>JAJOZX010000274.1:1255000-1375000 GCA_023014485.1 Bathynomus jamesi | reverse complement strand
GAACAATTGCGTGCTCCCCGAACTACTCTTACTCTCTGGCGACATTAAGACTAATCCAGGCCCCACTACAACTTACACATGTCACCATACACAAAGACATAGACACAATAGCACCATGAGACACATACAGAAGTATAATATTAACATATTACAGTACAACGTAGATGGCCTCACAAACAAAATCATGCAGCTTAGGGAATTCGTACACAAACAAAACATTCACATAGCACTTATACAAGAAACAAAACTAAAACGCACACACAAAACACCCACCATCCCTGACTTCACGGCGATCCGTCAAGATCGTACTGGGGGTAACGGGGGTGGACTCATCACTTACATACGTAAAAGCATTAGCTACACTGATGCTACCCAAAACATTACAAACACAATCCAAGCAGATAACACGATAGAAATACAGGCAGTTAACATTAAAACACGCGCAAAACACAACACCACACTAATCAACATTTACATCCCACCAGATAGTTCACCTCAGGTGCCAGCCAATTACAATCCACAGTTACACAATCTTGCCTCTCTCACTAATGTCATCTTAGGAGGAGACTTCAACGCCAAAGACACTAGTTGGTACCTGCACAACCAAAACAACACCAGAGGCGCCAACATAGCCACACAACTAAACAGCCTCTTCATTCTTAACAATACAGAAGAACATACACACATACCACATCAAGCAGGATACTCAAACTCCTCCCCAGACATAACGTTCTGTTCCCCCTCACTAGCAACACATACACAATGGAGAACAGAAAAACAACTGTCATCAGACCACCTGCCCATCATCATTACAACACATTCTACACTCTGCCCCAACAGCCTTAGGCACACTTACAGAAATTACAAGAAAGCTGATTGGGAACAGTTCAAAATACAGACTGAGGAACAATTCACCACATTAAACAGCACACCCATCATAAACATCGATACAACACTCAAGACATTTAATCAGATTATCAATAATGCAAACAAATACATACCCAAGGGCAACATTAGGAAATACAACCCAAATTACACTAGAGAAATAGCCCACCTCATAAGGCAACGTAACAACCTCAAATATAACACACAAACACCACACACAGAAGCCATAAAACAGCAGATACAACAGCTCAACACAGAAATAAACAACAAACTCAAAGAAAAACAAACAGAAACATTCAGGGAATTCATAACAACACTAAACCACTCCACAGATACATACAGGCTATACAAGACTATAAACAGCATTACCCACTCTAACAGCGGCATTCACACCTCACACGCGGCTATCTGTCGCAGTCAAAATAATATCCCAACATACACACAACAAGCTAACATTCTAGTTAATCACTACGCAAAGATAAGTCACTTAAACAGAGACAACAACCAGAAACATGCAGACAGACAAACAGCCAGACACAAGAAAACCTACAGACTCGACATGACCATTACACCCTTCAATACAGACCAGACCACCAAGATCATCAAAAACATTAAGAATTCGAAGGCTACTGGACCAGACAACATATCTAACATACACCTTAAACACTTGGGCCCACAAGGAATATTAGCTCTCACAAATATCAGCACATATTCATACCAACACTGTATTATTCCTGACATATGGAAACAAGGTAAAATTATTACACTACTCAAACCAAACAAAAATCCAACAGAACCAGCTTCCTATAGACCCATTACTTTACTATGCACACCTTCCAAAGTAACAGAAAGACTAATCTTACAAATCACCAACCCACACATACCACTATCGCCTACTCAACATGGATTCAGACCTCACCACTCAACCACGACATTACTCACTAACCTCACGCAGCACATCATGGATGGCATCAACTCCAGAAGACCAGCTCAACGTACACTATTAGCAACAATAGACATTAGTAAAGCATTTGATGCTATCCCACGCTTCCCTCTCATAAACAAAATACTCAACACAAACATGCACAATAACACCAAAAGGTGGCTGAGCAACTATCTCTCAGGAAGATACTCACATGTCACATTTAATGGCAAGTCATCCAAAAACAAGCTTTTTCCGAACGGGGTCCCTCAAGGCTCTGTTCTCTCACCAACACTCTTCAACTTATACATGCATGACATTCCAACACCCATAGATAACAAGCTTACCTTATCATCATATGCAGATGATATCACTCTAACATCCACCCACAACAACATCGACACCGCTACAAATAACCTACAAACATACATAAACAGTATACAAGACTGGCTCACACACAATAGACTCAAAGTAGCGCCCACAAAATCAACCATCACCTTGCTTACAAGCAACACAAAAGAACACCAGGTAATTCCACAGCTTACACTAAACAACATCAACATTCCACACACTCACAGAACCAAAATACTTGGTGTCACATACAACACATCATTATCTTTTGCAAACCACATTCAGGACATTAAAACCAAATGTACGTCAAGACTTAACACGCTTAGGGTACTAACAGGCACAAACTTTGGACACCAGCAGGAAACAACATCACTCATATACAAACAATATATTCGCTCAGGTATGGACTATGCTAGCCCATGCTGGGCACCCATTATCTCAAACACACACATAAACACCTTACAAACAATACAAAACAACGCACTTCGTATCATTACAGGATGCACTCAAACAACACCAATAGAACACCTGCACACAGAAACAAAAATACTAAAAGTTAGGGAACATTTAGACATGAGGGGAACACAATTCGGGGCAGCAGCGACAACTAACCCACAACACCCTTGCCACTACATGTACAATCATGCACCAACACCTCGCACCATTAAGGTAACACCAGAGAGATATTATAACGAAATACTCCATTCCATACCACGCCCCACAGACATCACACAGTACAGAAAACACATACACACACATCTAACCCACAAAGCACTGACACGACTCGGTCCGAATGCGGTCCTAGGTGCGAAGCCGCCACCCATTAACAGGTCAGAGATCAGCCTGAGCAGATCGGATCGAGTTAACTTAGCACGATTCCGATGTGGACATCACCCAAACTTACGGACATATAAACACAGACTAGACAACTCCATAGACGACACCTGCCACCTGTGCCAAGACACACCACAAACAATTGAACACATTATGACGGACTGTACCGCTCTAGCACAACAACGAACACAACTCAACATCACTAGTGCGCTGAACCTCTGGTCCACTCCGGAGAGGGCGATCGGTTACCTGCGTGCCGCCGGCTTGCTCGATCAGGGTGGGCTGATCGGCTAAACAACAACAACAACAACAAGCAAGAGAACATCGAAAGGAAATGGAAAAAAGTTCGTCTGGAATCCTCACAAACAACTAGTGCTGCTATAACCAATACGTCCAACTTACAAATCGAAACAGACAAGTGAACTTCAACAATTAGAAGAGATATCTGAAGATAATGAGGAAGATACAACCTCGACTCAATATGTAATATCAGAACAACAGATGCGTGAGCCACTGCCTTCATTAGCAATTACTTGTGATAGATTTAAAATGTCGGACAGAGCTGGGGCTGCTATTGCTTCTGCAGTATTGGCAGATCTTAAAATTGTTACTCCCGAAGACAAAGGGAATATTATAGACAGAAGTAAGCTAAGACGTGAAAGACAAAAACAGAGAAAGGAACTACAACAGATAGGAGAGCCAAAAACCATGCGGGGATTATACTTTGATGGCAGAAAGGATAAAACAATGATTCAAGTCCAGGAGAGTGATGGCTCTAACCACCAAAGAACCAAACGCGAAGAGCATATCAGCATAATATCTGAACCACACTCTCTGTACTTTGCACATGTGACACCTTCCAGTGGCAAAGCTAAATACATTTGCACAGCGCTAGTGAATTGCTTGAAAGAAAGGAATGTTGATATAGGGAACATCGTTGCAGTTGGCTGTGATTCGACAGTGGTTAACACTGGTAGTATTGGAGGCACAGTAAGATTACTGGAAGAAGCCTTTAATAAGCCATTGCAGTGGCTGATATGCCTTTTACACCTTAATGAACTTCCATTGCGCCATCTGTTTCATCACTTGGATGGTACCACTACTGGACCAAGAGCATTTTCAGGAGAAATTGGCCGAGCACTTTCAGACTGTGAAAAGCTTCCCATAGTTAACTTCAAACCCATTGAAATTCAAGAGGACATGTGTGAAGTTAATGTACATGACATAAGTACTGACCAGAAATACCTTCTTGAAATTCACAAGGCTATATCAAGTGGAACATTCTCAAAGAGTCTTAGTCATAAGAGTCCAGGCAATATATCACATTCAAGGTGGCTCACCACAGCAAACAGGACTCTGCGGTTATATGCAAGCACAGAGAATCCTTCAGGCAATTTACAAGAATTAGCTACTTTCATTGTTAGGGTATACGCACCAATGTGGTTTCAGATAAAGCGTAAACCATTATGCCAATATGGTGCTAAACATATGTGGCATATGATTGCAAGAAGCCGGTATCTCCGTGAAGAGCTTAGGAGAGTACATGACTCAGTCATTCAGCGAAATGCATATTACGCAAATCAAAAAACATTCTCATTGCAATGATAGCTGATGAAAGGGAGCATGTGCGTCAGTTGGGATTTAGGCGTATCATAAAAGCAAGGGCATGCATTCAAGAAACAGATGTTATCAGGTATTTTAAGGTGCCAGAAATAAATTTTTATGCCAAAGACTATACAGATCTCATTATGTGGCAAGATTTTCAGATAGCAGAACCACCGATAACCAAAGGAGTTTCTCTTGATGATATTGAATCATGCATCAAACATGGTACTACTCTTCATTCAGAATTATTTCAGTTTCCATGTCATACACAAGCCGTAGAGAGATGCGTCAAGCTCGTTACAGACGCTGCTGGATCAGTCTGCGGACCTACAAACAGAGACGGTTGGATTCGTGCTACATTAGAATCAAGGAAAAAACAGCCAAAATTTGACACAAAAGCAAATTACTAAATAGTCTTCAGCAAGAACCCTTTCTAGAGGGAGGTTGGTTGGGGAAAGGGTGGTAACTCCGCTAAGGCACGAAATAACGTTTCTTAACTGTCTCAAGCCAGTATAAAGGAGGAGAGACATTCTAATTTATTACTGTTCCCTTTTTCAAGTAAATACAGAATCATACTTAATTGTCATTTTTAAGTTAACTTCAGCCCTCTTGTGGCAGCTGAAGATAATAAGCATATGAAAAGGCATTTTTACAAAACGAATTCCTATCATTTAAGAATCTTAATCAAACTATTAGATAATTCTAAGATAAAACTTTATAATAGTTTGATAAACCTAAAATAGAAGCATTTTTTTCCTTTTTACCCAAAATTGTGTTAAGTTTAGCCCCCTGGTGGCAGCTGAAAATATTACACAAATGAACTCATATTTTGGCAGGTATATATAGTCCACTAAATGCAACTTTTAATCACGATTAGAACTTCATACTAAAAAAAAGTATTTTTCGCTCCACCCTATTTGATTACGTCAACCTCCATATTCGGCAGATACTGAGAGAAAACTGTATGGTTATTTACATTGGAAGGTATGATATATCTATGAAAGTAGGTTGGTTGCTTAGTTAGTTAGAACAGCTGTAATTTGTAAGATGAACTATTGTTGTTAATGGAGAGTTTGTTTCTATAGATGTACAAAGATTCTAAAATTCAGAGTTCTGTAAGGTTATTGGTTCTTGTTAGAATTTCGAACTGAGTTTTGTGAAGAGGATGGTTGTTTTCATTACTATGGTTTCTAATTGCGGATTGTGGTGGGCTACTGAGGGGACGGTTGGTACGGACTGATAAGCCCAAATGTTGAGAAAGGCGTACCAGTAGTTATTCACTACTAGTAATACTCTTATTAATGGCCTCACTTAGACTTAATTTAAAAATCTCCTCGAAATAGAGTGTTTTGATAATCTTTTCTTATTTAATAGTAACCTTTACAGCCAAATTAATGGTGTAGCTATGGGTTCCCCGTTGAGTCCAACACTAGCAAATGCATTTCTTTGCTATTACGAAGAAATTTGGTTGAAACGTTGTTCCAATAGTTTTAAACCAGTATATTACAGAAGATACGTGGATGACACTTTCTTAATATTTAAACATCCTTCACACGTCAAACTTTTCTTCATTATCTAAACAAACAACATATTAATATTAAGTACACATGTGAAAACGAAACAAATAATGGTTTACCTTTCCTGGATGTTCTAATTAAACGGGCTAATAACAAGTTCCAGACCTCACTATTTAGAAAACAAACTTTTATTGGTTTGGGAACCAATTATTTAAGTTGTATGTTTTATAAATATAAGATTAGCGCTATACTGACATTATTAACAAGAAGTTACCGAATTTGTTCATATTACTTTTCATTTAACGAAGAATTTAAATTTTTAAGACAGTACTTCATTAATAACACTGGGCAACAAAAAACATTTTTTTTCGTGTCCCAAGAATGAAAATACCTTATTCTTATAGTATTTTCTGTGCTGAATCCAAATAAGTTTGTAAAATTTCTCTATCAGGTCTGGTTTTTGTGTGACATGCAATTTAATTTTTAAAAACCCTATAGTTACATACTTAAAATATGATCGAAAAGACATACCTGTAGTTTAAAAAGTAGCTTGTTTTGATTTCTGCTGTGCTTTGCCTCAGGCATGTCTCTCTTAAGAGTCCAGCAATAGTCAGTCAGCATACTGGGGCTCCATTTGCTTGGTAACGGTTTTCCATGGCAGAAATATCCTGATGAAAACGCTCACCATGTTCGTCGCTTACCGCACCCAGGTTTTCCGGAAAAAGTCCAAGTGAGAGTCCAAGAAATGAACCTTTATGATATTGCACCCCATTGCTTGGTAAGACTTAAGAAGATCTCCTACTATTTCAGGATGAGTTTTCGGCCTTGTGATTTCCCAAAAAATTTGTGCAGACACTTTTGAAACTCTGCCACGCAGCTTTCTCAAACTTCATTCAACTTCCTTCAAATCATCTCTCTAACAATTCTCTGATCTGAGGGCCTACAAAAATGCCTTCTTTAATCTTGGCATCACTGATCCGGGGAAACTTATTTCTCAAGTATGTGAATCCTGTTTGCGCTTTATCCATCGCTTTAACAAAGTTTTTCATAAGTCCAAGCTGATATAGCAAGGAGGAAGGTACACTTTCTCAGGGTCAACAAGTGAACTAGTCACAACATTTTTCTGCCTGGAACAAGTGAGGTGCGTTTTGGCCATCCTTCTTAACGTAGTGGTTTTGCTTGTCCCTACTGTCCCACTCACATAAAAAACTACAGTACTTGGTGTAACCTAGCTGCAACCCTAGCAAAAGTGCAATGACCTTCAGATCTCCACAGATATTCCACTTATATTTCTGATACTGAAACTTTTCTAAAAGCAACTTCATGTTGTCGTATGACTCTTTCATGTTTGCAGCATGTGCAATAGGTACAGAAGGAAATTTATTTCCTTTATTTCCGTTGTGAAGAAGGACTGCTTTCAAGCTGACTTTGAGGAGTCAATGAACAATCGCCACTCATCCACGTTATGTTCATGACCAAGAGCCCCCATGACTGAATTAACATCTTTACAAAACACAAGTCCATCTTCATGGGAGAACCATTCTTTGAATTCATCATGGCGGCTGCGGAAAAAACAAACTTTAGTGTCACGTTGCAGTAGATTCCACCCTTTAATCTGAACCTAAAAGTTCAGCCTGCTTCTTAGATAATTTCAAATCACGAACTAGGTCATTTAGATCTCCTTGTGACAGTAAATGTGGTTCATTGGAGGAACAGGTAGCCTGGAATGTTGGATCAGAAATGTTCATCTTTTTCCTCGTGATATGCTACAGCTACGTTTGATTCCTCATCACTTAAACTTACATGTTCAGGAGGATTTGGTACTGGAAGTTGAGCACTGTGGGGAACCGGTCTCATTGCAGGCGGTAGATTAGGGTATTTCATAAGGCTCTTTGTTTTTGAAGTGATCCCCTTTGTATTTACCAGGCAGAAATAGCAGTCTGTTGTGTGATCTTTGAGTTCCCTCCAAATCATTGGAATAGCAAATGGCATGTGACGTGAACCGTTTAGCCATCCTGTAAGTAGTCTTACACATGTCACACAACAAATGTGAGGGGCCCAACTCTTGTCCTGATCGCCTACTTTACATCCGAAATAAAGTTCATAGCATTTTTTTGCTATGGTGTAAAGTTACGTTTCTGGGATTTTAAAGTTAGATCACCACATAAATAACAAAAGGAATTAGGATGATTCAGACAGTTCCGCGGCATTACAAAACATCTATATGAATACAACACTGGTGTAAAATTAACAAGAAGCAACAGACACTAGCTGTTAACACTGTGACATTTACAAGCAGACTGACTTGGAGCTGCTCTACACACAGAAACTAGGCCCATGTCTGAAAAGGTACAAACATGTTTCAACCTGCACAGTCTGCTGCTCCGACCAAATTTATCCTGCCAGCATTATCAGAACTTTCTCCCCAAAGGAATAAATTGTACTAATTTTACAGAAAAATTAATACAACATATATATTAATATTAATATATTTTATTATAGTTATATTAATTAATATAATATATTATTATATTTATTATTTTTATAATGTTTTATAGGATCAAGTAAAGATAATCCCTCCCAACAGAAAAAGGAGGGACTATCTTTAGTTGATCATTTTTTGGGAGGGATCATCTTTACTTGGTAAAGTTGGTAATACCGCTTTACCGCAATACCGCAATACCGCTTTAATTAAAGTCTTTGGATCAAGTAAAGTTAAGCACCCCCAACCTTTTTTAGTTAGCTTTATAAGGCTAACTAACGAAAATATCACGACCTAACCTAACCAATCGTCAAGGGCGTACAGTTGACCTAACGATTGGTTAGGTTAAGTCGTGATATTTTCGTTAGTTAGCCTTATAAAGCTAACTAAAAAAGGTTGGGGGTGCTTATCTTTACTTGATCCATTGTAATAAATGAATTTTAATAAATTTTGTTTTCAAATAAATTATTTTTTAAAAAAAGATTCTCTTAATTTTTATCCTTATGTCAGACTGCTTCACTTTACTTTACTTTCTGGGAGGGATTATCTTTACTTGGTCATTTTTGGGAGGGATTTGCTTTACTAGTGTGACCTGGGGGGATTATCTTTACTTGATCCGTTTTATATTATAATATTGTTATATACTTAATTATATATAATATGTTATTATTTTTTTATCCGGTGATCATGCTAAATGAGGAAAAAATGAGCATAGCGTCACAAGTAAACTAAGCCTGATAGAAAAAATCTGATTTCATATTTAGATTCAGCATGAAAAAGTACACTTAGAACACCCATCAAAACCCTTGTGACAAAATTGTTGTTGACCAGTGTAATTACTACCCTTCTAATCTTCTTGACAACCAATTAAAGAAATTTTTAAAGAAGATTTTTAAATTACCTTTTCATGGTTATTTATCATTACGTATTCGAAGTGAAGTGTCCAAACTGCTTAAATCTAGTTATCCCCAAATAAATTTTAGATTCGCCCTCGTCAGCAGAAATATAATATTAACATATTACAGTACAACGTAGATGGCTTCACAAACAAAATCATGCAGCTTAAGGAATTCGTACAGAAACAAAACATTCACATAGCACTTATAAAAGAAACAAAACTAAAACGAACACACAAAACACCCACAATCCCTGGCTTCACGGCGATCCGTCAAGATCGTACTGGAGGTCATGGGGATGGACTCATCACTTACATACGTAAAAGTATTAGCTACACTCATGCCACCCAAAACATTACAAACACAATCCAAGCAGATAACACGATAGAAATACAGGCAGTTAACATTAAAACACGCGCAAAACACAACACACTAATCAACATTTACATCCCACCAGATAGTTCACCTCAGGTGCCAGCCAATTACAATCCACAGCTACACAATCTGGCCTCTATCACTAATGTCATCTTAGGAGGAGACTACAACGCTTAAGACACTAGATGGTACCTGCACAACCAAAGCAACACCAGAGGCGCCAAAATAGCCACACAACTAAATAGCCTCTTCATTCTTAACAATACAGAAGAAGAAACACCCATACCACATCAAGCAGGATACTCAAACTCCTCCCCAGACATAACGTTCTGTTCCCCCTCACTAGCAACATATACACACTGGAGAACAGAAAAACAACTGTCATCAGACCACCTGCCCATCATCATTACAAAACGTTCTACACTCTGCCACAACATCCTTAGGCACACTTACAGAAATTACAAGAAAGCTGATTGGGAACAGTTCAAAATACAGACTGAGGAACAATTCACCACATTAAACAGCACACCCATCATAAACATCAATGCAACACTCAAGACATTTAATCAGATCATCAATCATGCAAACAAATACATACCCAAGGGCAACATTAGGAAATACAACCCACATTACACTAGAGAAATAGCCCACCTCATAAGGCAACGTAACAACCTCAAACATAACACATAAACACTATACACAGAAGCCATAAAATAGCAGATACAACAGCTCAACACAGAAATAAACAACAAAATCAAAGAAAAACAAACAGAAACATTTAGGGAATTCATAACAACACTAAACCACTCCACAGATACATCCAGGCTATACAAGACTATAAACAACATTACCCACTCTAACAGCGGCATTCAAACCTCACACGTGGCTATCTGTCGCAGCCAAAATAATATCTCAACATATACACAAGCTAACATTCTGGTTAATCACTACGCAAAGATAAATCACTTAAACAGAGACGACAACCAGAAACACGCAGACAGACAAACAGCCAGACACAAGGAAACCTACAGACTCGACACGACCATTACACCCTTAAGTACAGACCAGACCACCCAGATCATCAAAAACATTAAGAATTCGAAGGCTACTGGACCAGACAACATATCTAACATACACCTTAAACACTTGGGCCCACAGGAAATACTAGCTCTCACAAATAACAGCACATATTCATACCAACACTGTATTATTCCTGACATATGGAAACAAGGTAAAATTATTACACTATTCAAACCAAACAAAAACTCAACAGAAACAGCTTCCTATAGACCCATTACTTTACTATGCACACCTTCCAAAGTAACAGAAAGACTAATCTTACAAATCACCAACCCACACATACCACTATCGCTTACCTAACATGGATTCAGACATCACCACTCAACCACGACATTACTCACTAACCTCACGCAGCACATCATGGATGGCATCAACTCCATACGACCAGCTCAACGTACACTGTTAACAACAATAGACATTAGTAAAGCATATGATGCTATCCCACGCTTCCCTGTCATAAACAAAATACTGAACACAAACATGCACAATAACACCAAAAGGTGGCTGAGCAACTACCTTTCAGGAAAATACTCACATGTCACATTTAATAGCAAGTCATCCAAAAACAAGCTTTGTCCGAACGGGGTCCCTCAAGGTTCTGTTCTCTCACCAACATTGTTCAACTTATACATGCATGACATTCCAACACCCACAGAAAACAAGCTTACCTTATCATCATATGCAGATGACATCACTCTAATATCCACCCACAACCACATCGACACCGCTACAAATAACCTACAAACATATATAAACAGTATACAAGACTGGCTCACACACAATAGTCTCAAAGTAGCGTCCACAAAATTAACCATCACCTTGCTTACAAGCAACACAAAAGAACACCAGATAACTCCACAGCTTACACTAAATAACACCAACATTCCACATACTCACAGAACCAAAATACTTGGGGTCACATACAACACATCATTATCTTTTGCAAACCACATTCAGGACATTAAAAACAAATGTAGGTCAAGACTTAACACGCTTAGGGTACAGGAACAAACTTTAGACACCAGGAGGACACAACATCCTTCATATACAAACAATATATTCGCTCAGTTATGGACTATGCTCGCCCATGCTGGGCACCCATTATCTCAAACACACACATAAACACCTTACAGACAATACAAAACAACGCACTTCGTATCATTACAGGATGCACTCAAACAACACCAATAGAACACCTGCACACAGAAACAAAAATACTGAAAGTTAGGGAACATTTAGACATGAGGGGAACACAATATCATGGCAGCAGCGACAACTACCCCACAACACCCTTGCTACTACATGTATAATCATGCACCGACACCTCGCACCATTAAGGTAACACCAGAGAGACATTATAACCAAGTACTCCATTCCATACCACGCCCTACAGACATCACACAGTACAGAAAACACATACACACACACCTAACCCACAAAACACTGACACGACTCGGTCCGAATGTGGTCCTAGGTGCGAAGCCGCCACCCATTAACAGGTCAGAGACCAGCCTGAGCAGATCGGATCGAGTTAACTTAGCACGATTCCGATGTGGACATCACCCCAACTTACGGACATATAAACACAGACTAGACAACTCTACAGACGACACCTGCAACCTATGCCAGGACTCACCACAAACAATTGAACACATTATGACAGACTGTACCGCTCTAGCACAACATAGAACACAACATCACTAGTGCGCTGAACCTCTGATCCACTCCGGAGAGGGCGATCGGTTACCTGCGTGCCGCCGGCTTGCTCGATCAGGGTGGGCTGATTGGCTAACCAACAACAACAAAACAACCTACTTAAATTATCAAATTTTTTAAAGTTCAAAGACAAATTCCCCAAAACTGTATGCTGTAAGGCAGCGTATATCGGCAGTACTTAACTCCAACTGGAGGTACGCCTTTCTCAACATTTGGGCTTATCAGTCCGTACCAACCGTTCCCTCAGTAGCTCACCACAATCCGCAATTAGAAACCATATTAATGAAAACAACCATCCCCTTCACAAAACTCAGTTCGAAAGTCTCACAAGAACCGATAACCTTACAGAACTCCGAATTTTAGAGTCTTTGTACATCTATAGAAACAAACCCTCCATTAACAACAATAGCTCATCTTACAAATTACAGCTCTTCTAACTAACCAACCAACCTACTTTCATAGATATATCATACCTTCCAGTGTAACTGACCAAACAGTTTTCTCTCAGTATCTGCCGAATATGGAAGTTGACGTAATCATTGTGTATTTACCAGTTGAAGTAATTTTAATTAAATTAAATTTAATTTTAATGATTTTAATTTTCTTTTGTATTGATGTAATTTTAATTATTTATTCTTATTTTTGTTTTAAGGTTTTAAAATTTTTAATTCACTGATGATGACAAAAAATTTGTCGAAACGTCTGAAGTACAAAAAATAACGAAAATGTTAGCTGTTGTGTTGGTCCTTCTTTTCATCTGTAAGCTCCGTTTCCCTAAGAAGACGTCAATAGCTTTGATATATATATATATATATATATATATATATATATATATACACACACAGGGTGGCCCGTAAGTCTCAAATCGGTTATAATTAAAGAGAAAAACCACCTAGCAATTTTTTAAAAAGGTAAGATGGTTGTATTTTGCACTCTGAATTTTAATAATAAATATATTTCTAAACTTATAAACTTTTTACTTTGTTTTTTTTGTATTTTCGCTTTAATTATAACCAATTGGGACTTATGGAACACCCTGTGTATATATATAATAATATATATATATATATAATATAATATATATATACATATATATATATATATATATACTGGATATGTTAACCCTCCGTCGATGGCCTTGGGTTGTTCGAAGTTGACGGGAGTTCTGGTTCGGTGGCAGCAACGGATTTCTCCCTCTGTGGTAGCTGATACGGCATCGGGGTGTAAGGAATCGCAATAATTTCTTTATACTACCCTCCGATTTCTTCTTGTAGCGGATCGGAGGATTCTGTGAAAAGTTACTTTGTTATATGACGATTATCTTGTAGCGTATCGAAGAAGTTTGTGAGGCAAACTTGGTCTCAGACTTAAGACTTACTGATTCCTAACTTTACTGCTTCTTGAAAATGATGTGTTATTCTAACAAAATACCTTTGGCGAATGCGGACTCAAAGGTAGAGTAAAAGATATCTTTTACTGACTTTTACTGCTTCTAAATATTATAAGTAATGCTTCAGCCTCTGGGTCAGATCAAAACAAAATTAAATTTGGAAGGTTACAATGGTTTATATACTCGTACTATCTAAACAGGTGACGTCATTATTATTTAATTTGACTAATGTTTCTGATTTTATTTTGTCTGAATTCTTTTGCTAATTATGTTGATCTGAAAGAAAAAAATAATATTTGTAGATGGAGGCAAATTTTACTGAAACAGAATATTGACAAATCTGATGTTATCATGATTTGTTGTCAGTTAAGAATGGAAATTAAGATATACATTGTCTTAAAATTAAATGCTCAAGAATTATAAATTAAATGTTCATTAGAGTTTCGGCAGAATATGGCTTCATTTTTTACGATTTAAGAGAGAAAAAATTAACATTGCAGAATTTAACAAGACTATATGATTAAGTTTAATAAAAATGTAATCAAATTTAGGTGATTACAAAAAAGAAATTAGTAATTAAATTAGGTAAATCAGGTAATTAATTTAGGTAATTAAAGAAATAACTCATCAAGCAATGGATGAAATTAAATACAAAGAAAGTTCAAATTTAATTGATTTCCAAGCTCTGCATGAATATGCGAGTTTGGACCACTACACCATGGTCCTCAGTCAATCAGAAGTCGTAATTCCTCTACATACGCGCAGAAACATGGTGTAGTGGTTATCATATCTGACCGGCAATCGGAAGATCCCGGGTTCGATTCCCGGGTGGTTACCTCATTTTTTCATTTGTTCGTTCTCTCTTCTCATCTTGCGCGGCTCAAGCCGTTTTGCGCGTTCTGTTCAAGTGATATTAATGATTTAGAACTCTATGAAGAACTTAAAGTACTTTGCAGGTTTATACCTGAAAAAACATCTCGGAAATGCCCTTGTTTATATAGTGCAAAAACAACTAAGTGAGATTTATCCTAATGTTTATGTTGCACTTCGAATAGTATTAACCATCCCAGTTACTGTTGCTTCGGCTGAAAGAAGTTTCTCGCGTCTCAAACTTATTAAAACATATTTGCGTTCCACCATGTCTCAAGCGAGATTGCAATCATTAGCTATGTTATCAATAGAAAACGATATAACAAATTCATTAGATTATTCTCAATTAATTGAAGAGTTTAGCTCGAAGAAAAGTAGAAAAGCATTGCTGTAATATTCAAGGAGCATCTGAACCAAATATTAAAGCATTAATATTTAGCCTGATAAGTCGATCGCTCACTATTATAAAAAATGAAATGTCAACATCTTTCATACATCACATATGAAAAACGTTTGTATACTATGGAAAGTCATTACCTATAATATTATATAAATCTTAGAAATCATTGTCTTATATTTTCGATACAAATCTTGATTCATATTATAATTTATACTTATTTGTATGGTTTATTTATATTTCTTATACAATTTCGATGCGTGATTATTTTGGTTTGGTTTAATTTTTAAGTGCTGGCATAGTTCTCTGTCTATGCGGGATTCTAATATTGCTGGTATAGTACCGATAATTAAGTCCATATTTTCATATACATATAGGCCTAGGGCCTCGCAATTACACCATGGATCTTCCGATTGCCGGTCAGATATGATAACCATTACACCATGGGCCTCACTCATTCAAATGCCGTAATTCCTCTACATACGCGCAGAAACCAATGCCCCAAGGGGGCACCTTCCACATGCCGTAACATTATATACATTTTAACTGCAAACACGCAGTATAATTAATGTAAGATCCCGGGTGGTTACCTCATTTTTTCATTTTTTCGTTCTCTCTCTCTCATTTTGTGCGGAATATCTCCTATACAAGCGTCGTTCTTTACGTTAATTATACTGCGTGTTTGCAGTTAAAATTATATAATATATATATATATATGTGTGTGTGATATATATTATATATATATATATATATATATACAGTATACACACACAAGAATACCTCAAAATTCGTCATTTCGAATTTCGTCGTCAATCTTTTACTACCTATAGTTTCGCAATCCGTCGTCCATATTCGCAGATTCTTCTTTTTTGAAAAAAATTTGAAAAAAAAACGAATGAAAATGAAATTCAACTGTTTACCAACGCAATATATTATTATATTTTGTCGAAAAACGAGTAGAATTTGATTAATTAATCTGTTTAATAACATAATACAGTAAAATGTTTTCTCATTGAAACATAGTATACTCTACCTCGAATTTCGTCGTTTCGTATTTCGTCGTGTTATTCCGGAACGAATTAACGACGGATTTCGAGGTATTCCTGTATATATATAGTGACACGATTCTTATAAGCAAACACCACCAAACATTCACTTTCTCATGCCTACAAGTGAAGGGCTTGTTGAAATGATCGTTACATGACTGAGGCTAGTTTGTAACGGAAGATAGGTTGCTTGATCCGGATGCATTGAGGGTAAGGTGTGACGTCAGTAGCATGGGCGAAAAAGGGTCGAGTGCAATTGGAATGCTGCAATGTTGCAAATGTTGATCAATGCTGCAAAGGGGATGTTGCAAGGGGGCTATTGCAAAAGGAGAGGTGGTGCTGCAAAGGGGTGGGGGTATTGCATGAAGGGGAGGGGGTTGTGCAACAAGGGAGGAGGGGTTGTCCCACAAGTTGCAATGAAGGGGGGAGGAGCTTTGTGGGAAGAAGGAAGGATGACTTCCCCCCAAAGGGGTAACCTTAACCTAAAAGAGAGAAAGAAAGGAGGAGGGTCTTTGGGGGAGAAGTTGGGATGTCCTCACCCCCAAAGGGAAACCGTAACCTAAACCTTAACCTAAGAAGCACAGAGGGTTATTTCGTTCAGCAGAGCCAGACGCACAATGAGAGTTCATCCGAGCGCCCGCTTTCTTATACGGTCCTAATCAGCCAGTTGGCTTAATCCGTCACTTCGCTTAGAAGGCTTAATCTGGCTTAGAAGGCGTAAATGGCTTGTTCAGGGGTACATTATTAGAGTTGAGTTGCCAGACTGCGCTATTTATTTAATTAAAGCATATATTCTTGACAGTTGGTTTAGAAATCTTAAGCAGCCAGTCGGTTTAGAAGGCGTAACCAGCCATTTGGTATATATATATATATTAATATCGTTTTTATATATAAAACGAAAAGAATTAAATAAAATACCATTACATCATTCTGTTTATTTAGACGAATTATTGGAATCAATATCATGAAATATATAGAAAATAATATACAATCCTTACAAACGAGGAATATGTGCAATAAAAAATAATAATAGTATAAGAAATACGAACGAAGAATATATATATATATATATATATGTATATATATGCAATGAAAAAATAATAATAGCATAAGAAATACACATTTTTAAACTCTGGAATATATATATATATATATATATATATATATATATATATATACAATACAATTATTAATAATATAAGAAATACACAGTTTTAAATGATCGAATATATATAATAAAAAATAAAATAAAAAATAATATAAGAAATACAAAACGATGGAATATCATCATCAAAATAATATTACAGGATAAATATGTACAAACAATTATATTAAATAATTAAATATATTGAAAACAAATATACATCAAAATATATAACTTTATGTTCTACTGCGCTTATCTAAAACACTAAAATCGCACGTGATCGAGTCTACAGTCACATCATTTTTGCTTTGCACCACGCAGTAAATACGATTTAACATTATTTCACCGCTCAAGTTATTGGGATGCTTATATTCGATGTAAATAGCCTTCATATCGTTCAATACTATTTTTGTGCTCACATTACATTCGGTTGGCAAATTATCTTTAAACACAGCTAGAATACATTCAAAAGCACTTACAAAGAGGACATCGTTAGCCACATCATTATTAAATACAAGTTTATAAACACTCATTTCCAATCGAAGGTTTATTCTCACCGAACCGAGCTTTTCAATCGTGAACCCATCTTCACAATGCATAGCGGCAGTTGAAATAATCTTCTAAGTCGTAACAACAGCAGTTCATTTTATAAAGAAACAACTCTTCAGGGAGAACGGTGTAGGTGAGCTCAGCACTGTACCGCTCAAGTGCTTTGTACCAAAGTTCGGGATATTTCGAAGAGTCTAAACCTTTTAAATAAGCATCCAGCTCTAGACCATTCTCGCCTTGTTCAGTCCTACACTCGGTAAACCCGTCGAGCGGAGCGGTGTGTGAGTATTCAAGAACCGTATCAAAATAAAGCATATCCGTAACACGCGCATCTAATATAGGCTTCAGCTTCCGGAAATCGATTTCAAGCACTCTGTCTTGGATGAATCGGTTACACGTAGGGAAAAGAACGTTGTTATCAGAAGCATTTTTCCCCATCAATCGTATGTCAATGCATGGCTGATCGTTATTTATACACAACGTACAAACAAAGGCATATCAGGGGTATCACTAATCTCCTCTCTTCTTGTACCTACACCTACAGGTATTTTATAATGATTCTCACTCCACTTCTGAACTACCACGAAGACTCTATTCATCTCCTCAACACTTAAATAAACAACATTCCGTTTACCAGAGCTTGTTTTTCTAAAAGTCGTTTCAAGTACATAGTTAATGGCTTCGGTTTCACGCCTGAACACGCGCACAATTTCATCACGGACACATCGTACACGGCACTGAGAATTCTGCTCAAAGGAAGTTCCATTATATTCGAGAAATACACGTCCAGTCGGTTCAAGCTCTGAGATGACTATGAGTCACAGGTGGGCGGATCGGCTCGACAGGAGGTGTGGAGGAGTGAATCACACCATAAGCTGATGATTCGTTTACGGCGTTGTTCCAACATGAAAGATTCCTGTGAATACTTGTATCCCATTATACTGGGTAGGTGTTTTGAGAAATTTTCCGATACATGAAGTAATACCGGTTTTAATGTTTTATAACACACTCTTCACGCAGTCTTCTCGCCAGTGGCACGGTTTTCGCTTAGACCATCAATCCAAAAAACACGACCATTAACCTTAATGGGTACTTCCCCCGTGTTGCGGGCATGCGTTATGTATACACATGTCTGCTGCTGTATGTGCATGAGCCAGTAAATAGCCTTTTGCCCATAACTGCGGGATTGTTTCTGTGAATGACGACTAAGCTGTCTGTAGGCATGAAATTGTTCTTGAACACCGTAAAACATAATGAGGCAACAGTGGTTGCGACTTGCAACGGATCGCATTTCAAACGGGCTATGTACATCCTTCTAAAGGCAAGGAAACATACTCTAAGCACGCGCACATCATTCACGCAATAATGCTCACATTCATCAGCTATATTGTAAGGATTAGATTCATTAAAACTTTTGTAGTATCGGTCAAAATTTTCACGTTCATCTGTACTCATACATTCATAGTTAAAGTAATGATTGGGTCGAGGTAGTCCTACGTAATTTAAAGTTTCGCTAGTGAGGAATGTGTAATGGAAATATCCTTTTGAAACTTCGGCGGCTACACCCATTACCTTGGGTAGCTTGGCTAATTTACAAGGTGTGAATAATAAAGTGTCTTTAACCTGTAAATTATCTCTTATTTACATCTGTATAAGTTTGTTTCCTCTTTTCAATGGATCACCTGTAAATATCTCAGATGACTCTTGTTCAAGCAACTCCTTATAAAGAAACTGTGTGTCAAATTTTGCACCGTTATGGGCAAGAATATACGCAGTAATTTTTTTGAATTTGTCCGCTAACTTGACAATATAGGATACAAAGAGTTTCACGGGACTGTCGTGTGCAATCGTTTTAAAAACGTTTGTCCGTTTACTACATTTGTGACACTCATCACACTCGAACTCCATGCACTCATCACAGATAGTCTGGCTTAAATTAGATGTGGAATGACCTCTTTGGTTTCAGCATTCGTATATGTTTCTATATCGTAGTACACAGTTATACAAGGTCTATTTTTAGGCTTAGCGTCTTTCATATAACATACATGCTTTACTCCACCATTTTATATTTCTCATGGCATGTAGAACAGTGAATTTCATCACATTTATGCTTAAAATTCCCCCAATTATCCATCATATGAAACATACCACACTCACAGATTCTCATTTTCCTGCACGTACCAATTGACTTATGGAGCTCAAAACAGTTATTATTGAAAAATGTGCGTCTGCATACATCACAGTCCCTCTTCTCAGCTTCAACCACACGGCTTTCACATTTGGAACTTTTACACTCCGCACATACCATGGGGCAATCCTCACAATGTTTCACTATATCTTCCGCAAACTCGAAACACCCCTTACACAAATCATGATGCCTTCCATACTTTCGACTTTTATCAGAACTCACGTCGAGAGTCCTTATATTACGGATGGGGAGATACGTTTTTCCTGACAATACTAAAATAAGTAAGGGTCTTGTACGATCTCTCACACTGCTTTTAAAAACATACACAGTCCTACGACGGTCATCCATTCCAAATACAAATATACGAACATTTATTCCCTGTTCTATCGTTCTCAGCTCTTCAGGACCTATATTACACTCAAACTCAAGTTTACAGTCTACAGCTAGTTTACGGACAAGTTCCACTACCGTAGGCAACCAAATGTTTTTGGCCCGTGTATTTAGCACAGTGAAAATATGAGCACTGCTATGAAGCCGTAACCACGATCGGCGTTTATATGCTGCCTGTAAATAGCCTGAGAATTGAAGTTAAGAGCATAAGGTCTGACACTATGACCGGCAACACGGAATACACGGTCAATATTTACCGTGAAGTTGTCCATATTGAAGGCTGTACTACTTTGAGATGCCTGCATTATACGGCGTAATATATACTCTATATCTACAGCTGCCAAGCGTCTGAATGGTATTACTACCAAAAACATCTACCTACCCCGTCATCTGACCCAAACCCGAAGGCCAGCCTCGTCCTGACTTCACGTTCGTCGCGGTTCTGAAGGGCAAACTCCACAATACGTTCAACTACTCGCCGTAGTCCGTGTTCAATACCATTGCTATACATGGATCTAGGATCAACCCTGACTATATCCTGATTTCTAGTCAGGGCTGGGGTGGGGGCTGCGGTGAGCACCAACTCGAATGTTATGCCATCCTCTACAGCACGAGAAGCTGCTGCTGCTGTGGAGGATGTACAAGGAATTGAACAGGAATAAGGGTGTATATTTTTATTTGAGGAAGGTAGTATTGTGGGGGTTGTGTCGTAAGACGTAGAGGGCTGGGGCTCTATTACTCGGAGTCTAACAACCGGCGCAATCCTGGCACGTTTTATATCTGACGTGGAGGGCTCTTCATCAAGCTTCCGCTTTGAATTGTCACGTGCTACAGGTATCGCTGGTGTGGGTTCGTTAGCGGGGGTGGTGTCTGTGACAAGAACTACACTGTCATCGGGGTCATCTGTAATATCGATGATCGGGACATAAAACTCCATAAAAGCAGGCTTAAAAGCGGATTGTTAGCCCCATTAAACAGTGAAAAAACACCTGATAAGAAAAGAATCTTATACCAAGAAGCTTTGCAGACACTTCTTCAAGAGTACGAAAATTGTATGAATCCAACAAAGATCCCCGTGGTTATTAGGCACATCACGGACAACGATGGACATGGTGACATAGGGCCTGTGTCAGACGATAGAGCTGACCAACCAAAGATTAACGGGTCGGCCACACAACATACCGAGCATGAATTAAAGAGCACCCTCCCACAAACATTGAAGAATAAAGGTTTATGTCTTCATAATCTATTGAATGAGGATCTCAACATACAGTGGACCGATACCGGGGAGATCACTGTGGAAGGAGCAAAGGTACAGGGATCGAATATCGTAGACATCGTCCATTATCTGGTGAGAAAGTGGGATAGGCCCTCACCATCAGGAAGGAAGCATATTAAAGCAAGACTACAACAAATAAATGTCACCAAAACAATGATAGGAAATCTGAACAGGTTAAAAGACTTGGAACATATATCGCATGTGCCACAATTGAGAATGCCATCACCCACTAGGGTGTGTCAATTTTAGGGAGCAAAGTGAAATCTTTAGATTTTCAAAGACTACTAGTGACCAAATGATGCACTTTTATGTGCTAAATCGAAATATGGCTTTAAAATCCTGATTTGACCACTCTTAGCTACTTATATTTGAAGTTGAAGTTTACGAAAAATCAGCAATTTTTGCAAGTATTTTTTTTATTGTATATAACTACATTTTACATACATTACATACAATTCAAGACATTTTGATTGTATTTCAATATTAAAAACTAGAAATATAGATAGGTTTCTTGAACTTTGCCAAGGATGCCATATATAACTACATTTTACATACATACAATTCAAAACATTTTGATTGTATTTCAATATTAAAACTTAGAAATATAGATAGGTTTCTTGAACTTTGCCAAGGATGCCATGTTTGCCTTGCTCTTGTTCATGGACATGAGCTCCCTACTGGCCACCTGGCCACTGATGTACGCCTCCCTCCTCTCTTGTGAGTAAACACGTTGTGCTGCTTCAGTTGTCATCCTTACACACCTCTCTACTGACTGTGTTTGTGAGGGCCATGCAGGAACTTCCATTGGTCTATCCAGAAACTCCTTGATTCCAGCAGTGGTGAGGGAGCAGGATAGAGGAGGTTCCTTCACGCCAGAGTTCCAGTCAATAAGCTCCGAGAGTTTGGTGGCATCTGGGTTGATGTCAGGAGTCTTCCTGGGTCTGACACTGCAGTTTCCTACCTGTGTGTCCTCATCTCCTCCACAACTGATTTCCAGTATCTTCTTCACTGCCTCCCTCCTCTCCTCCTCCACCTCACTGCACAGCATGGCTTGGAGCACAGCCTCAGAGTGTGCATACCAGGCTGATCTCCACTGTAGGCATCACTATTCCTATCACCTCCTTCTTCTGACTTCTGAGCAGCTCCAACTGGTACAGTACATGTCTGGGACCCTCCACCCAGCTGTGATTTAACTTGCTGTTGAACCAGTTTGGCATGTAGACTCCCACTATGAATTCCACAATTATCCTCAGATTCTTCAGGTTCCTACACTTCAGTCCATGTCTGGAAATCCACAATCTGCAGAACCTTAGAGCCGTGGTGACCCACCTAATGTGACAGACTGGCCCAATCTCCAGGAGAGCTAGACTCTGAAGTACCTCTCCCGATCTGATGGCAAAGATGATTCTGTAGCCATATGATTGGTCTGTGCTGAGGTTCTTGACTACCTCCTGACTGAGATGGGGTAGAGGGGGACCAACAGTTATCCTCGTGAAGTTTGGGTTGATCTCCAGCTCAGTGGCAGTGTCTAACATCTTCCCTAGGGGCCCAGACCACTTGTTGTTGCTCAATGTCTTGCCATCCAGTACAGTCACCAGGTGTCTGAGACTCAGCTCCCCAGTGTGCAAGTCACAGACAATCCACACCAACTTCCTGCTAAGCCTGGCCTCCACATAATGCATTAATCGTCCCTCCCAGCCAGTATTCACATTAGTACTGTCACCTCCTATGGCCAAAAGGGTCTGGTCTGCTCCTCTCTCTCTTAGCCAGTTCACCACAGGATCAGCAATGGCCTCAGCATGACTTCTCTCCTCTGCAGCTTCCTCTGCTACAAAATGCCACAAATATTTCCCACCTGGTTCATTGCACACTGCGTAGTGTTCTTCCTTAATGAGGCCAGGAAACTGCCTGTCACTGCCCTCAGCTTCCATCATCACTTTGGTGTCATCTCTTTTCCCATCACAGAAGATACAGGTGATGCCATTTTTCCCTAATCTCTTCATCAAACTTCTTGACCAGCTCCTTAGTCAGTCTCTCCTGAGCCACCCTCACTTTGTTGTGGTCAATCACCAGTACTGTGTCAAACTCTGTGATAAGACCAGCACCAATCCAGGCAGCAGTGGCAATCTCTGCAGTCTCTCTCAACCCAGTGTGATGTCTCAAGCTAGCCAGAGCTATGTTGGTGATATCTTCAGCGTTGTATTTCTTCTTCTTAGCCACAGGCCTTCCTCGTCCTTTTCTCCTCGGCCTTCCTTCTCTGCTCTTGTCTCTGCAGCACTGCTTCCTGTCTCCCGGTCTCAGGGTGATCAGCTAGACCCATCTGGTGGTGTGACCCCACACTTCCCACCTTTTCTCTCTGACCTTTAATGAAGGCAAGCTCCTGCACTGGTATCTTCTGCTCGCTCCTGCAGCTGCAGTTAATGTGAACCTCACTGTTGCAGACAGGGTTGTACCCAAGCTCACTGCAGCTCCTGATCACGCAGTGACAGGTCAGGAAATCCACCAATTTGTCCAGTTTCATCATGAACCTGTCTTTGACCTCTCGCTTCACATTGCCAATGGACACCTTCACTGCCTCATCCCACAGTGCCTTCACTTTAGCCCTGATCCTGACCTTAGTATTGATTACAGGTCCTGTGAATAGAGCGTTGGCCTTTCTCCACTGAGCCAGTAGCTATGGAACAATGCCGTTGTTAATCAGGTCATTAACTGGGTAATTCCTCCTGTCTTCCTCACTCATCTCTCTCCTCAACAAACCATACCTCAGCAGATCTCTGGCTGTTGGCAGCTCAGCAGGGGGAAGTTCCCTCCCAGTCCCCACCAAATGACTTAGGTGACAACTTGTTTTGCTTCGGGTTCTGATTTCTTTCTGACTCATCCTGTGGACCTGTTGTTCAGAAAAGTTTGAAGATTAACCGGAAGGCAAATTATATTAAATTCAACACAATTTAACATTTTATTATACGGCTAACTTAATCTTAAGACACAACAAAAAATAAAAATTTAATGGACTTCCTTTTAGCTATTGTATTCAAATCTATGATTTGATACCGATATCTTAAATGATAAAATATAATGTTGAAACTTAATCAAAATAGGAACGATACTATTGTCTAAAAATTTGCGGATATTTAGTGCAGTGGTACGGCTGACTCTTCCGTTGTTGCAGAATGGTCCTTTACTCCATAGGGAGGTAGAGGAATGCAGCCCACTTTGCTTCTCCTAACCTTCTTCCCAAGGAGATTCCTCTGAAACTGTTAATTTTTGTTTACCTTGGGGCTAATTTTAATTTAATGTGAGTAGGTAGCTAGGTCTATAGGTAATTGTAAATTTTAATATAATAGAATCATGAGTAGATTCTAAAAGCTGATTTCCCGCTCTAATATTTCATTGTTTGGTTTGGAAAATCTTTGAATTAACAAATTGGCCAGATAAAAATTTGCAATATTAAACTTAATGGCAAAAGTTGCCTGTGATAGTTCAATATGATAGTAGTTCAATATGAGTATATTGAACTAAGTATGAAATATGAAAAATATATTTGGCCGAAATTTGATTTTATAAGAGATCCTTTTGAAGAATCTGCATAAATTTAATTACCCTACCTAGCTCCAAAATCCAAGAATATGGAAAATTTCTGCTTTTGTCGACCTTTATTTGAAGGGAAGACCGTTCGGAAACCTGCGGGTCGTATTATAAATTTTGTAAAATGGATTAAGTTTAATTAGGGCCTACCCTAACTGATTAAACTTTAAATTCAAGTAACCTGGCCAAATTAGGTCGGTTATAATAATGTAAATTTATAAATATTCATCCATATACTAAATTTGAAATAAATCATAGCCTTACAAGGCTTGTATAGATTTCGTAATATGGATTCAGTTTAGTTACGGCTTACCTTAACTGATCAAGCTTTAAATTTATGTAACTTGGCCAAATTAGGTCGGTTATGGTAATGTAAATTTATAATATTCATCTATATACTAAATTTGAAATAGATCATAGCCGAACAAGGCTTGTTGTTGTCTGGGCGAATTAGCCCAAAACAGCAAAGGTCAGAGTTAACTCCAAATCATTGAAATGACTACGGTAGTAATAAAGTATTGAGGAATCTCCAGTTTATTTTTACGGTTATGACTGCTGGAATTGATGATAAAGAGTTATCATTAATGGGAAGTATTGTTTTAATTTAATGCATCAAGTTTGGCTCAACAATCCTTACCTTCACCATTTAATTCCTTCTTGGTTCCTTCAGTGACTGCTCCTGTTTGAAGATCTTCGGTTCGGGAATAAATTAGTCACGACCAGGGGCCCCGTATTTTCCTTGTAGGTATTGATGATGATTTTAAATTTCAGGTTAGGATGTTAAAGCCTCTAAGATGCATGAGCTTTCTAAATAAAACAAGCCTTATTAAGCATACAATTAATTTATTTAATCTGAGGTTTGTTTTGTTTTTTACGGTACGGTACCGTACCTTTTAAGGTAGAAAAACTTGAGCCATATTAAGAATTATACAATAAAAAATTTGCTTAGGCAAAGTTTTGAACAACTATGAACAAAAGAAATGTCATTGAAATTTGGATAGGACTACTGATTATGATTACATAAAATTAAGTTAATTGAAATTCTTAATATCTTCCAATAAGTTCAGATAAAAGGTTGTGTTGTTATAGGTACAAGACTTAATTATTCAAAGTAATGACAATTTCATATATCTATCATATCAAAATATAGAGAAAGTTTGGGTCACACATAACATTTCAAATAATTTGAATTACACAATATTTACATTACGAAGTAATCAAAATTGTCAAAAAGG
This sequence comes from Bathynomus jamesi, assembly GCA_023014485.1. Classification (NCBI taxonomy): domain Eukaryota; kingdom Metazoa; phylum Arthropoda; class Malacostraca; order Isopoda; family Cirolanidae; genus Bathynomus; species Bathynomus jamesi. The sequence continues at coordinate 1,348,264 of JAJOZX010000274.1, read as the reverse complement.
AGGGAAAACACGCATTCACAATCATAACTCCAGCATTTGTGACTATGTGAAACTTAGAAACCATACTGCACACCAAAAATAACCAAAGTTGACCACACATATCAATGGCACATTGATATACGATGCTACAGTCATATTTAGCCCGCCGCCCGCAGAGCTGGGCACTTGCGTTTTTTTTTGCGGTACTGCGGTACTGCGGTACTACCGTGTTGGTCGGTACCGCGGAAAGTACCGCGGGAAATTTGAATGCGGTAGCGGTACTGCTGTACTTTCAGCGATCCTTTGCGGTACTGCGTTATGCGGTACCGGTTTGGTAGTGCGGTAGTAGTACCGCAGTACCGCAGTACCGCAAAAAAACGCGCAAAAAACCGCAAGTCTGTAAAAAATTAATAATAATAATAATAATAATTTAGGTTATATTTCAAACCTTTATGGTCAAATATAAGTAGGTAAATGGCTTTCTTAACCCTTTAACGCCGAACTTTTTTGTAGGATTAAGTCTAAATGCGTGTATTTGAAAAGTTAACTAGAGGCAACATGTGACGGTAAAAGGTTAAACAACACTAAAGATATTTCTAAGTTTGCTAGATAATATGACATCATTTGAGCATTAGTAGTTTTTGAATTGTTGACTTTACTAAAACTGACACACCCTACTACCCACGTTTCTCTAAAATACGCAAATGGGTAACATATTAAGAAGACGTTATTATGACGTTTCTAGTCCAACCTCCTACGCAGGGCCGTTTCTAGCCATTAGGGGGCCCTAAGCAGTATGCCCATTTGAGGCCCCACCCCTCCATCCACCAACTCACGCCTTACTACATCACCTCAGCACACACATACAAAAATTGCCTGTGTTAATGAAAAACAATTATGAAACAATTTTAATGAAACATTTATGTCCAAAACAACAAATATGTACTTTCAGAAGACAAACAGAAAAATACTCTTCATGAAATTCCTAAAAATTAGCTTATACATTATTTAGAATAAATGACACAGAACAATGTATAAAAAAATAATGCGATTATCAACTACCAAACAATTACTAACTCTACGATACAATCGTGTAATAGCTAACAGTTATACAGAACAGTTTGTATCTTCAAAATTTTTGCCTCCTAGATTTTTTCAACACTAAAGATATTTCTAAGTTTGCTAGATAATATGACATCATTTGAGCATTAGTAGTTTTTGAATTGTTGACTTTACTAAAACTGACACACCCTACTACCCACGTTTCTCTAAAATACGCAAATGGGTAACATATTAAGAAGACGTTATTATGACGTTTCTAGTCCAACCTCCTACGCAGGGCCGTTTCTAGCCATTAGGGGGCCCTAAGCAGTATGCCCATTTGAGGCCCCACCCCTCCATCCACCAACTCACGCCTTACTACATCACCTCAGCACACACATACAAAAATTGCCTGTGTTAATGAAAAACAATTATGAAACAATTTTAATGAAACATTTATGTCCAAAACAACAAATATGTACTTTCAGAAGACAAACAGAAAAAATACTCTTCATGAAATTCCTAAAAATTAGCTTATACATTATTTAGAATAAATGACACAGAACAATGTATAAAAAAATAATGCGATTATCAACTACCAAACAATTACTAACTCTACGATACAATCGTGTAATAGCTAACAGTTATACAGAACAGTTTGTATCTTCAAAATTTTTGCCTCCTAGATTTTTTCAACACTAAAGATATTTCTAAGTTTGCTAGATAATATGACATCATTTGAGCATTAGTAGTTTTTGAATTGTTGACTTTACTAAAACTGACACACCCTACTACCCACGTTTCTCTAAAATACGCAAATGGGTAACATATTAAGAAGACGTTATTATGACGTTTCTAGTCCAACCTCCTACGCAGGGCCGTTTCTAGCCATTAGGGGGCCCTAAGCAGTATGCCCATTTGAGGCCCCACCCCTCCATCCACCAACTCACGCCTTACTACATCACCTCAGCACACACATACAAAAATTGCCTGTGTTAATGAAAAACAATTATGAAACAATTTTAATGAAACATTTATGTCCAAAACAACAAATATGTACTTTCAGAAGACAAACAGAAAAAATACTCTTCATGAAATTCCTAAAAATTAGCTTATACATTATTTAGAATAAATGACACAGAACAATGTATAAAAAAATAATGCGATTATCAACTACCAAACAATTACTAACTCTACGATACAATCGTGTAATAGCTAACAGTTATACAGAACAGTTTGTATCTTCAAAATTTTTGCCTCCTAGATTTTTTCTGGGCAAAATCATCAATAACATCATCATATGAAATCTCCCTGCCAACGTCCTGGTTGATGCTTATGATGCCAAGGCCACTGAGGCGATCCTGCCCCATTGATGATCTGAGGTAGTTCTTGATTAGCTTCATCTTAGAGAAGCTCCTCTCGGCTAACGCTACTGTCACAGGTAGAGTGCAGGCAATTCTTAGTGCAACCCAGAGATTGGAGTATAGTTCCTCCAGTTGCTTCTGATGAATGAAGGAGAGAAGCTCCAATGCAGTCATGTTGTGTGAAGGTAAAGTCGGCAAGTTCTTAATTTCGAGGGCCAGTTCTCTTCCATCAATGTCAGAGTCAGCTCCAGAGCTCAGTATCTTAGAGAGCTTTTCACACTTGCAAGACAAGTCTTCCTTGTTCATTGTGGTGAAGTTTAGGAGAACCCCAAATATGTCCCTCACATCATCTAATGTTGTGAATCTCTCATTTATTGACCCGATGGCACAATCCACCACCATATTGAAAAATTTGACTTCCAGCCTCTTTAAGGCTTCTGTAAATGGTTCGTCAGGAGCTTCGTAAGCAAAGTGCTTTTTTGTGGATCTGAGCCTCTTCTCCTTCAGCACAACCTCCACATTCATTTCCTCACATATGTCCCTAGCTACGACTTGTGCTGCAAAAAAACCTGTGTTTCTGTAGCTGGTGAGTGAGTCTTTTGTTTTTGTGAGGAGGTTGACTGCCACATCAAACTGCATTGTAGGAGACTGCAGAAGTTTGCTCACATGGTTAACTGCATAAATTATGTCATACCATACTACTGTGAAAATCTGAAAGCGATAAGACCCTACCTCCTCTGCAAGTGCTTCTGCTTCAGTCCTGGCAATGGCATCTGTGGCATTGTTTCTGACTTCCAACACAGCCTCAATGCTCTTAAGCCGGCTCTCCCACCTGGTTTCACTCCAAAACTTGAGTGTTATGTTCACGTGCTTCTTTAGGATTGTCCATCTCTGTGTAGCTGCTGCATAAAGGTTGTACAATTTTTGTACGTTGCCAAAGAAGCTGATGGCATTTGTGGAAGCTTTAGCTGCATCAGCCACTACAAGATTCAGAGTGTGAGCCCCACATGGAACATAGAGTGCACGACAGTTCTTCTCTAATAACCTTGCGTGAACACCTTTGTTCTTGCCCTTCATGTTCGCTCCGTTGCCATATGAGTAACCTCTGCAGTCATCAAAGTGAATATTCAGTTCATCTAGTCTCTTCAGAATCAGAACTGATAAACTCAGGCCTGTACTTTCTGAAGCCTCAAAAAAGCACAAAAAGTATCCTTCTATCTCTGGTACTTCACCCATTTTAACAGTTCTGATAATAATCGACATCTGTTCTTGGTGGCTTATGTCTGGAGTGCAGTCTAAAATGAGTGAGTAATATTTAGCTTGTTTTATTTCTGCAACAATGGCATCCAAGATCTTCCCACTAATGGACCCAATGAGCTCATTTTGAATGATGTTTCCCAGGTAACTTGAATGACTATATTGGCCACTTTCGACTCTTCTGATGTGTTGTTCCATCACTGGATCAAATTTGGCAAGCAGCTCAACCTCCTTCAAGAAGTTGCCATTGTCTCGATTGTACAATGTAGAGGAAGACCCCCTGAAAGCAAGGTTCCTCTCTGCCAGTGATTGGATTATACTTACAAGACGTGTGAGAACATCTCGCCAGCGTCTTCGCTCTACCTCCATTAATGACATTTCAGTTTGGTCAATGGTCCTCCCAGTTTTTAGCCGCAGTTCCAGATCCTTCCATGTTGCCATGTTATCTGCATGTTCTGAACTATTTTCATGGCCTTTCAGGAGCGAACCAACGTTTATCCAGTCTGAAAGTCCATCCGTAATTAGTTTGTACGACTTCCTTGAAAACGCCTTGCAGCAGAAGCAATAAAGAGCATCATTCCTTCTAGAGTACATCAGCCAGCTTCGCTTTATTTTTCCCCCATTAATTAATGTTCTGTACATGTAATGGTGATGAAAGCTTCCACCGTCCTCTCTTTTAGGGAATGTGAAATCTGGACTGATTTGAAATGGTCCTCGAGACACCAGATCTGTCTTCAAAGGCATCTGACAGGACAACTGGCCAGTCATACGGATCAAACGGTGGAGCAGATCTTGGTTCTTGTTGCTCAGTAGAAATGCCTGTGTGTGGTGTTTGAAGCTGAACAGAAGATGGGCCACTTGTTGGTTCATCAGGCTCTACTTCTACTGGTGTTTGAGGTTGCATAGAGGATGGTCCTGCTGTTGGCTCATGATGCTCATCAGGCTTTGCTGAGGATGGATTTTCCAAACATTTCAGTAGTGCTCCTGAGAAGAACATAACATTACATATTCTGTTAATTTTTGCTAAAATACTCTTTCTTATCTTGTTTGATAATTGATCTGTGTGAACAGAATTTGAGGTGATGTGATCCATTAAATTTCACATTTCGAAATATTATAAATATTACAGAGACTAGTTTACTCTACACGATTCCTGAGCACTTGCCTAGCTTGATGGTGTACCTAACCTAGTTGCCTGAACTGTAATCATAAGAATATACAAGTGGCACATCTCACCTGTGCTACTGGAAAGCTTCTCCTCTATTTTCTTCTTTTTCCGTTTTTCAGCTCCTGATGGATAATGTCGTTTCATTTTCCAAGATGCACGAAGTCACATCTAGTTAACCACAACTAATTTGCTAAATAATAATCATGATAATAATGATGATAATAATAATAATAATAATAATAATGATAATAATAATAATAATAATAATATTAATAATAACCAGCTATATTCCTATTCTTGCTCACTGAGCTATGACCTGGGAGCCTGTCTAAGGGCCCCCTAATAGCAGCGAGGCCTTAAGCGGCCGCTTAGTCTTCTTATGCCAGGAAACGGGCCTGCTCCTACGGAGGCGTAGATAGACTGTACAGAAGTATTTACAATGATGGAGTAGGGAAAAGAGATGTTGAGAGTTTTTTGCGGTCGCAGGACGCTCATACACTTCATAAGCCGGTGAGGAAAAGGTTTAAAACAGCCACGACAACAGCGGCATCGATTGACTCTATTTGGCAAGCAGATTTAACAAACATGCGAAGATATTCAGTGTTTAACGATAGTTATCCCTACATCTTATTCATGATAGATGTATTCTCTAGATATCTGTGGCTAATTCTTCTGAAAATAAATCGCCTGAAACAGGTGCTAAAGCCACCAAAACAATGATGTTGAAAGAAAAAGAGTTCCTGGCTATTTTTGTACGGATATGGGGAAAGAATTTATAGGCCGAGCTTTTCAGAACATTTTACACATAAAAACACATACAGATGTATAGACATTCTGGAATATTTGGCTTCATCCTACAACCGCTCACACCATCGCACGATTGAGAGAACACCTATCGAGATTTTAGAAATAGGTACGCGCCCAGAGTCTGATGTGAGAAGAGATGGAACACCACCACAACAATCTGAGCGCTTCAAAATCAATGATTACACTAGGCAACAAAGATTTTGTTACAGAAGACCAAATAGGTGCTCCTAGCTAATTTCGGTATGCTGATTTCAAATCTATAATTAGATTTTTTCTATCACGTCTAGATTTTGTGTAAAACGCAAATCACTTTTAGTAAAATTTTCTACTACGTCCAGATTTTGGTTTTAATCGGCTTAATGCCAGTAATATGAAACTTGCTTTTCAAGGTTAAAGCAATTTTTTTTGCCAACTATATACAAATTCGAACAATTTTGATAAATAAAATTTATCCCGAGTTGGCAACACTGAGTCAAGAGCATAGTAACGGGCAACGGCCCAACGGCAAGTCGCTACGTGACAGTCAAGCAGAACGGTTGTTGAAGCTCTCTGCTGATGAGCAAGTGACAGGTTTGGTGACTTGTGTGTTTTTATAGCATTTGTTTTGTACTACGGTGTGTATTTCTTTTTATTTTGCACATCGTAATAATTACTTTCTACGTTTTTTCAGATATTGTATGGTAATTCAAAATGGCATCAAATAGACGTGCTTGTGTAAATCACCCAGACAACTTCTGCTTTGTCTGTGGACAATATACACCTAAGCCACAACGTAGAAACATAACAACAAAGATTAAACTTGCCTACAAGTGTTATTTTGACTGTAAGTTAGGAGACCAACAGAGGGACTGGGCACCACATATTTGCTGTGCACAGTGCAATGCAATGTTAATAGCTTGGATGAATGGTAAAAGAAAAGCTATGCCGTTCTCAGTCCCCATGGTTTGGCGTGAGCCGAAAAATCACTTCAATGATTGTTATTTTTGTTTGACAAAGATTGCTGGTTTCACAAAGAAAAACAAATCAAAGATCACGTACCCAAACTGCGAATCAGCAATGAAACCAGTACCACATGATGAAACAAATCCACCACCAGTTCCACCAGCAACGATAACAGACAGCAGTTCATCTGAAGATTCTGCTAGTGATATAGAAACAGGGAAAGATGGCATATATGTTCCAGATGCAAATATTTCCCCACATTTGTTAAGTCAAGCGGAGTTAAATGACTTAGTGCGCGATTTGGAATTACCAAAAGAAAAGGCAGAGTTGCTTGGTTCAAGACTTCAAGAATTTAATCTTCTCCAACCAAACACCAAAGTTTCCCATTTCCGCCATCGCCATTTGCAGTTTTCATCATTTTACTTACAGGAAGAAAACGTTTGTTTCTGCCACGATATCAGTGGTCTGATGCAAGGGATTGGCTGTCGCTATGATCCAAAAATGGAGACTGTTCATTGACTCTAGTAAAGCTAGCCTTAAAGCTGTATTACTGCACAACGGCAATGAAAAACCTTCAATACCTGTAGCACATGCCACTGGCCTTAATGAGACTTAGGAATCGATGAAACTGCTGCTAAGACTCATCAAATATAAGGACCACACATGGAATATTTGTGGCGACCTTAAAGTTGTATCATTACTTTCTTGGGTTACAGTTGGGCTACACAAAGCATATGTGCTTTTTGTGTCTATGGAACAGCAGAGATGACAAGAACCACTACAAAAAACATGATTGGCCATCTAGAACTGAACGTGTTGTTGGTAAATACAATGTGAAACACCTAGCACTTATTGACCCTCAGAAAGTACATCTTCCACCACTTCACATTAAACTTGGCCTTATGAAAAATTTCGTGAAGGGTATGGATCATCAAGGTAGTGGTTTCCAATATTTAAAGGATAAATTCAAAGGAATATTGACAGATGCTAAGCTAGAAGCTGGAGTTTTCACTGGACCACAGATCCGCAGTGTCATCCACGACTCATCGTTTCCATCTAACCTAAATGAGAATGAACTAGGAGCATGGACATCTTTCGTTGAAGTTGTCAAAAATTTTCTTGGAAACCACAAAGCTGAAAACCACCGTAAACTCGTAGAAAACATGCTTAAATCTTATGAAATAATGGGATGCAGAATGTCTTTGAAAATTCATTTTTTACATTCTCATCTTGACTTCTTCCCGGCCAACCTTGGGGCTGTAAGTGACGAGCATGGTGAGCGCTTCCACCAACAGATCTCAGTTATGGAAAACAGATACCAAGGTAATTTCAACCCAAATATGATGGGAGATTATTGTTGGTTCCTGCAGAAGGAGAGCTCGTCATCCTACAAGCGACAAAGGAAGAGGACACACACCAAAGTTTCACTTAAGAACAGGAATTTGCCTTTCAGTAGTAACAACAAAATACTAACGCGCTTTGGGTGGATGGTTGGGCGCAGGGGTGGTAACTCCGCCAGCGGAATTCCGCTCTGTCTTAAGCCAGAATAAAGGAGGAAAGACATCCCTGTTCACTAATTATTTAAGTATGCTTAACATAAAACGTGGCACGGAAAAGTAGCTTAGACGGCTTTCGTAATAGAAGCGGGTGAGAAAAAAAAATGAAAAATAGGGGTTTTCGGTTACACAAATCTGGACGTGATAGAGAAATTTTGATATCAGATCTGAAATCAGCATCAGCGCTTTAGTAGGAATCAGTAGTTCACGTGTCTGTAACAAAAAAAAAGTTGAAATTTGTTGCCTAGTGTTATGTAAGGCAGTCGCGTTCGGGGAATAAATTCGCGAAGGAATTTGAGCAAGGCTGGACACGTGAGATTTTTAAAGTTAGGGCTATGAGACCTAAAGGCGAGATAATGCTGTATTACGTTGAAGATTTGAATGGGGAAGAAATCGCAGGAGGCTTTTACCGCGAGGAGTTGCAGAAAGTGACTTAATTTAGGAAAAAATGGGTTTAAAATTGAAAAAATTTTAGGAAGCAAAGGTTCAAGAAAGAGAAAACTGTACCTAGTGAAATGGCTAGGGTACCCAGAAACCTTCAACACCTATATAAAAGCTGATGCAATAATGAAGCTTAAATAGTATGCAACATGGTGCCTAACCATTTCTACGTCACACTACCGTCCTCGTCGTCCCTGTCTGAACATCCTAACAACACCCTGGCCAACTTTGTAACAGAACTCCATGGCCCCATTGAATTGGGTCGTTAGGGCATATCATACTCTGGGTTCAGGGTTGAAATTTTGGAAAAACAAAGTGGCTAATATGTATTCCTATGTAAAAGTTAATTCTAAGATGCGTTTATTATTTGCAACGTTTCCGAACAATCTCATTTTCATGGTCAAAAGCGCGATTTTCTGATTTGAAGGCTGCCTAACGCAGCCTCAGGGCACCCAAACCAAAGCGCGCAGCTGTTCTGCATATGATTTAGTCTAAAAGCTGCTTTTCTGACCTCATCCTTGCTTTCTTGCGTGTTTCAACACCTCTTAGTGCTGAAAAAATGTTTAGATTTCACGTAAAACTTAAGAATTTTAAGTGTTTCTTCAAAGAATAGGCGCGGCTCACCAGCTCTACTCTGATCGAGTAGCGGGAGACTTGCCACCTCCACGTGTAGGTTTACACGCCTGTTCTTCCTGGATCCCTGAAAAGCGTGGCCTCATAAGATCTTATATTATGATCTTATGAGGACTTTCAGCTCTTATGAGCATTAACGATGGCTTCAGCCTCTTCATCAGCCACTCGAACTTGAAAAGCTCTTAAGTATGTCCTGCTTCGATCTGAACACTGGGAGCATTTCTCGATGGTCTATCCTGGCTCTCACCCACCCATCTCTCCTCTCGTGACCGTACACAGCTTGGGAAGCAGTTGAGACTTCCTGTACAGCTCTCTCGCAGGACTGAGTATGAACAGAGAAAGCGTCCACTTTGAGTGGAGTTTTCCTGAGATCCTCGAGCTCAGTCAAGGTCATCTTGCAGGTGAAAATAGGCTCGTAAATATTCTCTGATTCCCAGTTGATGAGATCCTCAGGTGAAGTGGCTTGCAGATTGACTTTGGAATTTTTATGGGGCCTCACTCGTATCACCAAAGTCTCTTCCTTCTCTGATCTTCTCTCTCTGGCTCACAGCAAAAGCTCTCTGATGCTCATCCTCACTGCACAGGAATGAAGCCAGGATGCTCTCAGGATGTGCATGGTAAGCTCCTCTTATCATTGCAGCAGAGATGATGTTCCTGACCTCGACAGCCTGGTTCCTCAGAAGCCTCAGGCTTGAAAAAACGTGTGCAGGACCAAATTTGAGGTGGTGCTTCCCTTTGATGTAGTACATTTTGAAGTGGAAGTTAAGGCAGAACTTCACGAGGACCTCGAGCCTCCTCAACACCTCCCCCTTCAGTCCGTGCTCCCTCATCCACAACAGCAACATGGCCTGTGCAGTAGTGAGCCACCTGGATTGGTTCAGAGGTCCGCACTTGAGACCAGCCAACTGTGGACTGAGACTTCTAGACTTGATGGCTTTGATCAGAAGATAGCAGTTGTGCTGGTCTGTGGAGAGAGATTTGACTATCTCTACTGGCACCTCTATGATATCTTAAGTTCCTTCCACTGGTTTGAAGTTGAAATTGACCTCAAGTTCATTCACTTTCTCAAGAAGTTTTCCAATAGGCCCACTGAAGCCTGACCGGGGAGTTATAGGGCCATCCAGCTTGATGATTAAGTGCCTCAGGGGGAGCTCGTTCACATGGAGCTCACAGATCATCCAGTGGCACTTGCGACCCAGCATCTTCTCCAGTATGGCTATGGCGCCTCCAGACCACCCAATGTTGGTGTTGGTAGTCTCCTCCAATCATTACAAGGCTCTCGTCAGCTCCGTGATCCAGAAGCCACTCATGCAGGCCCTGAGCAATCTTATGAGCAGGCTTTTCTCCTTCCTCAGGTTCCTCGGGAGTGAAATGAAAGAGGTACTTTCCTTAAGGCTCCCACGTGATAGTGTAATGCTCCTCGATCACTTTGCCAGGATGAAATCGCCCTGTCACTTCGTCATATTTCAACACCTTTGTGTTCCTATCCTGTTTGCCATCAAAGAATATCCCAGAGATCTTCTCCTCTGACCTCTGCATGAGAGCTTCAACTGATAAGGCCATTACTTCCTCCTTGGTCCTCCAGACTTTCATGCCATCTATGGCCAAGTAAGCCTTGTCTTTGGAAAGATGACCGGCTTTGATGAGGTCGTTCAGGAAGCCAGTGGCAACTGCAGCTGCCGGAACATTTGTCACCCTGTACCTCAAAGCTGCTGAAGCTGTCCCTTGGATCTTCATGTAGTTTGGTGTAGCAGAAGTTGGAGTTTCGGCAAGTACTTCAGCGGGAACGTCCATAGGAGATTCAGTAGCCTCAGCATTGCCAGAGGCTTCTTTTGCAGCTTCTTCCAAGTTTGGCTCTTCGTCCTCCTCAAAGTCTTTCATGAGAAGCTCCTCATTAGTAGCCTCCACTTTCTTCTTCCTCTTCACAGCAGAAGCCTCTTCAGCCTCCTTCCTCTTCGCTGCTTTGATCTGTCTCCTGCTGTCTTCGAACTCTACAGAAGACATCTGGATTCCTGAAGCTTCGGAAGTCTTCACTCTCTGGTAGTACAGCCACTGAAGGTCCAGTTTAGAAAGCTTCACCTCCAAAGGACAGTTACAGTTCACATGGGCCTTCAGGGTCGCACAAGAAGATCTGATGCTTGCAAACGAAGACTTCACAGAGTTTATCCAGATCAGCCATCCTCTTCTCCTGGGTAGCAGACTTAACTCTCCCGTTCACAACGTCTGTCATCTCCTTCCATTTCAACAAGATCTTATATGAGAGTGATTTTTCCGTGATTGTCACAGGCGGGAGAACTTTACATTCGACTTCCTCCACTGAGTCATCACGAGTGAAGCCAGCTCGTGAGTCATCTCTCGGATAGGGTATTTAGACCTTTGGATGTCATGAATGAGGAACTTTTCCTCCTGCAGACGAATCCCTCTCTGAAGAACGACTCTCCAAGTCGGCACCTCGCTGGGAATGAACTCCTTCCCCGGGCCCACAACATCCGAGAGCTTTGAACCTGACATTTTCCTGTTTTTGGGGACAGATTTGGCCATCAGGTCTAGTCGGTGCTTATTCTCGCTCTTGTCCAATCTGTAACAAATTCATATCAGTATGTTTAGTGTTCTTTCGCCATAAATATAGACAAGGAATATAATTTTTGGTTATAATCAGGGTTGCCAACCGGCATTTTTAATGACCAAATTAACCTAAATTTGGTAATGAATATTTATTTTGGTAATAGAAAACTGAATTTGGCATTGCAAATTTAATTTAAAATTCATAATAATGGTGTAACATAAGCTTAACCCTTTGTCATTCAGTACCATTTAATTTTAGCGTAGGTTCATTTTTTTACTTGAAATATGCATAGGAGGTATATATAAGCATTTTAGCAATCTTTTTTCCGTAAGAACATTTCTAAATGAAATAATTTATGTATCCATTAGTCAACAAAGGTCTAATAAGGTAATTAGCGGGTGGTAGTTAGTACTCTCTCTCTCTCTCTCTCTCTCTCTCTCTCTCTCTCTCTCTCTCTATATATATATATATATATATATATATATATATATATATATATAAAACAGTACATAAAAACAATCGTAATGAAAAATTCATTTCATGTATCCAATTGGACACACGTGTTATCATATACAGAAATTTATCGTATGGAAACTTTGTGTCCATTTCGAAACAACTTTGAATAAAGTCTTTTCTTCACAGTTATTAAAAATATTACTTAAACAAAGTAAACTGGGAGCTTCCTTAATACTTCTAGAATGAAATTAGAGTCAAAACAAATATAATAATGGTGATTAAACTTAGGAAAATTACAAAAAACACTTACCGAAAAAAATGGCGTCCACTCACTTCTACTTCACAATTATAACTGGCGTATTTTCTCAGAGCCATCTATTGAGAGAATGTTGAACTTCGCCTTCTGCGAAATTTCCCAACATGGTTCCAGCAAGACGGCACTCCTGCACATTACAGCACCCAAGTAAGGGAGTACCTGTACCAACAATTCCCTGGTCATTGGATAAGACGTCGAGGGCCTGTGGAATGGCCAGCTAGAAGCCCGGATCTCACGCCACTAGATTTTTATCTCTGGGGCCACTTGAAAGCGCTGGTATACGCAGAGAAAATTAGGAGTGTTGAACATTTGCGGCAGCGCATTATTGGGGCATGTAACACCATTACTCCTGACATCATTCACCGTGTGCTTGCTGACTGAGTATCACGTCTGAATTTGTGTATTGAAAACAATGGTGAACATATTGAGCACGTTCTGTAAATAAAAGCTTTTGTTTTGCCTTTTTTTATTATTTTTCCTATGATGCTGGACTTATGGGACACCCTGTATATATATATATATATATATATATATATATATATATATATATATATATAATTTGGCTCAAACAAGGAAACTACAGTATATATCAAGGGTGGCCAAATTTACTGAACCTTAGAGCCGCATACGATAACCTTCAGACATTCAAGAGCAGCAAGACAGGGTCAACCTTTACAGTTACATTTTTATTATATTCACACATTTATTTGGTGAAATATATGTAATAAAAATGTAAGTGCAAATAATATAAACAGTATAAATATTAATGTGTAAAAGAGCTTCATGCGATTCACGAGCCGCGGTTTGGCCACCCCTGGCATATATGATAAACTACTTAACTCTCTGACAGCTGCAGTCTAAATGGTTAAAACTCAGTTATGCGGTGGTTGCACAAAGAATACTTAGCTTTTTTATTAACAAACGTTACTGGTTGAGATAATCAACCATTTGAATTGGTTATCAAATTATTTGGTGATTTCGGTCAAATAATTTTTTTTTTTTCGTGCCCTGTTCTTGAACAATTCTCACCCTCACAAAACAAAGCAATTGAGTTAGGAAGGCAGTTTCAAATGAAACATTTCAGTTATAGTAACGAAATAAATTAATTATTTTAAGCTCCTCTTTACTGACGTAGGAGCGTAAATATATTTTTAAATATGAAAAATGGTTTCATTTTACGTTGGTATAAGTTGGATGGTGTGATTCATTTTAAACTTTGAGAATTATAAAATAATTTCTCTGTAAATTTAAAAACTTTTGTGTATATTTTAAAAATACTAAGTTCGTTTAGTAAAACGACGAAAGTTTGTAGGTAAAAACTAGGTAATTACGTGCATTAGAATATGGCTTTCCATAAGGATTTAAACTCTGAGAACTCCAGTGGAGTCTAAATTCGGTGAATGAAAGACAAAAAATATCAAAATTCTTAATTTCTCGCAGGTGACTTATGATGTACATAGACCACTTTGTAATACGTTGAGCAAATGAATGGTTACTGTATGCCTGTCGAGATTTGCAGATTTAACGCAGATTTACTGTGATTATGAACTAAGGTATTTCAAGATTACATACACTCAGTGTTCAGTTGTCTTTACTCAGTAAAAGACAGAAACTGGTTTCTTTACCTTACATAAATAAAAATTAATAAACACTTTATAAAATAAATATTAAACTTGATATTCGCAGACCGTGAAATTTGTGAAAAACAGTTTACAAAAAATAAAAGGTCCCTCAATATGTAAAAGCATTATTTATATACTACAAATATTTGCGCAAATTTCTCTGAGATTTTAACTATACATAAATATGAGTATACGCACGTGCTTTACATACTACGTACGTACGCATAAATATACATACATGATACATATACACCAAAAACATTATAAATTACTCAAATACATCATATTTCAATTCAGCATTCATTCGATGTGAAGAGCAAGATGGCGAACATGACTCAGGATGCGATCAACTCATCCATTTCGTATCTCAAGAATTTTGATACGAGAGGAAGGAAGGAGGGAAGGAAGAAAGAAATGAAAGGAGGAATGAAAGAAACTTGAAGATATTATTACGAATTTATTTCTTACGATATAGTGCACTAATTGTCTTTGGCTTGTGAACAATTTAAATTTGAGGGGCGAATAAATAAATCAATATAATATATATATATATATATATATATATATATATATATATATATATACGGTATATATATATAGGAACAACAAGACTAGTCCATATACAAACATTTAATATGTAGAGCTTTCAACATTTCTAATGTCATCTTCAGTGCTTAAAATGAGATATATACAACATATCTATAATTAAAACCAAGCATGAACTTAAAACAATTTAAATATTGACAAATATTACAGCGAAAATAAAAAATAGAACATGAAATTATAGTTAATACAATTAAAACATAAAATATTGTAAAAAGAATTATAAAAAGGTGGCTTAGCTTTAAGATAAGAAAAGAATAAATGTAAGTAAAACCATTAAAAATAATTTAGGGGAACATTATGGAAAAGTTTAAAATGTAAAACATTAAAATCTATAAAATCTTAAGAGCAACAAATCAGGTGCAAGTTATTCAATCACAGAGAGAGCAAAGAATGGGAAAGAATGAAAACAAATTTTTAACGGGCACTAACTTGGTTGGTTGGTTGGTAGGCAGGGAAATGAAATTTTATTGAAGGATATTGAGGTTGTGGAATGGGGCATAATGATTTATATCCGGTTTATGCTTAAAAATGAGTATGGTTTCTAAGAGGGATAGGTCGTGTTTATTGGCTTTAGCAATTATTGCAAAGTTAATAGATTTAATTGGGTGGTCTAACTGATGGGAGTGGGAACGTATATGTGATTGGGAGGGATTCGCAAGTCTATTATTAGTACGGCTACTAATACTCTTGTTTTCATCGATACGAATTTGGAGTTGGCGTGCAGTCATGCCAACATACGACGATGTGCAATCGTCACACGTATATTTATAAATGACCGATGATTTTAGTTTTATTAGGGAATTTTAAGTTCATGAATCTTTTTATTACACTGTCAATAAGTTTAGAAGGGAAACCATTACCTAGTAAGAACTTTTTGAGGAATTTCAACTCGGCATGAAGCAAATCTCGTATGAACGGCACAGAAGGGTAAGAATGAGGTTACGTTTATACTTGAGTGGTGCGAAACTGTCAAATTTCATTCCCAAGCTGTGAGCGTGGGTTTACGAAAAACTGATGTTACGAAGTGATTATTGCTACGAGTTATATTTATGTCCAAGAATGGTAAAGAATTATCGTTTTCCGTTTCAGAAGTGAATTTGATGTTACTATGTTTTGAATTTAAATAGTGACGAAAAAGTTCAATATGGTCGGAAGATTTAAATAGAACAAAACAATCGTAAGAGAGGAATAAATTTGCAAAGGTGGGCCCGAGGGGTTCCCCCATTGATACTCCGTCTGTTTGAACATATTGATCCTTATTGAAAAAGAAGATGCAGTCTTTAGTAGCAATTTCAAGGAGCGAGCCAATGTTATTTTCACCTTGATCGAGGGCTGTAGAGTTGTGCGATTTGAGACAGTGATGTAGGTCTCGAGATCGGTCTCGGTCTCGAGACCGATCTCGAGACCCAATTTGCAGATCTCGATCTCGGTCTCGACAGATGCGGTCTCGGTTTTCTCCCCGAGACCTCTCGAGACCGTAATGAAAAATATATGTTATTGGCATACTCATGATGGTGGCTTGGTTGAACAGACACAATTCAGAATGTTTATGAAAGTTTGTAAAAGTAAGGGACTCTAGGTATCCACTAATCAGTCACCCTGTTTTGAGTTGCCACGTTTGTCTTGCGGGGGGGGGGGGGGGTCTGGATTTTTTTAGGTTAGCGCTACAAAAAAATTTGCCCGCCTTCCCCGCCCCCGTCAGATTAATTTCATTGAAAATGGAAACACTAAATAGAGAATTATATATATTATATATAAGTATATATTATAAGGCCACTTAGTGTTGCCAAACGGCGTGTCAACCTCTGTGGCGTGATAAAAACGATTATCCTCCCATCCAATATGTATTTGAAAAAATAAAATGCTTCACACAAAAATAATGCAAGAAATACAGCATAAAGAAAACAGTACCGATAAATTCAATAAAGCATAGAATAACTCGACAACCCTTCACATCACTTATGACGAAATAAAACAGTAAAACCAAAGTTCTGAGACTAATGGCAAAATATCGAAGCTATCGATCCAAGCAGAAGAAGGTTGAAACTGGGAAGATTTTGAGCCGCAGGGAACAGTTGCGGCGGTAGCTCTTAGAGATCGATGAATCTCATATTTTAGACAACTGCTCTCCAATAAAGTTTTGGCACCAGAAAAGGATAAAGTCCCATCACTGGCCAATATTGCCACGACTGTTTTAACAGTGCCTGCCTCTAGTGCTCCAATTGAACGTATATTTAGCCATGGAGGCATAATAATGAGGCCCCACAGAAGTCGAACTTCAACAGATCTGAGCATGCTGATGTTCCTTAAGTGTAATGAGCACCTATCATGCTTTAAATAAATGCACAAGTCAAACTGGCTAGTGCAGAGGTCGGGGAACAGGGGTAAATTACCCCAAATGGGGTAAATTTAAAAATTTTGGGGGTAATGCGTGCGGTATGAGAGCCTCAGTCGTGTGTATGGTATCATGAAACGAAGAGGTGCTTTTAGTTCTTGACACTTTGTGCTGATATTTTTTCGTATATTTTTATTTTATTTTGTTACATAAATGTGGTGTCATTCTAAATTTTAGAATATTACGAATTTACGTCCTGATTTTGATGTTGTATCAAAAATGAAACAGCATCATTTTTCCAAAACCTGAAGTGGAGATGTTTTGAATGAAATTCTTCAGTTCTTCAATCCTTTTTACTAATTTTGTTTGTGTGCTATTCTTATGCCAGCATGTGTGGCTTTTTTTTATTTCTCCATAATAATGGATCCAATAAACATTTTTTTAATTTGAATTTTTTGTATACCATATGCAACAATTTTAAGAGCAATTGGCTTGTTTTTGTTTACTTTGAAGTCTGGGGGTAATTTCATTTTACTCAAATAGATTTTTGGGTAATACCCAAAAAGTTCCCCGACCCACAGATATAAAAGAAGTAAATAAATTCGTGTGTATGGTATCATGAAACGAAGAGGTGCTTTTAGTTCTTGACACTTTGTGCTGATATTTTTTTCGTATATTTTTATTTTATTTTGTTACATAAATGTGGTGTCATTCTAAATTTTAGAATATTACGAATTTACGTCCTGATTTTGATGTTGTATCAAAAATGAAACAGCATCATTTTTCCAAAACCTGAAGTGGAGATGTTTTGAATGAAATTCTTCAGTTCTTCAATCCTTTTTACTAATTTTGTTTGTGTGCTATTCTTATGCCAGCATTTGTGGCTTTTTTTTATTTCTCCATAATAATGGATCCAATAAACATTTTTTTAATTTGAATTTTTTGTATACCATATGCAACAATTTTAAGAGCAATTGGCTTGTTTTTGTTTACTTTGAAGTCTGGGGGTAATTTCATTTTACTCAAATAGATTTTTGGGTAATACCCAAAAAGTTCCCCGACCCACAGATATAAAAGAAGTAAATAAATAAAATGTACTTGTATATATATATATTCATTTGTTAATTTATAGACTACACTTTTTGCATTCAACACTACATCTGAGAAAGTAGTTATTAGTTTATTAATATACTTAACATAGTCTAATTTCCATAGTAGTGTAAAACAAATTGAAAGGGCTTGGACTTGGTGGTCTCGACTACATCACTGATTTAAGAAGACTGATACACTGGTCGATAGTTTCATTTAGAAGAATGTTAGTGAACAAAGAGGTTACATCAAAGCTGGCCATAACTACAGAGTCAGTGTTATCCATTTGAGTGATTTCCCTCACAAAAGAGAAAGAATCTTTTGTTGACTATTCATTGACAGTGAATTCGGATAATAGAGGAGTGAAAAATTTAGCAAGGTTATAATTAAGGGTGTTTATGGAGGAGAGGACAGGGCGGCACGGAGAGTTATTCTTATGTACTTTCGGGAGGCCGTATAAAATGCTAGGGTGAGAGCCGGACGCATAAAGCTTAGAATATTGTTCGTTAAAGAGTTTCCCTGATTGCTTCAGTTTACGAAGGATACGATTAAGCTTGTCTTCTAATTTGTCTTCTAGTTTGTCTTCTAATGTTTTCTAACTCTGTAGGAATATAACTATGAGCAAGGATGGCTGATAAAAAATTAAATACGAAGATTCACCACTTCGTTAGCATACTTTAAATGCTCATTCGATAGATTACACCAGAAAATAAGTAAATTACTGTTTAAATACTCTGTATTTTTTTAGTTCCTACCCCATAAGATTATAGGAAACAATGTGTTCGATGTACTGTCCCTCCACTTCGACGATTTTTCGCAACCTCATCCCAAAATTCGATACCACGCTGTGGAGAACTTCTGTCGGAATGTCGACGATTTGACGTTCAATCGATGATTTCACCTCCCCCAAAGTCTTTGGGTTGCTCTGGTAAACTCTATATTTGAGAAGTCACACGGGTTGAGATCAGGCGAATAGGCAGGCCAATCAATGCCGCTTCCATAGTGCTTCCGATAGTTCCAACCAATGACATTTCTCCAAACTGATGTTTAACAAATGGCGTGAGTAGCATAGTGTGTCAACAAATTTTCATCGAATTCTATTCATTCGTTTCGGAGAAAATGTAAGTTAATGTTGGTAGATACCTTTTGGATCACCCTGTATAAGCTGAAATATACATCATTCTATGAAGCAGAAAGCCTCATTTCTTGCCTGCTAAAACTATAACTTGTTTCTTTTATTAATTTTTTTGATTTCCTGTTTCAGATTCTATAATTGTGCAAAGTCTCGGATTCACGGATTTACTTCATGCATTTAAGAATTCACTTCAGATTCACGGATTTACTTCACGCATTCACGAATTCACTTTATAGATTCACGGATTAAGTTCGCCAACAATGTCTAAGCCCGTTTTTGCAAGAACTACCCAGATTTGCTTTGTTATGTATGTGGTATTTCCACTCAGTAAAGCAAAGGCAAAATATCACAAAATTTGTAAGAAAATCATATCTCGCTTATTTCGGTGTAAAACTTCATGATCAGGATAAGTCATAGGTTCCGCATAGTGTATGCCGATCATGTGTGGGGAATTTGAGGCAATGGGTTCAAGGCAAAAGGAAGTCCTTACCTTTTCCTATACCTATGGCTTGGCGTGAACTTGATGAAGTTTCTGAATATAATACAGAACTTAGCGATCACAGTGACTTTCAAACTGATGATAAGAGTTTTAAAGACCCACAGTTATTCACTCACGCAGAACTGAATGATCTTGTACGAGATCTTGACCTACCGAGAGATGCTGCCCAACTCTTGGGATCCAGGCTGAGTGAAAGAAATTTACCGGCTGCTGGAACTTCATACTCATGGTACAGGAACAGAAAACAAGAATTTGTTCAATTCCTCTCTGTATATGGTTCTGTATTATTCAGTACTGACATACCTGGTCTTATGAATACTCTGGGCGCAGCCTATGATCAAGAAGAGTGGACATTGTTCATTGATAGTTCAAAGTCAAGACTAAAAGCTGTTTTGGTGCCTAATGGCATTCAATTGCCATTCATCCCCATTGGCCACTGTCCACATGAAAGAAAATTATGACAGCATGAAATTCCTTCTAGATAAAATAAAATATGGTGATCATAACTGGATCATTTGTGGAGATTTGAAGGTGATATCCATAATGCTTGGCCAACAATCTAGATATACTAGGAGCACTCAATATATTTTGCCACACCCTTTTTTCTTAGCTAAATAATAGGCCATAGGGCTGAAATGTCTTTTAGGCCGTAAGTTTGAACTTTCCATGCTTCACAAAACCGGATTTTTCTAGTTTGAACCTCCCCTCCTTGTATAAAACCGCTTTTAAACGCCCTTGTATAAAACCGATTGTTAACGCAGTTTCGAAAATGGCGTCTGACAGTGATGTGCGTCGTAAACAGAGAGCTGTTATCAAGTTCTTAACCGCAGAGAAGGAAACAGTTGGAAATAATCACAAACGTCTACAAAACGTTTACGGAGATGCTGTTGTTGATCGAAGCACAGTTGGACGCTGGTCTAAACGCAAGGGTTAGTGAAGGAAGTGTGAATACGATAATTCAGCAACTGAGATACTCAAAAGCGTGTTCACGGTTTGTTCCTCGCCAACTGACTGAAGATCACAAAGCCAAATGAAAAGAAATTGCTTCTAAGTCGTTGGTTGGATATGAGACAGAAAAGGATGACTTCCTTTCACGAATTGTGACTGGGGATGAGACTTGGGTACACCACTTTGAACCTGAAACAAAACGCCAATCCATGGAGTGGCATCACGCAGACTCATCACTCAAGAAAAAGTGAAGATGGCTCCCTCTGCAGGAAAGGGTATGGCCACCATCTTCTTGGACATGAAAGGGGTGATTCTGGTGGACATTATGAAGAAAGGACAAACGCCCAACTCAGAGGCGTATATTGCTACCCTACAGAGAGTCCAGAGACGTATAAAGCGAGTTCGACCGGAGAGAAAACTGGAAGACGTCCTTCTTTTGCACGATAACGCAAGACCACACAACAGTTTGCAAACAAGAGAGGCCATCACAAAAATGCGGTTGACTGTGTTACCCCACCCTTCATCTGGCACTTTCAGACTTCCATTTGTTTGGGCCAATGAAGGATGCTATTCGTGGAAGAAAGTTTCAGAGTGACGATGAGGTTGTTGAGGAGGTTAAGAGGTGGCTCCAGCGGAATCCAACGGACTTTTACCAGCAAGGAATAAAGGCCCTTGTTTCGAGGTGGAGGAAAGCCGTAGAAAAGGATGGAGACTGTGGAAAAATAAAAAATTTTAAAAAACGTACGTAACTACTTGTATACCAAATTTTTGGAACTTACAAGGAAACTTGGAAAGAAAAAAAAAGGTGGTTCAAAATATATTGAGTGGCCCTCGTAGAAAGATGCCTTGCTTCATATGTGAGTGGGACAGCAGAGCGAAGGCTGATCATTGGAAAAGGAAGGATTGGCCCCAGGGAATTAAATTAACACCAGGCAGCAAAAATGTTGTCAACGAACCTCTTATGACACCTGCAAAAGTGTTGCTACCACCATTACACATTCAACTGGGGCTAATGAAGCAATTTGTAAAGGTTTTGGGTAGAGATGGCAACTGTTTCAAACACATTTCTGACCATTTCTTTTCTCTAAGTGATGAGAAAATAAAAGCTGGGGTGTACGATGGCCCTCAAATACAAACTAATGAAAGATGACAACTTTCTTCTTTCAATGCGAATGTGGAGAAAGCGGCTTGAATATCATTAAAAAATATTGTTGAAAATTTTCTAGGAAGCTATAAAGCCAAAGACTATAAAACAATTGTTAGCCACATGTTGAAATGCTATGAAAAACTTGATTGCAACATGAGTGTAAAAGTGGCATTTCTTTCACAGCCACTTGGAGTACTTCACTGAGAATCTTGGAGCGGTTAGTGAAAAACAAGGTGAAAGGTTCCATCAAGGTATAAAAAACATGGAAAAACGATATCAATGAAGATGGAATGTCAAGAATGTTAATATGATGGCTGACTACTGTTGGTATTTGAAAAGAGACGTTTCCGAACCATATTTCTAAAAGACACCTAAAAAGAGGAAATTCACCCAAAATTGATGATGTATATAGCTAAAGAAGCGTAATCTAAAAAGAGTCTCTGTGAATTTTATTGTATTACTGTTCTTTAACTCAGATTTAAATAAATAAAGTTCTTTAGGTGTGAAGTTGAAAGTTTTTAATTGGCATCTAAATGTTTCATCTAATATTATGTTTAATCATGCGCATAAAATCAGGAAGTGTTATTATTAATTTTGTGAGAAAATCTGATGTGATAGCAAAACACTGATGCCAGATTTGGAATCAGGATCCCGAAATTGTATTATTTCACCAACTGTATTTTCAAAGAAACAACAGAATTTTTTTTCATTTGTATGCTGGTGTTATCTATACCTGGAGAAGGAGCTGTCTTTGGGGCTTTAATCAGACTTAATTTCAGGAACTGAAGTTCTCATATTTTCACTGAACCGTCCTAATAACGTCCCATTTCAGCCTACATGAAGATTGACTGTACCCACGCTGCTGAGGATGTTTGAGTCGTGAGTTCTTCAAAACTTAGCTATATTTTCTTCCCCATACACTCCGTCAGTCGTTGATAGGATGGCATTGTTGTCACCCATTCCCAAGAAAATAAAAAAGGCCTCACCATCAAAAATGAAAATGATAAGTCAAGGACGGAAGTACTCAAAAGATTAAAAGAAAATGTGTATAAATTGATGTGTGTTAATAAACTTTTATTGACCCTGACAAAATCATCTTATATGATTATTTTCATGAAACATATTAATACAAACTGTCAACAAAAGTTAGGAATACTACTTTTGCAAGGCTGAATGAGGTTAAACTACTTGCATTAATTTAGAAGAAAAACTAAATTTCAAAAGTCATGTACAACAAATCAAATCCAAAATATCAAGATTTCTCTTCATATTATTTAAACTAAAAAAGACCCTTCCTCAAAATGCACTCCTTACCCTATATCATTCCTTCATCCATCCACATTTATTATATTGCATTACAGTATGGGGTAGCTCAAAGAAATATATAAAACATCCTTTGGAAATAATTCTTAGAAAATGTCTGCGAACTTTTTCAAATAATGACAACAGACAAAGTCACACTTCCCCAATGTTTAAAGAGCTAAATATTTTATAGAGAAATGACATACAAATTCAGTGTTCCTGTCAATATGTTTAAAATAATCAATGAAATCAGACATACATAACCCATTCAAAGAGCAATCACCCCGTTCAAAGAGGCTAGGCGTGTTGTACCGGCTCCGCAGTTTTTTAACTCACACTCAGTTGCTGTCTCTGTGTAGAGGTCTTGTCCGCCCCTGTTTGGAGTACGCTTCTCATGTGTTGGGTAGCTGGACCTACAGAACTCTACTTGATTGGGTGGAATCAAAGACTTTTCGTCTCATCAATTCTCCGCCTCTTACTCGCTATCTTCAATCCCTCTCTGTTCGCCGCAATGTTGCCTCACTCTCTCTTTACTGTCGCTATTATAACGGACACTGCTCTTCTGAACGCTCCCATTGCATACTACCTCCTTAAGGAGAGCACGCAGCACCAAACTTTCGACTCATTCGCATTCCTTTCCTGGCCAACTTTCTAACGCAAGGGTTAATCGGTGTTTTCAGTTTTTCATCTACTCAATCTGCTAACTCTGGAACAATCCTCCTGAATCCATCTTTTCCCCTGACTATGACCTCTAATCTTTGAAACGCAGTGTCCAGCCATCTCGAAAACCATGAACCTTGATTCTTCTTCTATGGGAGGGGTGTGTTTGTGGGCATTCGCCCTTGTCCATTACTTTCAGCGTCAAAAAAATATCAAATACACCATCGTTTAACACTGGACTGCCCAGAGATTTTATACACAAACCTAACTATACAATCGAGTCGCAGAAAGATCACTTTTTCAAAGGTGCAGATATATGGAATGCAATTCCTGCGCATATCAGGCCAGGCTTCATCACTAAATGTATTTCGCGAATCACTCAAAAAGCACTTAATTAGCTCCTACTGCTGTATAAGTTCACTACTGCTCTGTTTACCATAGTAATCAATTTTGTTATCAACTATTTGACATATGCTAATTTCATTAACTAAGTACCTTTAATTTCGTAATCTACTCTTTTTCTATATTTTTTATTAAACATCATTTATTTTCTACTCAATATACAATAAATCATTTAATTTAAAATTATGTAACATCTTGTAAAATGTAACAGTCCAGTTTCACAATTATTTTTGTCACTGTAAATTGTAAAAGTACTGTATTTATTTTGTCAATAAAGGTTACTCAATATTTACTATTATTATTATTATTGCTATTATTATTATTATTATTTTTGTTGTTACTATTACTATTATTTGCCACTTTCACTATTTTCATGTAATAAATGTGCTAAATGTCATTAATTTTGCCTAAAAATCTTCCATGCTTTCAAAGGCATATTCAGGTGACAGTACTGTGAATATATTAATGTCATAACAAATATCTCATACGAGGGATAAAGTTTTGAATTTGAATTTGAGAAAGCAAGATTTCCTTTGCTTTTGTTATGAAGCTAATACGCTGATTTTTGTATAAAATATAATGAAATCAGTGCTTACAAAGAATTAATTTTATAATTAAATTAATTTTGGTGAGTGGGAGGTATGGAAATATACAAAAATAAAACAGAATTTCTTCTCGCATTAATAATAATGAGTGGAGAGTACTAGAAAATGCCACAGTTCTCAGTCCAGACTAATAAACTAACTAGCAGACTAACTTCGTTGTCTTGTTATTGCTTCCGCCCGAATTGTTCATTCTTACGAAGGTCTACTTTGTCACTCCACCTTAGACCCACAGTTTAGTGTAATCCGAAACACGCCCCACCAGCAGCCTAGCGTCTTAGGCTACCCAGTTTTACTCATTTATCTACCAACCAATTTTTTTATTGTGTGGAAGGATGAACAGCTGGGTTTGCTGCGCGCCGCCTGCCGTCATCGGGTCTCGATCCCGGAGCCAATGGATTCATAGTCAGCGACACTAGCCACTACACGTACCGAGGCGCAGGAACGAGGCACACTAACTAAGAAATTCATGGTTACTTTCAATGTCAACTCATTGTTTATTAATGTCCCGACCAGACATGGGGTCGATTACGATTGCTGATTACGACTACTCTTAAGATTTCCAATAATTAGATGTTTTGATTGCGATTAAGATTTCCAATGATTAGATTTCTTGATTACCGATTATGATTACGTAATCCAAGTAATATTTTGGATTATGATTATGATTACAGTCATTTTTCTTGATTACTATTGTGATTACATTGGTTTCAATACATTTGATTACGATTATGATTACTTTTATTTTCCTGGATTACGATTACATTCATGATTACAGCTAAAATAATATTGGTTACATTTGATTACCTTGGTTCTACATAATTAGAAAAATTAATTAATAGATTGAAAATTGACCTTTTTACCAAAATTTTATGTGAAATTATGTAAATAAGACAAACGTTATCCTCACCACACAAGTAGCCCCCTGGAGGGGCCCCTGAAGGCCTTCGCCTCCGTTATAAGGGGGCCCCTTCCTTAAGTTCCTCATCCCATTTATGGGGTCTTACTGTCCTTCATGAAGGGCATTTGGGGGTTTGTCCCTTGAGGGACCCTTGCGGCGCCCCACCTTCTTGGGAAACAAATAAAAAATAAATAAATTTAAAATATAAAAAATAAATAAATTAAAAAAAATAAAAAATAAAAAAATAAAAAAAATAAAAATAAAAAAAAAAAAATAAAAAGGATTCATCCTCGCCTTCCTTCATGGAAACAAACAAACATTCGAGTACTTTTTACCCAGCGTTCCGGCGTGTTCGTAGTCCCGTCACATCTAGCTGCAGTGGCAGCAACATTCCCATTCATCGGACTGATATTCTGTGTATATATATATATATTATATATAATGTTAATATCCGAACCATCAATTTAAAATACGGTATCGAATTCCGTAACGGCTTATTTATATATTTACTGAGGTGTCCTACCACCATGTTTTATCCACGACAAATATATAGATGGTGTATCGCAGAATACGCAATAAAGGGGGAAAAACATAGAAAACGATGAACGACAACACGCGTACAAGATTAGTTGGCCTGACCGAAGCACACCTCAAGGCTATAAATACAACGCTTAAACTAATCTAGCTAATCTAGGACTGCATCATCATTAGGTTTTCACTTCATCTATAGTTTATATTTTAAAAACTGTTTACATCATTAATTCACCTATGAACCGTTTAATGTTTGCAAAGTTAGTATATATATATATATATATATATATATATATATATATATATATATATATATACATACATATATATATATATATATATATATATATATATATATATATATATATATATATATAAATGAATAAAGATTTTGATAATCTCGATGTCTAAAACATTTTGACTGCAGAAATGCAGGGGCACTCAGGGTATTGTTCTCAAATTAGTGGGTAAGCACCTTAATTCTGATGAAACTAAACGTATGTCATTCAGACGTATAGTTAATTTGTGGGTTGGAATGTAACTAACGTATTTCAAAGTAATTCAATCGGCTCCTTTTAAAGAGGCCAGCTGCTTCCTTTGTCTTAAATCCCCGTTAGAAATATTTATACCGCATAAGAGTATTGCCGAATTTCACTCGGAACCAGATCTCTTTACTCTTAAATTTTCGCTTCATCTTTAAAGTTCTCTATTTCCTTCCTATCTCTCTCCTATGCTATGCTTTAAAACTTTCATCTACCTTTTTTAATTTACTTACATCTTTTATCAGAGATTCCTAAATACATTCTCATATGAGCCATTTGTATCCATTGTTATATTACAGATTCTTATCACTTGTTTTTGTTTGTGCAATAACCTTAGTAAAATAACGACACTGAAATGAGCTCGAAGATTTCATCACCCAACACATCGGTACATGTATAGGCTTCAACTGAAATTTGACTATGAGAAGATAAGTAGCCATTTTATTCATGTAGGCATATTTTAACTTTTCATACTAAACGAATGTATACCTAACAAGCTCTTCAAACGCTTGCAGGAAGATTAAAACCTTGATTATAAAATTATTTAAAATAATATTAGCTCTCTTATCATCATTACTACTGAATGTGGAAAACACCATGCGTTTATTCGGCTCTGTAAGTACTTATTTGATTGGCATGTATTGCATGGAGCGATGGTGGTGTCTGAAATATTAGCCCTTTCTGTCGCAAATTATTGTTTTGAGCTAAAAAATTTGAACAATTAAAAATGTTTAAAATAGGTATGGAAACGAGACTTTGCTTAGAAATAATTAATTACACTAGAAATTATATGACTCCATTGACGCTATCAAGCAATAAGAGACACTAACATAACTTTGGTTTTTTGAATGAAATAAATAACAATATTTGTCCTCCGCTAAACACAACGGTCGACCATACTGCTTCGAACCATTGAAGCAGTTTTTTTAATTTGTTAAACATAATGGTACATCACACTTTCTGCATTATAGACGAGAGTAGCCCTTCATACAGTTTCTGCATCTCTTTTGGGGTTCTAAATGCTCAGGCCAATGTCCAAAAACTACCAGATATCGCTATACAGTTAATTGTTATATTCAAATGCCATAAACCATCATTGAAGATAATCTGAGGAAAATATACGTATTTTTTGTTGATGATACTATATAGAGTCGCGGCGCAGAAAGGGTTTAATTAATACTGAGACTAAGTTTATGTCATTAATAAGCTGTGGAAAACCCTACTTTATTAATGACTGGTGTGTACATATACAGCTTTTATTTCCTCGTAACTAATATAATGAAAGTTGCTAGAATGAAAAGCAATCTAATACAAAACAAGAAATTTATTATCAGTACAAATACAATACACAGAAAATGGTTAAAAGTGCATGGTAAACAGTGGTACAAAGAACATATAATAAAAAAGATGTAACAGATACATACATAATTAAATACGGCTAATATGATAATAAAAACCCACCCTAATAGACAGAGTTTATTTCTACAACAGTTTCGATGCCCACTGGCATCCTCTTCGGGTGGATACAGAAAAACGAATGAACCAAAAACAAGAGGGAAAACAGTCCAGGGACCATTAAGAAATTCGCACCTAGGTTAGATCCCGTTCTCCCGACACCGGAAGGGCATTTTATTAAAGGGTCCCGCTTATAAGTACTTTCGCGAATTTAAAACTATCTTCTTGTTTTATACATACAGATTCTATTATATTTTACATAATTATTACATTTATTACATTTATTATTGCATTATTATTTATTACAGAAATTACAAATTTATTATTACATTGATTATTACATTGTTGTTTATTATACAGAAATTATAAACCGAAAAACGAATGAGAAAGGCGAGAAGGAAACAATCCAGAGACCATTAAGAAATTTGCACCTAGGTTAGATCCCGTTCTCCCGACACCGGAAGGGCATTTTATTAAAGGGTCCCACTTATAAGTACATTCACACAAATTAAAACTATCTTCTTGTTCTATGCATACAGATTTTATTATTTTGACATAATTACTGCATTTTTTATTGCATTTTTTATTACATTTACGCTTTTAACATTTATTATTATTACCTTTATTATTATTTCCACATTTATTACTTTTATTATTACATTTATACTTATTACTAATACGTTTATTATTCCATTTACACTTTTCCGAAAAAACGAATGAACCAGAAGCGAGTAAGGAAACAATCCAGAGACCTTTAAGAAATTCACATTTAGGTTAGAACCTCACCCGACGCCGTAAGGGATTTTTTGACCAAGAATCTCATTAGAGGGTCCAGCTTATAAGTCCCTTTGCACAAATTAAAATTATCCACTTGTTCTATCCATACAGATTCTATTATTTTTCGTTTGACATAATTATTGCATTTATAAAGTAACTTACTTGATTCCTAATCTATAGCAGGATCATTTTGGCTGGCGTGATAAAAAATTGCATTATTAGTATTACAAATTCTGAAGGCATATTTATGTTCTTTAATACGGGTTTCAATATTTCTTCTAGTTTCTCCTACGTATACTAAATCACAACTTTTACAGGGAATGCTGTAGACACAGGCTTGTTCCTGTTTTGCAACGTTATTCCTAACCAATTTACTTTTTACAGTAGACGAATATTTGAACGCCACAGCAAACTGAAAATCTTTTGTCAAAGGTTTTACTCTTTCTAAGCCGGCAATGTAAGGCAAACTCACATATTGTTTTTGGTTAACTGAAGGTTCCTGAGGGGCATAAAAAGATTTTCTGGCTTTAAAATACGCCTCTCTGATAAACCACTCAGGATATTTTAAATCCTTAACAATGTTCCAAATCTTTGAATTTTCCGGGTCCAGATAATGTTGGCTACAAATCCTGAGTGCTCTTAGAAACATGGAAGAAATAATTGAGCGTTTAACCCCTTCATCATGATATGAAAAATAATGAATGTACGAATTACAATGAGTAGGTTTTCTATAGACCGTGAAATTGGGCTTTCCGCTTTCGTTAATGACCAAAACATCTAGAAAAGGTAATTGTTTGTCGTTCTCCCATTCATATTTAAATTTAATAGAGGGAACAAGATTATTTAATGGCTGAAAGAAAGTGTCAAAGTTGTTCCAGTGGTCAGGCCAAAATGAGAAAAAATCATCTACATAACGAAACCAAATTAGATTCCTGGGACATTGTTTGCAACAATTCCGACTCATCCCCAATACTGAGTACATTATACATGGAATATTATGAGTCGGAATTGTTGCAAACAATATGTCATCAACCCCATCCCCCACCCTCACGCGCACACTGTACGTTTTTAGGCCTGTTGAGACAAAAGAGTCGGCGTATGCGATGTCTCCATACTCATCCTTAATCTTATCAGTCAACTCTCCAAGGAATTCCCCAATACGAGGCATATATTCACCTGCCCTCTCCGTGAATATCACACTATCTGTATCAGCGTACAGAACCCCTTGTCCGAGAGAATGCACCAGATACCACAGCTTGATACGTGCGTAGGCTGTTTAAAACTGGCTACAGGTATGTTTGTGACACGTGATGTATCTGCAGCCAATGCCGTTCCGTTGTACCTTATTATGTACGTATTACCTACATTCACGATTTCCATAACTTCTTTATCGTCAGCGTTTGCATAATCCCAGACTTCGCTATAACTCTGAGCTAAATGTACATTCCCCTTGTCTTTTATTCTGAGCAAACTTGCCCCAAAGACTGTTTAGTCACAACTCTGCGCTAAAGCGCTTACCAGGGTTCCTCACAATTTGGGCATGGTCAAGTTGTAATCCTTCATGATCATGGTAGCGTTTTTGGTCTCAACTCCTAGGGGATATCCTGATGCTTCTACTTTATCCTTCAAAAAAGTGTTTATATATGGCGTGAAAAGGTTGGGTAGCTTCTGAAACCTCCACACCTCATATATCTTCAATATTCTGTAGCCATGGCGAACGGCTAGGGACAGCTCAGGGCTTGTATATACACGCCTCTGATCTTACGCTGGTTGGTTGTGTGATTACATTTCCCATTGTGATTACATTGTGATTACATTTCCCACTTTCTAATATATATATATATATATATATATATATATATATATATATATATATATATATATATATATATATATATATATTATCACGGGTAAGATAATAAACCATTATTTCAGTTTATTCGTTTAAACACGATTCGTGCATTCTGAAGTCTTCAGGTTAACCCAAATTCCAAATTGTAATACCTGTTGCTTGTTTTGAAAGTAAATTCACAGCTCTTAGATAAATATCATATTGTGGACCACCGCGACTTTTTGGAGCCAAAATTTCTCTAACTTCTTCATGAAAGGCAAAATCGCTCTTATCCCTCTACTGAACGCATTCTTCATGATTTATCTAAAGTATTGTACATAAATACAAACCTCAAAATATAATTTCAAATAAATTTATTTCTTAAGTAGTACTCTCTCTCTCTCTCTCTCTCTCTCTCTCTCTCTCTCTCTCTCTCTCTCTCTCTCTCTATTATCATTATTATTAGTATTAGTATTACTACCTCTTTTTCTATCTTGTATATATATATATATATATATATATATATATATATATATATATATATATATACGTAATAATCAGCTACGAACACCGTCTATGGGAAGTCTCATAATAATTTTAATAGTTCTAAAATTTAAGCAAAATAATATTGCCTCAAAAAGGTAGAATGCAAGTGTATTGCAACATTGCAACATTTAACCATTGTGTCTTGCAACATTCCATGCAACATAGTGCGAGTGTTTTTGAACCCTCTCCACACCTTCAGGCCCCCTTTAACCCCCCAATTATATATATATCTGTCAACTCTAAGGTTAACCTAACTGGGCTGCTCAGGCCAACAAAAAAATATATATATGTGGGTGTGTTTGCATGTATAGGAAATTTTATATATATATGAGTTGTATGTGAACTCCAGGGTAACTTAACCTAAGGCAGCTCAGGCCCACCCAAAAATATATATATGTTTATGCATGTATAGAAAAGCATCTTTTATATATATGTATGTGAACTCCAAAGGTA
Organism: Bathynomus jamesi; assembly: GCA_023014485.1. NCBI lineage: Eukaryota > Metazoa > Arthropoda > Malacostraca > Isopoda > Cirolanidae > Bathynomus > Bathynomus jamesi. The sequence continues at coordinate 1,316,355 of JAJOZX010000274.1, read as the reverse complement.
ACCTAACCGGTCTTCTCGCCTACAAAAGTATATATATATATATATATATATATATATATATATATATATTGCATGTGGGTGTGTGGGTAGGCTAAACACCTGAATGAGTACAGAAATCCTTTCACTGAGGCGATTCTTATGAAAAACAAAACAAAAATTCTTCTCCATGAATTATTACTTTTGGTTACCTTTGGTTAGCTTCCGCCAGAATTGTTCATTCTGACGAAGGTCAAGCTTTTCACTCCACCTTAGACCTACAGTTTAACGTGGAATCCGAACCACGCCCTATCAGAGGCCCAGCGTCTTAACCACTAGGCCACTTAGGGCACCCATTTATCTACCAACCACTTTCTTTATTGTGTGGAAGGATGAACAGCTGGGTTTTGCTGCGCGCCGGCTGCCGTCGGGTCTCGAACCCGGAGCCGATGGATTCGTAGTCAGCGACGGTAACCACTACACCACCGAAGCGCATATTATTACTATTATTATTACTAATATTATTATTATCATTATTTTTACTTTAATAAACTTTTGGAATTTTCTAAAGTAGGACAAGCAAGCGCCCACACACACACACACACACACACACACACACACACACACTGTATTATAATAAGCCATTATTTATTCATTTAAACATGATTCGTGCATTTTGAAGACTTCAGGTTAACCCAAATTCCAAATTGTATTACCTGTTGTTTGTGGTTATTAGGCACTGCGCGAGTAGTGCTGAGCATGGCGACACAGGACCTGGCCCCGACGTTAGAGATGACCAACCAAGAATAACGGAAAGCAACACATCGATCATGTATTTAAATGCAATCTCCCACATACATTGAGGAATAAAGGTTTAAGTCTTTATAATCTATTGAGTGAGGACCCCATCATACAGTGGGCCGATACAGGCGAGGTCATTGTTGAAGGAACAAGGGTACAAGGATCCAATATCGTTGATATTGTTCATGATCTGGTGAGAAAGTGGGACAGACCCTCACCAGCAGGATGGAAGCATATTAAAGAAAGACTACAACAAATAAATATCCCCAAAACATTGATAGGTAATCTGAATAAGTTAAAAGACCTGGATCAAGTCTCGCATGTGTCAAAACTGACTACGCCATCTTCCCAGGCAGCAGCGTCTCTGAAGTGGAGAAAGAAGAGATCAAACGGCCAACCTTATCCACGTGTCTCTAAAATACGCAAATGGCTAACATATTAAGTAAACGCTATTATGACATTTCTTACCCCTCCTCCTATGGTGGCGTTAATAGACTGTACAGAGGTGTTTACGTGTAAGGAAAAAAGATGTTGAGCAGTTTTTGCGGGAACAGGATGCTTATACACTTCATAAACCGGTGAGAAAAAGGTTTAAAACGGCCAAGACAACCGCGGATTCGATTGACTCTATTTTGCAATTGGATTTAACAGACATACAAAGATATTCAGTGTTTAATGACGGATACCGCTACATCCTATTCATAGTAGATGTATTCTCTAGATATCTGTGGCTAATTCCTCTGAAAAATAAATCGCCTGAAACAGTTGCTAAAGCGACCAAAACGTTGATGTTAAAAGAAGAAAGGGTTCCTGGCTATTTTTGTACGGATATGGGGAAAGAATTTATAGGTCGCGCTTTTCAGAACATGTTGACAGAGTTTAATATCAGTTACTACACTAGCAGTTCTATACATAAGGCCTCTTTAGCTGAAAGAGTTCAACGTACCATAAAGGAACGCATGCATCGCTATTTTACACATAAAAACACAAACAGATATATAAACATTCTCGGACCATTGGCTTCATCATACAACCGTTCACACCACCGTATGATTGGCACAACGCCTAACGAAGTTTTAGAAAGAGGTGCGCTGCCAGAGGTGAGAAGAGATGGAGCACCACCACCACACTCTACACATTTCAAAATCAATGACTATGTAAGGCTATCACGTTTAGGAAATAAATTCGCGAAGGGTTTTGAGCAAGGATTTACACGTGAGATTTTTTAAGTTCGTGCTATGAGACCTAAAGGTGAGATAATGATGTATTACGTTGAAGACTTGAATGGGGAAGAGATCGCTGGAGCTTTTACCGCGAGGAGTTGCAGAAAGTGACATTTAATTTAGGAAAAAGTGTGTTAAAATTGAAAAAGTTTTAGGCAGCAAAGGTTCAGGAAAGAGAAAAATGTACCTGGTGAAATGGCTGGGTTACCCAGAAAGCTTCAACACCTATATAAAAGCTACTGTATTCAGGTCACTGGGTTGGCCGTGCGGAGAGCATCCATATCATTTACTCCCCTTTCATCAAAAGTAGCTACAGTATAACACGATCAAGTTCCGCATCGGTCCTATAAGGTTAAGTAAAAATAAAGAGCTACAATAAGAGAAAATGCTACGAATTTTAAAAAATATAATAAAAAGGCAGATAATTCTTAAAAGTTTTGGTAATTTAAAAATCCTACTCGATGGTGAATTATAGAGAAAAATATTATTAAAGCTCACCATATATATATACAGGGCGTCCCAAAAAAATGTATACACACTTTAAATACTTATAAAGGCAGTGTTTATTAAAATACATTTCATTTTCAAAATGTAATAGAACCTACAGACATTATTTAATTGTTTTGTCAACGCCTGTTTTCAAACTGACGTCCGTTCTGGTCCAGGCACTGCTGATAACGCGAAGCAATGGAATCGCAAACATCACGAAACATTTCGTTTGGTATTTATGTGCATTCTCGTTCAATGACTGCTCTCAATTCAGCGACTGTTGCAGGTTTTATAGCGTAGACTTTGTCTTTTAAGTATCCCCATAAAAAAAAGTCTAGTGGTGTGAGGTCTGGTGAACGCGGAGGGTATTCTACGAAACCCCTTCGTCCAATCCACATCCTCATCGTGCCAAGTACCACTCGCAATACTCCACTCTTCGGTCCGGATCATCATCTTCATTAATAGCATGGACTAATCTTGGAATGTAACTTTTCCATTGACAGCGCTTCAAAATGCGTTGGACAGACGATTCTGAAATTCCTACCTCACGACTCGCTTGCCGCACAGATTTTCTTGGACTTTGGTGATACGTTTCCAGTACTCTTTCTTGCTTTGTGGGGCTTGTCGATGTCCGTGGTCTTCCGGAACGCTTCTTGTGGACATTCTGAACAGTTCCATCGGCTTCAAACTTATCTCTAATTCGAGTGATGGTAAGTCGCGTTGGTGGATCTGTTTGAAACTCCCTCCTAAACTGTCTTTGCACTTCAACTGCGTTTTCACACTTCCAGTAGCATTTTAGAATGAATTTCCTTTGTTCAAAGCTTAGTCTGACTGCCATTATTAATTCTAATGAGTTTAACTTGGAAAGAAAGAAACACCAATTGAGCTATCAGCTGTTAAAGTGTGTATACATTTTTTTGGGACGCCCTGTATATATATGAAAATTATTTCACGAAAGTGACACGTGAAAATTATTTATGATGAATAAAACCACGAAGGGAAAAGAAACACAAAGTGGTGCTGAAGCGTTTTCGTCTAATGACATCCTCAGGAACACTGGAGTGAAAGGAGAGTTCAAGACAATATATAGGTTACAAAAATAAACATATATATATATATAGTAAGTAGAAATAAAAATTGTGGGAGGAGCAAACACATTTGTACGGGAAACTGACAATTTTAGCACTTTGCCGGAAATTCAACATAAATTCAAATGGCTTGTTTCCAGCCAATTTTTTATAGTCTACAAATTCAAGCTCAAAAGGAAAGTTTACAATCAATTTAATAGATGATGCCAAAATGATATATATGTCACAAAGAAATAAAATAAAGAAATAAACCAAAAAATAAATTGTAAGAGAGGCACACAAATTTATAAGGGGAAAAAATTACCAAAGGTTTTTTAGTTATTGTCTGACTCATACATAGGTCACAAACGAATAAAAGAGTACAAATAAATATAAATTGGAAAACCAAATGATGCCTAGATGATATATAAAGAACTATAAAAATATATACGACATATATAAGATATATATACGAAATATAAACGCATTATATAAGGATATATATATATATATATATATATATATATATATATATATATATATATATATATATATATATATATATATATATATATATAAGGAAAAATTACCAAAGGTTTTCATAGTTATTGTCTGAAAGATACGTAGGTAACAAAAGAATAAAGAAATAAAAATAAATATAAATTGGAAAAATTACAAATAATGCCTCAATGATATATAAAGACAAAAAAAATAAAAAGATATAAGAAATACATGCAACTACACATGTACATTGTACACATATACACCCGCATAACTATATATATATATATATATATATATATATATATATATATATATATATATATATACATACATATATACATATATATATACATACATACACATACACATACATACACATACACATACACATACTTATATATAAGAAATACGTACACAATAATAAATTGAAACATAAAATTGTAAGAGAAACATACAAATTTATAAGGAAAAAGAAAGCGAAAACAAATTTACCAAAGGTTTAGCAACCTGCCCTTTTTGTTTAAATCCATTCTGAAGGAATTCAGAGCAACGGGATCGAGTCGAAACAGACGTTTACTCATGTTAAAGTTATTTGTAAGTTGAATTATAGCAGACTCAAGAATATTTCTATTAACAATGTTGCTAGAGTGAAACAAAACTGAAGCATTATTCCAATCAATACAATGGGATAACTCTGACCAAGTCCCCTTCATTAAGTTCACTTTAGAAGTGGAACAAGACAACTCAATCCCGTTTTTGGATGTGCGTGTACATAGGGATAGCCCAGGTTTAAAGTTTTGTATCTATTGGAAAAAAACAAACAATTTGTCTTACGTACACTTTTATTCTGGACATGACACCCCTATTAAGAAGGCTACATTTTCCTCAATGTTTCTCGCCACTCTTAAGATCGCCAGTCCGGAATACATCGATGCCGAATTGGAAAATATCAACGGCATTGGAAGTGAGCTGTGTTACCCATCTGCGTTTATGGAATCTTGTCTTAATAAGGCTAAACGAACCTTCTATCGTGTGAATAATAACACTCGCACTTTGTCAAAGAATATTTTAGTACTTCCATTTTTCCCGGGCTTCTTAGGCATTGCTAATGTACTTAAGTGTAGTTTTTAACAATAACAATATTGTGAAAAACATCATAGTAAAAAATAGCCCTACCAATAATTTAGGCATTATCTATAAAATTGGGTGTAAGCAATGTGATTCCTTTTGCATAGGTCAGACGGGAAAGGATTTGCAAACGCGTGTAAAACAGCATCAAAATTCCGTTAGAACGGGACAGTTCTCCAGTGCCCTTTTTGACCATTTGTCAGAGTTATCCCATTGTATTGATTGGAATAATGCTTCAGTTTTGTTTCACTCTAGCAACATTGTTAATAGAAATATTCTTGAGTCTGCTATAATTCAACTTACAAATAACTTTAACATGAGTAAAGGTCTGTTTCAACTCGATCCCGTTGCTCTGAATTCCTTCAGAATGGATTTAAACAAAAAGGGCAGGTTGCTAAACCTTTGGTAAAAATTTGTTTTTTTGTCTCTTTTTCCTTATAAATTTGTATGTTTCTCTTACAATTTTATTTTTCAATTTATTGTTGTATGCGTATTTCTTATATATATGTATATGTATGTGTATGTGTATGTATGTGTATATGTATGTATGTGTATGTGTATATATGTATATATATATATGTATATATATATATATATAATATATATATATAATATATATATTATAATATATAGTTATGCGAGTGTATATGTGTACATTTGTAGTTGTAGGTATTTCTTATATATTTTTTCTTTATATATCATTGAGGCATTATTTGTAATTTTTCCAATTTATATTATTTATATTTCTTTATACTTTTGTTACCTACGTATCTTTCAGACAATAACTATAAAAACCTTTGGTAGTTTTTCCCTTATATATATATATATATATATATATATATATATATATATATATATATATATATATTCCTTATATAATGCGTTTACATTTCGTATATATATCTTATATATGTCGTATATATTTTTATAGTTCTTTATATATCATCTAGGCATCATTTTGTTTTCTAATTTATACTTATTTGTACTTTTTTATTCGTTTGTAACCTATGTATGATTCAGACAATAACTAAAAAATCTTTGGTAATTTGTTTCCCTTATAAATTTGTGTGCCTCTCTTACAATTTATTTTTCAATTTATTTTTTGGTTTATTTCTTTGGTTTATTTTATTTCTTTGTGACATATATATCATTTTGGCATCATCTATTAAATTGATTGTAAACTTTCCTTTTGAGCTTGAATTTGTAGACTCCACTTACAATTTTTGTTTTTTATCTGTTGGTTTATTTCTTTACGTTTATTTCGGTTGTGACGTATATATCACTAAGGCATTATTTTGTAATTTTTTCCAATTTATATTTATTTTTATTTCTTTATTCTTTTGTGACCTGTTTACCATTCAGACAATAACTATAAAAAATTGGCTGGAAACAAGCCATTTGAATTTATGTTGAATTTCCGGCAAAGTGCTAAAATTGTCAGTTTCCCGTACAAATGTGTTTGCTCCTCCCACAATTTTTATTTCTATATATATATATATATATATATATATATATATATATATATATATATATATAGCTTATTTTTGTAACCTAAATATTGTCTTGAACTCTCCTTTCACTCCAGTGTTCTGAGGATGTCATTAGACGAAAGCGCTTGAGCACCACTTTGTGTTTCTTTTCCCTTCGTGGTTTTATTCATCATATATATATGCCGAAATAATCACGATGGAAACAGAAAACAATTACAAACATAATGGGATTAATTTTTACGTTGTAGAAAAATTGAGAATAAAGCTAGGTTAGACTAACAGCAAATTGTAACCACAAGCAGATATCCTGACAGTTTTCAAAAGATTATATATATATATATATATATATATATATATATATATATATATATATATATATATATATACTACTCAAAAGAATTTAATGGTCAAAGGAAATTTTTTGATCATTTTTGTAAGTATGTCTTTTTAAGCCAGATAGGGTTAGAATATCCCCCTATGGGTTGTCATTTGGACTATAGACATCACGTTATTATGGGACATGCAATCATTGCACTTATCTTTAGAAACTTTTTAAGTTAACCCAGATTTCCTTTTCATAGATTTGAAGCACGAACTTAGTCAGACTAAACTGACAAACTGCCTCGAAACACCCATTGTGACACCTCATGCACCATTTGCACGTGTTTTGCATGAGTGTCATTCCATGCATGCCAATTTTAGCAATAAAAGGGCTGAGCATTTTCCATTCATCATCACTTGAAATTTGAAGATGGTTCGACGACAACTCAGCATCCAAGACAGGGGAAGGGCCATTGGCTGGCTACAAGATGGACAAACTCAGAGAACTGTGGCTCAGCGTCTAAATGTAAGCCAACGCGTTATCGGCAGACTCTGGCAGAGGTTCAGGACAACTAATGCTGTTCAGAATCGCCCCCGTTCTGGAAGACCCCGATCAACAACAGCACGAGAAGACCGCTTCCTGATGATAACGGCGTTGCGACAGCGCTTTGTGACCGCACGGCATCTTCGGGATCAACTCAGAGCTGCCAGAGGCACCAACGTGTCCGACCAGACTATTAGGAATCGTCTGCGAGACCGAGGTTTGCGATGCCGGCGTCCTGCAGTCCGACCACCGCTACTTGACCGTCACAGAAGGGCTCGCCGAGATTGGTACAGACGTCATATCCGGTGGAACCGTGGTCAGTGGTCAGTGGGCAATGTTCACAGATGAGTCACGCTTCTCGCTCCAGTTCAATGATGGCCGGGCTCGTGTTTATCGTCGTCAAGGAGAGAGATCTGCTGATGTCAACGTTGCTCAACGTCTACCATTTGGAGGAGGAAGTGTGATGGTGTGGGCGGGGATATCCATGAACCACAGAACCCCTCTGTACGTCGTCAACGGAAATTTGACTGGTCAGCGTTATCTCAACGAGATTGTTCAACCTCTGGTAATTCCACTTCTGCAGCTGATTGGACCAGGAGCTTGGTTCCAGGACGACAACGCAAGACATCATCGTGCCAGGGTGGTGACCGACTTCCTGCAGGAGCAGAACGTTCAGCACATGGATTGGCCTGCATATTCACCCGACTTGTCACCCATTGAGCATGCGTGGGATGAACTAGGGCGGCGAGTTCGATCACATCACGTCCCTGCCGTCAACCTCCGGCAACTGGCTCAGCGATTAGTCGCAGAATGGCAAGCGATCCCTCAACGTTATTTCCAACTCCTGATGAACAGCATGCGCCAACGTTGTCAAGAATGTGTGAATGCTAACGGTGGCTACACCAGTTACTGAAGCTTCTGCGACTTGTGTGAACATCATTTTGGGGGGTGCATGACTTTTTTTCATCAGGGTAATAAACTAGTGTCTAATCAAAAGTTTTTGTTTTGTGTTTTCTGTTCTTGAGCCATTAAAGAATTATTTGTCATTAGTCGTCACCATTTTAGCTTGTTAGCTTATATTTATATGCACAAATACTTTTGACCCTTAACTTCTTTGAGTAGTATATATATATATATATATATATATATATATATATATATATATATATATGCCGAAATAACCCGAAGGAAACAGAGAATTAAAAATACTTTTGAAAACGCGTTTATTGCGGCCTTTAACGGTTAGGTTATATTGTTATAAACGAGAAAGAGTCGTGGCCGATATATATATATATATATATATATATATATATATATATATATATATATATATATATTATGTCCCGGTTAGGTTATATTATTATAAACGAGAAAGAGTTCTGGGATTAATTTTACTTTGTAGGAAAATTCAGAATAAAGCTAAGTTAGGCACTTATAAGTTAACACTGAATGAGCCGCAGAATATAATTACTTACATTTTAATAGCGCCTTCATTGAACATTTCTTGCATTTTGTCACAATTTTCCGTAACAATCTGGGTAGATAAAAGTTTCTTCCGATCTACAGCTCTGAAAATTAGACGCGTTGCGTAAGCATAAAAATCTTGAGCTTCAAACAGATCGCGGGAGTCGTACAGCTGGTTCATGGCTTGTATTTCAAAAACACTAAGCCCAAAAATGATTGAACTGAGGCTCTGAGCTGAGCTGCGCCCTTTTATAAAGGGGGCTTGTGACCAATCCACAAAACACAATCGCTAGCTTCCTATTGGCTAACGGTGAATTTTGGGTGGAGCTTGACGCGTAGGCCTGCATAGCGGTCAAACAGAGGTCCTGGGATCCGCCCACAGGGCTGTGATTGGTTTTCCCCTGAAATCTGAGGTGTATCAGATATCCCCATTCGTGGAGAGACGAGAAATGCTTTGTTTTTTGATCTTGTATTCGACCGAGAGAGAGAGAGAGCGAGAGAAAGAGAGAGAGCGAGAGAGAGAGCGAGTTGAGGTTGGAATGTGAAACGTTTTATGATCCCTGAAACATAAAAGTGGAAGATTGTTAATTACCCATGAAGAAAGCCGCTGTAAAATTTCCACGATACAATAAATATATTTAAAAATAACAGGTGCGTGCTGGTCAGGGTTGATTAGCCTAAAGTTTACGATCTCGAGAGAATGGAAATAAGGTTGACCCGACGCTGGGCTGTATAATTTAATAATGCGTACTTTATCTCGAATCATGAATTGAAAACCAGAGAAACGGCAATAAAGAATTAAACATGTATATATATTATATATATATATATATATATATATATATATATATATATATATGTGTATATATATATATATATGTGTGTGTGTGTGTGTATATGAGAGAAGTTCAGAATGGAAGGGCGTTTATAGCCGGTAATTAAATTTTTTTTTTGTAGAAAGACAAGAAAAACTATGATTAGCAGAGATATATTTGGTACAATTCGCCTATGTTTGAGAGATACACTAAACTGCGAGTCAATTGTTGATGAAGTTTTAATCTTTATGATCTCGAAATAAACTCCTGCGGAAAGAAGTTTATTTATTGGAATTTTAAATCGATATTATGTATCGCTTCCGCCAAACTCCACAATTTTCAGAACGATGTTTAATATAATTATTTATATATATATATTATTTTTCCATAAATATCTGTCCTTCTATTGTTCAGCTAATTACATCGTTTAATTAGATGTTTAGGAAGGTGTTTGCTTATATCACTTTCACCTTTCTTCATTTCCCTCGTTTATTATATTCCCTTTCTATTTATTCATTTGTGCTGCACATTTTAATGCTACGTGCACCATTTTTCCTGTTTTAATTGTAACAGTGAAAAAGACCGTAATATTCGGTTTAAGTTAGCCGGAGAGTGAGTTAATTAATGCAGTTTGACGTGCTTATAAATTTTGTGTACGCATCTTGTACTAATTTTTATAGTTTTCAGAATTTTTTAGATGAACTTTTTTCCGGAACTGTACGTATATAGGCTTTCATTGGTTTCCGCCCCAATTGTTCATTCTGATGAATGTCAATCTTTACACTCCACTTTAGACCTTCTTTTTAACGTGGATATATATATATATATATATATATATATATATAAAAGAGAGCGCGCGAGAGAGATCCCTGCTAGGACGCTCTGGGTACCCATTTATCTACCAACCGTGGAAAGATGTTTACACGAATTTTTAGATGAACTTTTTTCTGGAATTGTACATATATAGACTCGCCTTTGCTTTCCGCCGAATTGTTCATTCTGGCGAAAGTCAAGCTTTACACTCCACCTTAGACCTACTTTTAGACGGGGAAAAAAAAAAATAAATATATATATATATATATATATATATATATAATATATATGTATATGTATATATGTATATATATATATATATATATATATATATATGAGAGAGAGAGAGCGAGGAGGGAGAGAGGGAAATAAACAAACAGATAAACAATATGATCAAGTGTTGCAATACAGTTTAACGGGATTCCCTTGCTGCCCATACCAACCGTAGAAGGATGTTTACACTCCACCTTAGACCTACAGTTTAACACGGATCATTAGGTCTCCCTGGCCACCAACAGCGGAAGGACGCGCCGCCTCCGGGTCTCGAGCCTGCCTACAGTTTAACGCGGATCATTAGGTCACCATGGCCACCAACCGCGGAAGGATGCGCCGCGGCCGAGCCCAACGCATATAATAATCGTAATATTTTATGGACGTATAGACGGGTGTGTTCGTACCAAAGGAAGTATACACTGTGCCAACTGGCTGACGATGCCTGGAGGCACTGGCTGATTAAGCCGACTGCCTGATTAGGGGCCCTATAAGACAACGGCCGCTCGGCTGAAGTCTTAATATGCGCTTGGCTCCTGTCAAGCGAACACCTCTCCTCATCTCTCTCTCCTTCGTCTCTCTCTAAGGTTAGGTAAACCCTTTTGGGGGGTGAGGACACCTTCTCCCCAAAGAGGTCTCCCCCAGCGGGAGTTTATTGCAACTTGGGGGGTAACTCCGCCTCCAAGTTGCATAACCCCTTGTTGCTCTTGCAGCACCCCTCTCCCACTTTTGGGGGTGCCTTGCAACAAAGGGGGAGGGGGGTTGGCGCTCTTGCGACATTGACCAACATTTGCAATTGCATTGCATTCTCCCCTTTTGCGCCCATGCTACTGATGGATTCCAACAGTTTGCCGACAACTAACGTTAAACTGATCGGGCGGTAATTACAAGGATTTTCCCTAACACCCTTTTTAAAGATTGGTATTACATTTGCTAACTTCCAGAGAGAGAGAGAGAGAGAGAGAGAGGTATCTTTCTTGAGAATTTACTAAATAATTAGGGCTTCTCAGAAATAAATCAGTTGACTGGAGGGGAGACATCTGGTAGGGGTTATAGGATAGCTTGATCTCCCTTACCCCGAAATATATCTCATAAAAGGGAGTGAGGACAATGTGTCGTTAATCTCCCAAAATTTCCTGTAAATAAACATCCGTGTGGAACTCGATGGGAAAATTCCCAATTCGATCTAGTTCTGTTCACCTGGATGGGTCTATTGTAAACTCTTTTATGAATATGGAAATAATTGATTTACGACGAATATTGTACTCAGTGAAAAAAAAAAATATATAGAGTATATGTATACAGTATATATATATATAATATTATATATATATATATATATATATATATATATATCCCCGCAAGGGGGTTCTAAGCTCGTGCTCTTGAGTGCTCTTTGTGCTCGTTTGTACGTGCTTGTTCCTGGAGGTTTCACGTGCGCCCTCCCGGCCCTAGCACCCAAGGATGATGGGGCTCGACCCTGTAGTCCTTGGTCTTTTTCCACTTCGACTGTCCCCTCCACCTTTTCTTTTTCCTCTGTCTTTCCTCTCCCTTTTTCTTTGTTTTTCCGCTGAGATATGCCCTTTTAAATAGAGGCGAATCGGTTCTTCCTGAACTTAAAAAAAAAAAAAAAAAAAAATATATATATATATATATATATATATACATACAGGGTGTCCCATAAGTCCGGCATCATAGGAAAAATAATAAAAAAAGGCAAAACAAAAGCTTTTATTTACAGAACGTGCTCAATATGTCCACCATTGTTTTCAATACACAAATTCAGACGTGATACCCAGTCAGCAAGCACACGGTGAATGATGTCAGGAGTAATGGTGTTAGCCCCAATAATGCGCTGCCGCAAATGTTCAACACTCCTAATTTTCTCTGCGTATACCAGAGCTTTCAAATGGCCCCAGAGATAAAAATCTATGAGTACAATTATCTGGATTCGTTCTTCCTTGCTCACAGACATTATGGCCTGTAGAAAGAGAAAAATATGAATTATGGTTTGTAGAAATAGAAAAATATGAATTTCTCCTATGATGCCGGACTTATGGGACACCCTGTATATATAAGACTATATATATATATATGTGTGTGTATATATATATATATATATATATATATGTGTGTGTGTGTGTGTGTGTGTGTGTGTGTATATATATATATATATATGTGTGTGTGTGTGTGTGTGTATATATATATATATTGTGTGTGTATATATATATATATATATATATATATATATATATATATATATATATGTGTGTGTGTGTGTGTATTCAGGCTGAAGGTCTCCATTTTGATCGTAGCCTCTGGTGTTGGGGTTGCCGTAACCTCACAAACGTTATAAATCTTCTTTGATGAATCACCTTAGTATTAGTCATCATCGTGTTGTCGTTAGCACTTATAGTCCATATTATGACGTCGCGCACATTTATATTTTATTTAGTTTTAATTAGTTTAAGCTTAATTATTTGTTTGCTTGTTTGTTTGTTTGTTCATATTTATTAACTTTGAAATTTTAATGGTGAAATTAAAATAGTGCCCTGTGAAGTTCATAGTAACGGTGGCCTTTAAAGTTTATAGTAATGGTGGTCGCTAACAGTCATCGTATGACGTCACATACATATATAAAATATACTTTTTATTTTTTATTTTATTTTGGCTTGCACAAAAAATGAAGATCAAATTTAAATAAAACACACCAAAATACACCAGGAAAACCTATTCTCATATAAAAATCGACCCGCAGGGGTAAAACGAATAATTACCACCATAAAATTTCAATCGATTTTAATCGATCCAAAAATTACAAATATATCTCCGTTAATATTAATTTGCACAAGACATACCATAGAAGAAAATAGATTCAGATTTAAATTCCACATAAGAAACACAAGATGTTGTGGATTGTTGTTGTTGGTTAGCCGATCAGACCACCCTGATCGAGCAAGCCGGCGGCATGTAGGTAACCGATCGCCCTCTCCGGAGTGGACCAGAGGTTCAGCGCACTAGTGATGTTGTGTTCTATGTTGTGCTAGAGTGGTACAGTCTGTCATAATGTGTTCAATTGTTTGTGGTTTGTCCTGGCACAGGTGGCAGGTGTCGTCTGTGGAGTTGTCTAGTCTGAGTTCATATGTCTGTAAGTTGGGGTGATGTCTATATCGGAATTGTGCTAAGTTAACTCGATCCGATCTGCTCAGGCTGATCTCTGACCTGTTAATGGGTGGCGGCTTCGCATCTCGGACCGCATTCGGACCGAGTCGTGTCAGTGCTTTGTGGGTTAGGTGTGTGTGTGTATGTGTTTTCTGTACTGTGTGATGTCTGTGGGGCGTGGTATGGAATGGAGTATTTGGTTATAATGTCTCTCTGGTGTTACCTTAATGATGCGAGGTGTCGGTGCGTGATTGTACATGTAGTGGCAAGGGTATTGTGGGTTAGTTGTCGCTGTTGCCATGAATTGTGTTCCCCTCATGTCTAAATGTTCCCTAACTTTCAGTATTTTTGTTTCTGTGTGCAGGTGTTCTATTGGTGTTGTTTGAGTGCATCCTGTAATGATACGAAGTGCGTTGTTTTGTATTGTCTGCAAGGTGTTTATGTATGTGTTTGAGATAATGGGTGCCCAGCATGGGCTAGCATAGTCCATAACTGAGCGAATATATTGTTTGTATATGAGTGATGTTCTTTCCTGCTGGTGTCCAAAGTTAATACCCTGTTAGTACCCTAAGCGTGTTAAGTCTTGACGTACATTTGTTTTAATGTCCCGAATATGGTTTGCAAAAGATAATGATGTGTTGTATGTGACCCCAAGTATTTTGGTCTTGTGAGTGTGTGGAATGTTGGTGTTGTTTAGTGTAAGTTGTGGAGTTATCTGGTATTCTTTTGTGTTGCTTGTAAGCAAGGTGATGGTTGATTTTGTGGGTGCTACTTTGAGTCTATTGTGTGTGAGCCAGTCTTGTATACTGTTTATGTATGTTTGTAGGTTATTTGTATCGGTGTCGATGTTGTTGTGGGTGGATGTTAGAGTGATGTCATCTGCATATGATGATAAGGTAAGCTTGTTATCTATGGGTGTTCGTGTTGGAATGTCATGCATGTATAAGTTGAAGAGTGTTGGTTAGAGAACAGAGCCTTGAGGGACCCCGTTCGGAAAAAGCTTGTTTTTGGATGACTTGCCATTAAATGTGACATGTGAGTAACTTCCTGAAAGATAGTTGCTTAGCCACCTTTTGCTGTTATTGTGCATGTTTGTGTTGAGTATTTTGTTTATGAGAGGGAAGCGAAGGGTAGCATCAAATGCCTTACTAATGTCTATTGTTGCTAATAGTGTACGTTGAGCTGGTCATCTGGAGTTGACGCCATCCATGATGTGCTGCGTGAGGTTAATGAGTAATGTCGTGGTTTAGTGGTGAGGTCTGAATCCATGTTGAGTAGGCGATAGTAGTATGTGTGGGTTGGTGATTTGTAAGATTAGTCTTTCTGTTACTTTGAAAGGTATGCATAGTAAAGTAACGGGTCTATAGGAAGCTGGTTCTGTTGGATTTTTGTTTGGTTTGAGTAGTGTAATAATTTTACCTTGTTTTCATTTGTCAGGAATAATTCAGTGTTGATATGAATATATGCTGATATTTGTGAGAGCTAGTATTCCCTGTGGGCCCAAGTGTTTAAAGTGTATGTTAGATATGTTGTCTGGTCCAGTAGTCTTCGAATTCTTAATGTTTTTGATGATCTTGGTGGTCTGGTCTGTATTGAAGGTTGTAATGGTCGTGTCGAGATTGTAGGTTTTCTTGTTTCTGGCTCATTGTCTCTCTACGTGTTTCTGGTTGTTGTCTCTGTTTCAGTGACTTATCTTTGCGTAGTGATTAATTAGAATGTTAGCTTGTTGTGTATATGTTGGGATATTATTCTGGCTGCGACAGATAGCCGCGTGTGAGGTGTGAATGCCGCTGTTACAGTGGGTAATGCTGTTTATAGTCTTGTATAGCCTGGATGTAACCGTGGAGTGGTTTAGTGTTATTATGAATTCCCTAAATGTTTCTGCTTGTTTTTTTTCAGTTTGTTGTTTATTTCTGTGTCGACCTGTTGTATCTGCTGTTTTATGGCTTCTGTGTGTGGTGTTTGTGTGTTATGTTTGAGGTTGTTACGTTGCCTTATGAGGTGGGCAATTTCTCTAGTGTAATTTGGGTTGTATTTCTTAATGTTGCCCTTGGGTATGTATTTGTTTGCATTATTGATGATCTGATTAAATGTCTTGAGTGTTGTATTGACGTTTATGATTGGTGTGCTGTTTAATGTGGTGAATTGTGGGTTGTTGTATTATATGAAAAATGAAGTAAATGATGGGTTATAACCCACAAGATCCCCTATCCCTCATTACCCTCATCCCTTCAACCTTTTTCCTTCTCACCATCCCTTTATCTTATCCCCCTATTATCCCTTATCTCCGGCACGTCCACAATTTTTTTTTATTTATTTATATATTTATTGTTCCTTATGACCATCCTACTTATCAAACATTTTACATTTATCGACCATTGTTTTCACAGTTACTCTCAAACGTTTGCTTTTTTTCCACCTTTCTCCTCTTTTCCCGTTTTTTCCCCTCACCCACTTCCCCCCTTTCCTCTCGTTTCTATGTCAACAACTGCAACTCAATGCACCATACTACTGATGAGTATGATTTCGTTATTGCATAGGCTGACCATACGTACCGTTTTGAACGGGACAGTACCGTTTGTTTTATATTTCCTGGCCGTCCCGTCGTTTTAATAAAAATGTCAATTTTGTCCCTGTTTATGTACTTACTTTTTCATGAATACAGAATATTACATAACCCCGTCCCTTTTTTGCCATCCCAATGTCCCGCTTTTGTCTCAAGGAAATATGGTCAGCCTATTATTGCAGCACATGTACTGTACTGTAAACATGTTCTGTAAACTGCCTTCAGCTAACGTACAGTCTTTACAGACTGAAATCTACTCGTCAGATATAATTATAAAATTTTTGCAAAAAACGTAATGACTAAAAGGTGCTTACTGAAGGGCATTTTAAACATTCACGTTTCACAAAAGTTACAAAAAGATAATAACAGAAATAGAAAATGAAAACCGACCAATAAAAAGATGATGAAAAGAATAATGAAATGAGTATGGAAATAAAATGAATAGTAATAGGAGAAATAATTATTAAAAAAATAATGAAAATCAGCAACAATCAATAATGATAATAGCGGTAATAATAATTAGCGTTACTACCTTTTCTTCTTTAGGTATTTAGGAAAAGAGCGGTATATCCTTTTGTGTAAGACTAGAATCCTCACTAACTTTCAATTTTTAAAACAATTAACGTTTTAAAAATGGTGAATGAGCATTGAGCTTAATTCATTGGAATGAATGTTCCATAATTGCACCGCTGAATAAGTGAAAGAATTTGTACTTTACTTAAGGGTATAATTTGCCTTTGAGATATTGTACTAGGGGCACTCAAAATATTTTGTCCCACCCTTTTTTCTTAGCTAAATAATAGGCCATAGGGCTGAATGCGATCCACATCACCGGATTTTTTCCAGTTTGAACCTCCCCTCCTTGTATAAAACCGATTTTAAACGCCTTTGTATAAAACCGATGGTTAACGCAGTTTCGAAAATGGCGTCTGACAGTGATGTGCGCCGTAAACAGAGAGCTGCTATCGAGTTCTTAACCGCAGAGAAGGAAACACTTGGAAATATTCACAAACGTCTACAAAACGTTTACGGAGATGCTGTTGTTGAGCGAAGCACAGTTGGACGCTGGTCTAAACGTGCGAGATCATCGGAGAGGGGGAGAGCCAGCCTCGATGATGAGCCACGCAGCGGTCGCCGGCATCGGCTGTGACATCTTGCAACATGCTAATAGCATCATTCGATGAAATCGGGCAGTCATACACAAGGAGCTATCACTGGAGCTAGGAATTAGTGAAAGAAGTGTGAATACGATAATTCAGCAACTGGAACACTCAAAAGTGTGTTCACGGTTTGTTCCTCGCCAACTGACTGAAGATCACAAAGCCCAAAGAAAAGAAATTGCTTCTGAGTCGTTGGTTCGATACGAGACAGAAGGGGATCACTTCCTTTCACGAATTGTGACTGGGGATGAGACTTGGGTACACCACTTTGAACCTGAAACAAAACGCCAATCCATGGAGTGGCGTCACGCAGACATCCCACGCAAGAAATAGTTCAAAATGGCTCACTCTGCAGGAAAGGTTATGGCCACCATCTTCTGGGACATGAAAGGGGTGATTCTGGTGGACATTATGAAGAAAGGACAAACAATCAACTCAGAGGCGTATATTGCTACCTACAGAGACTACAGAGACGTATAAAGCGAGTTCGATGGAAGAGAAAACTGGAAGACGTCCTTCTTCTGCACGATAACGCAAGACCACACAACAGTTTGCAAACAAGAGAGGCCATCACAAAAATGCGCTTGACTGTGTTACCCCACCCTCCATACAGCCCGGATCTGGCACATTCAGACTTCCATTTGTTTGGGCTAATGAAGGATGCTATTGTGAAAGGGAGTTTTAGAGTGACGATGAGGTTGTTGAGGAGGTTAAGAGGTGGCTCCAGCGGAATCTAGCGGACTTTTACCAGCAAGGAATAAAGGCCCTTGTTTCGAGGTGGAGGAAAGCCGTAGAAAAGGATGGAGACTCTGTGGGAAAATAAAAACTTGTAAAAAACGTATGTAACTACTTGTGTACAAAATTTCTGGAACTTACAATGAAACTTGGAAAGAAAAAAAAAAGGTGGGGCAAAATATATTGAGTGGCCCTCGTATATTCACTGTCCGTGTATCTTGCTCGATGTTCGTGACGTATTTGATTGTTCATTATATTTTCGATTATTATAATCGAGGCAAATTGTTTTATAACTCTGAACATTTAAGGAGCACATCTGTACCTCACTTTTATTTATCTAATTTATATATGTAGGGGACGATGATGATGATAATGATTATGATAATGTCTGTCTGTCTGTTCTATGTTCGTTTATACTTTCAAGTATAACTCCTTATATTTTCGTCTTATTGACTGACACGTGATATGGCGTTAATGTTATTAATAATACTGAAATCTGATATTTATTTATTTTTGTATGTTTGTGATCAATAGAAAATTTGATTTATTTTGATTTAAGGATAACACCAGTACACATTTGAAAACTTATCGATCGATCTTTACAAACTAGTTGGTGATTCTATATAATTTGAGTGCGCTGATCTCAAAAATATAGTTAGTTTTTCCCTACCACGTATGGTTTTCTTACTACAGGGTGTGTCATAAATCCCCCATTTATCCCCAAATGTGAACCATCTTATCGAGACCAACATTGGATTGCACATGCTAAACCATAAACTTTGTTGTTATAGACTCCAGTAACGCTTACATAATAATGTAGGGTAAGTATATATAACAACCAGTCCCGTTCCCAGCAAAATACTCTCTCCCCTCCCATCAATGGGTGGTTAACATTTGGGGACACATGAGGTATTACAACACCCCTTGCAGCACGAAATCTTTAGGTGATAGAGTAAAACCTAATTAAAGCAGAATTAAATAGCTCCTAGCTCTTTAGCTCTTGGACAAGCATATTGCTTGTTTATGAAAGAATAAAAAAATAACTGAAAGAAACAAAATCTATTTACCTTCTTTACTTGCAAACATTTCAGGACTTATTCCAAATGCCAATAAATTGTTCTCCTGCAATCTAGACCCCAAAAGTTCTGCAGAGTCCTTAGGCAGATTCAAATCCCTGACTAAGTCATTTAGTTCGGCTTTGGTTAATGGTTTAGGAGGATCTCAGTCAGCTGTTGGCTGTTCATAAACATCACCATTGTCTGGATTTGGAGCTGAATCAGAATCTGAATTGTATTGATCCAGACTCTCGGGTGGGCGGGGAATAGGAACTTCTGGACCATGGGGTACCGGCCTTATTGCAGATGGAAGACTTGGGTATTGAAGGCTTTCTTTATTCTTTGCATTATAACCTTTAACATTGCAAGAACAGAAGTAGCAGTCGTCGGTATGGTTTCTAGGCTCGCGCCATACCATAGGGATCCCAAATGGCAAACTTTTCTTTTTACCTTTGCTCCAATTCCTTAGTGCCGCAACACACGTAAGACAAACCTTGTGTGGAGCCCAACTTTTGTCTTGATCTCCTAATTTAATTCCAAAATAAGCATGATAAGCTCTCTTAATGAAGGTCGTTACATTTGTCCTTTGTTTTACAACAACATACCGACCACAAATATAACAAAATATGTCTGGACTATGGGTACATCCTCTAGAAGCCATTATTAAAATTTTAAAGACGTAATGTTAGAATTATCTATCTGAAAAATATGAAAAAACGAAATTAATTAAAGATAAAAAAGGTAAAAAATTACAAAACGCCCCAAAATTGTTTTGCTAATAAATTTAAAACTGTGGGTGATAGAAAAAACTGGTAGCATTTTTGAATTCAGCGCAGCGAACTCCTTCAGAATCACAACTCAAAATAAAGAAATCGATTTTCATGCAGACCGGTGTAATTTATTGGCCAGTCACATACAGTTGTATCACGACGTCTCTATTTACCACGTCATTATTACGGGATGCAAGATCGTTCTTTGAGTATATGAAGGAGGTGTGATCAGCATACTAGGAGCCTTTCTCATTACAGTATAAGAGTCGTGAAAGTCATTTACAGAGATAAAAAATATTAGGGGATCCAAAATGCTTCCTTGTGGAACTTCATGCGCAATTTCAAATTCGAAAGTGATAATGCTATTTTATTTAATAAATCAATAATAATAATAGTTTTCTATGTTAATATATTCAGTTAAATTAGCTGTGATATATATCAATGAATGCGCAAAAACCTTTAAAAAATCCACGATATACACCATAATATATAAAAATGTTAAGTACGAAAATGATCTGTATTTTATAAAAATACAGGAAAAGTACATTTTACTTAGAAAGAATTGTTCTTTATAATTATGTTAAAATAAAATTGTGTAAAAATAAAATACAAAGAAATATAAGAAAGGTTTTGATCCACATGCGAAATACAAATCTATCCTATTAAAATGCAGCTCATCATTACAGCACGTTCTACACTCTGCCCCAACAGCCTTTGGCACACTTACAGAAATTACAAGAAAGCCGATTAGAAACAGTTCAAAATACAGACTAAGGAACAATTCACCACATTAAACAGCATACCCATCATAAACATCAATACAACACTCAAGACATTTACTCAGATCATCAATAATGCAAACAAATACATACCCAAGGGCAACATTAGGAAATACAACCCACATTACACTAGAGAAATAGCCCACCTCATAAGGCAACGTAACAACCTCAAACATAACACACAAACACCACACACAGACGCCATAAAACAGCAGATACAACAGGTCGACACAGAAATAAACAACAAACTCAAAGAAAAACAAACAGAAACATTTAGGGAATTCATAACAACACTAAACCACTCCACAGATACATCCAGGCTATACAAGACTATAAACAGCATTACCCAGTGTAACAGCGGCATTCACACCACATACGTGGCTATCTGTCGCTGCCAGAATAATATCCCAACATATACACAACAAGCTAACATTCTAGTTAATCACTACGCAAAGATAAGTTACTGAAACAGACACAACAACCAGAAACACGTAGAGAGACAATGAGCCAGAAACAAGAAAACCTACAGACTCGACACGACCATTACAACCTTCAATACAGACCAGACAACCAAGATCATAAAAAACATTAAGAATTCGAAGGCTACTGGAACAGACAACATATCTCATACATCTTAAACACTTGGGCCCACAGGGAATACTAGCTCTCACAAATATCAGCACATATTCATATCAACACTGTATTATTCCTGACATATGAAAACACGGTCAAATTATTACACTACTCAAACCAAACAAAAATCCAACAGAACCAGCTTCCTATAGACCCATTACTTTACTATGCACACCTTTCAAAGTAACAGAAAGACTAATCTTACAAATCACCAACCCACACATACCACTATCGCCTACTCAACATGGATTCAGACCTCATCACTCAACCACGACATTACTCACTAACCTCACACAGCACATCATGGATGACATCAACTCCGGACGACCAGCTCAACGTACACTATTAGCAACAATAGACATTAATAAAGCAGTTGATGCTATCCCTCGCTTCCCTCTCATAAACAAAATACTCAACACGAATATGCACAACACAAAAGGTGGCTGAGCAACTATCTTTCAGGAAGATACTCACTAGCGTGTAGCGTCATGAGCGATCTGGAGGCACATTTCAGGTTTTGTACAATCAACCTTGCTGATTTCAGAAAAGAAATAAAAAAAATTCTGCAACAAGTAGAACACCTCCTTTTTCGCATGTAAAAAATACAAAATTCTTCTTAATTACAGTGGGCAACACTGACTGACATGGTACTTCTGGCAGCTTTCTAATTATTCTCAGTGAGTCATTCCCTGGAATTTCTTAGTTCTACGCTAGCTCGCTTGAGAGAAACAAGTGTTTTTTCTGTGGATGGGGTGTTTAAAAACCCCAATGTACTAACGAAAGGTGCGTTTTGTGATATATACATTATACACATTTCTTTGTTTTGTTGAGTTTTACATTGTTTATAAGTTTGTTATATGTCTTAGGGTATATATGTATACCTATGTATATTTATATACATAATACATGTGTGTGCAGTATATTTTTATATATATATTGGTAAACTTATTGTTTACAAATAAACCAAGCCTTATATATATATATACTCATAATCATATATATTTTTATTTATACGTTTATGTTTTGGTTTCAGTGTTCCTGTGTGATACTTGTTGAGTTTTGCTGGTACAATGAGCACGCAAAGAACACGGGGATCTGCCAGCCACATTGTCTTTGGTTCTCCACTATCAGAGCTTCTTCTGTCTGAACTTCCATCCCGTATACATGTTGCAAGGCATTTCCTCTTCTTGAAGGAGAACAAGTACACCAGCAACAGGGAGATTCTTTCGGAGGTATGCCAAACACTCATTGACCTTTGGAATCGTGCTAACATTCCATCACGGTCAATCAAGAATGTGAAGACCAAGCTGCTCCGATTGATGGAGAAAGGCTCACAAGCATCGAAGCAAGGCAAGCAGGCCACAAAAACCAAGAAGTTCGAGGAAAGCCTGAATCAATTGTTTGACATAGCTGTCTGCCGATGCGATGATCTGTCTGCATGCCACTGTGAAAAAGAAATGAAAGTTCCAGGACGAGAGCATGCCTTTCTGATCGACCAGAGAACCACGCGGATCATGCAGATCAGTCGGGTGGATACGAATGTGACTCAGATGATGGAGAGAAGGAAGTCAAGAGAGGATCGGATGCAAGAAAGACAAGAAGAAGAGAATAGAAGAAAAACGGAACAGCAAGAGGTAGCATCCTCTGCAGATGTGGTCGAATCAGCTCAAGCAGAAGCAGACTCCAGTGGTGAAAGTGTTGGTGATGAGTGGATGGGTGATAGTGCCCAGGAGGACAGGAACATCACACCGATTCCCACTGTTGCTTTGGAAGCTGACCGGTATGGTGTATCGAACAGGGCTGCTGCAACTATCAACACTGCAACATTGGTTGACTATGGCATCATTAGTTCTGCTGATCAGATAAACGTAATTGACCACCACAAAGTATGGAGAGCACGGCAGAAGGTACGGAGGGATCTGAAGGAAGCATTAACTTACCACGATGTGGAAGTCACTGCTTTATTTTTTGATGGGCGGAAAGACATGACACTTGTCAAAGAGAAAAAGGGGAACAAATGGTACAGCACAAAGAAAGTTGAGGACCACTATGTGCTGGTCGGAGAGCCTGGAACCTTCTATCTAAGCCATCTGACACTGGAACGAGGAACTGGCACTGTCATTGCGGATGGACTTCAAAATGCGATTGAAGAAATGGGTATTGCAGACAAGATAATTGCAGTGGGAGCCGACAGCACAGCCACAAACACAGGGCACAGAAGTGGAGCAATACACCTGAGTAGTATAGCCGCAAAAGGGGAGAGTGCAAGAATGTTGCAGGTTATTATGTAATGTTGCAAAGGGGGTGGGGTTGTTGCAAGGAGGGGCGGGGTTGTTGCAAAGGGGGAGGGATTGTTGCAAAGGGGGGTGGGGGTTGCAAAAAGAAAAGGAAAAAAAAAGAAAACAAATTTACTCCAAAGGGGGGATGCTGCAGGTGCAGCCATGAAGCTTGGAGGCGGCGTTATCCCCCAAGAGAAAGGAGAGAAAGGAGGAGGAGAGGTGTTCACCTGGCAGGAGCCAAGTGCACATTAAGACTTCAGCCGAGTTGGCGTTGTTTTATAGGCTCCTAATCAGCCAGTTGGCGTGAATGGTTTGAGTTGCCAGATACCGCGATACCATTGTATACATTATTATAGACTCCTAATCAGCCAGTTGGCTGTAAATGGTTGTCAGATACCTCATTTTAGCAGTATTATTGTATACATTATTATTATATACGCCTAATCAGCCAGTTGGCTGTAAATGGCTTGAGTTGCCAGATAGCGCCATGTATTCATTTAATCGAAGACAGAGTTGCCAGATACCATTGTATACACTATTATAGACTCCTAATCAGCCAGTTGGCTTAGAAGGCTTAAATATTGCCAGATACCGCAATACCATTGTATACACTATTATAGACTCATAATCAGCCAGTTGGCTTAGAAGGCTAAATATTGCCAGATACCGCAATACCGTTGTATGCATTATTATATTTCGAATACCGGTAGTAGAAGGCATAACAATTAAGTAAAACAACATTGCATCATTCTGTTTATTATAAATATATAGAAAATAAATATACATTTGAGGAATATGCATATAACAGTACAGGAAATATATACACACACAATTATGGATATATATAAAATAAAATATACATTTCAAATAAATATACACTTCAATAGAAATATGTACATAACAGTACAGGAGAAATATCACGCAAAATATATATATAAACACAAATCAATAGAAATATGCGTATAATCAGTACAGGAGAAATGTCAAGCAAAATATATACAATTCACTTTTTTTCAAAATACTAAACTCGGTCTTAATCGAGTTTACAATTACATCATTATTGCTCTGCATTACGCAGTATATGCGGCTTAATAATATTTCACCGCTTAAAGTATAGGGAAACCTGTACTCGATATGAAGGGCTTTCATATCGTTCAGTACTATTTTGTTCCCACTTTACAACCGGTTGGTAAGTCATCTTTAAACACGTCTAGAATACAATCAAAAGCACGCACAGAAAGTTCATCGTTAGCTACATTATTAAACACAAGTTTATAAAACGCTTTTCCAATCGAGGGTTTATTTCTACCGACTCGAGCTTTTCAATCGTGAACTCACTCAACATAGCGGCAATTGAAATAATCTTCTAAATCGTTACGACAACTGCGCGTTATATAAAGAAATAGTTCTTCAGGTGAACGGTGTAGGTGAGCTCAGCCTTGTACCGATCAATTGCTTTGTACCAAAGTTCATGGTATTTCAAAGAGTCTAAACTTTTTAAATAAACGTCCAGCTCTAGACCATTCTCACCAGCCCTACACTCGGTAAACCCATCGAGCAGAGCGGTGTAGGCGTATTCAAGTACTGTATCAAAATAAAACATGTCCGTAACACGCGCGTCTAATATAGGTTTCAGTTTACGGAATCCGACGATTTCAAACATTCTGTCGAGGATGAAACGGTTTCGCGTAGGAACAAGAGCGTTATTATCAGAAGCATTCTTCCACATCAGCCGTATATCAATGCACGGCCGATCGTTATTTATACACAACGTACATACAACGGCGTATGAGGGTGCGTCACTAATCTGCTCTCTTCTTGTACCTACGTTAGCAGGTATTTTATAACGATCTTCACTCCACTTCTCAACTATCACAAAGATTCTATTCATCTCCTCGATACTTAAATAAACCCGTTTGTTTGTCGGTCTACATTCCGTTTCCAGTACATAGCTAATGGTACCGGAATTACGCCTGAACACGCGCAACGATTTCGTCACGGACACATCGTACGAGGCGTTGAGAATGCTGCTCAAAGGAAGTTCCATCGTATTCGAAGAGCGCACGTCCACTCGGCTCAAGCTCTGAGATAACTATGAGCCGTGTGAGGCACGCAGGTAGGCAGGAATGGTTCGACGGGCGGCTGACTCGATGATACGTGAATGGGCTTGTTCCGCGAGTCGAATTGTTGTACCGGTACAAGAATATCACTACCAGCCTACGCACCAGACATTTTGGATAAGAACTGGGAACATTTTATGTTTTACTAAATATCTCCACACTCCGGCGCACTATTTGAGAGGAACATATGTTCATATTTTTCCTTTCTGCCCATCAAACGATACTCGTCTCTAAACTCTGTTAAAAATTCACGCAGGGCACTAGCCACAACCTCACTACGAACCTCATCATGATATACGTTATTATAGTGATAAAAATACTTAAGATTGTCCATGATCACGAGATTCACATTTCCAGTCGTAGGGTTTGAGTAATCGACATGGTGTAGCATGACGTAATACCGCTTGTCACACCACCCATCAGCAAGACTCATTATCCATACCTGCTGCTTCTCTTCTGCACGCGTTGTTTCTTTTACTTCACGGTGTATGTGAGACTTTATAAAGTTTAGCTCTGCAGTATACTTCAGCACATCGTCTGTGCAACGAAAGCCTTCAACGGTCTCACCAGAACATCCGTAGAGTATTTGTACATCTTGGAACTTCGCACAATCCAATGTGTTTTTAAAAGAGGCATAGGAGGGATGAATAGGAAGTTTTTCGGTATCCACCACATCCTGGCACTTTACTGAATACCATTTCGTAAACGTTGTACAAGCAATATTAAAGGTAGCCATTTGAATAGACGTCTGATCTGAATACACGTCTGATCTCTCGGGCTTACTGCGGTCAACTGACCACGCAGGGACTCCCAGATAGTAGCATGACTCACGGTCTTACAGTGGGCGGAGCTTAGAACTTTCACCTGCACACACACGCACACACACACGCACACACACACACACACACACAAAGGAGAAAGTGAAACGCTATTTGAAACATGATTTATTTAATAAACGAGATATTCAAGTTATATATATTTACAAATACGATTTAATAAACGAGATAGTCAAGTTATATATATATTATATATATATATATAATATATTTACAAATAGATACGATTATATACAAGACGTGTGAGTTAGAAGCATCATTGGTATCCAAAGGGTACGGTATCATAGGTACCAGGTAACTGGTAACGTTTCCTATAGGTGTTACGGCACACCATCGTACCCCTAAGTTCCTTCACGCCCCCCAGCTTCTGCGCCCGAAAATTGTGGGTGCCTACAATTAGTTGGGGAGGTTGTTCATCCAAACATACTAGATCCTTCAACGACTCAAAGTTAACAACCTCCCGATTCGCATGGTTGAGCGTAATACCCTTTGCCTTCACGATATATTTCATTTCCTCCCCAACCCTGACCCGTACCCCATAAGTCTTAGGTCCTGTTGAGGCAAAAGAGTCGGCGTATGCGTTGTCCCCATACTCATCCTTGATCTCATCAGTGAGCTCGCCGAGGAACTCCCCAATAGTGGGCATGTATTAACCCTCCCTCTCTGTGAATATCACGCTATCTGTATCGGCATACAATACTCTCCGCCCAAGAGAATGCAATAGACCCCAAAGTTTTATACGGGCGTAGGCTGTTGCGAAGCTGGCCACAGATATGTTTGTAACCTTTGAGGTATCTGTGGCAAATTCAGTGTTGTTGTACTTTATTACGTAAGTATTACCTACATTTACGATCTCCATGACCTCTTTATCGGGGGCATTGGCATAATCCCAGACATCGCTATAACTTTGTGCCAAATGAATGCTCCCTCTGCCAGTATTCTGCGCAAATTTTCCCCATAGACTGTTTAGACACAACTTTGTACTAAAGCGCTTGCCAGGATTCTTTACAATTTGGACACGATCAAGTTGTATACCTTCGCGGTCGCGGTAACGTTGAATATAGGCAGACTTTTCATCTTCGATATCAACTCCTCGCGGATACCCTGATGCCTCAACCTTATCCTTCAAAAAGGTGTTTATATATGGTGTGAAAAGGTTGGGTAGCTTCTGAAACCTCCACACCTCATGTATCTTCAGTATTCTATAACCATGGCGCACGGCTAGGCCAACTCAGGACTTGTATATACGCCTCTGATCTTACGCTGGTGGGGTATATGGTTACATTCGCCGTTATCCTCTTCCGCGCACTTCACGCACAGGGGAAACATGAGCTTGTCGTCGATAACGACAGGTAAGATCGGCATCCATAAATTGCGTGGGGGGAGTACGTTGGTAGGCTAGGCCCCACCAGTTTCTCAGGAGCGCCCACGGGGTACGGATTGCTCTTCATCACGTATGGGTATAAAGAACAGAAATCGTAGTAATGGAGCTTCACGCCCTCCGTAGGTGGGAAGTATAGTCTGAAAGGATTTGTACGTCCTCCAAACAAGCTATCACCACATTTGAGAGGATCCAGCACCATTGAACGCTTGATCGCTTTTATTTCCTCACGGTACACCTCGTCTGTCTCCATCCGTGCATCATATTCATGCTCCCACAAGACTTTGTGAGTGAACTGTGATCCTATAAGTTGATCGCGGGTGCGGGTCGATGCAAGACAGTCGGCAGGAGACCTACAGTGGATATCTCCGGTGACTCCGCACTCAGGACGGGGGCATCCATTCCACCAGCAACCGTTAAAGGAGTACACAGTCTTCACACCAGTGACACGGTTTTCACTTAACCCATCAACCCAAAAAACACGTCCATTAATCTTAATGGGTACTTCACCCGTGTTGCGGGCGTGCTTTATGTATACACCTGTCTGTTGCTGTTGGTGTATGAGCCAGTAAATAGCCTTGTGCCCGTAACTGCGGGGATTGTTTCGGTGAATAATGGCTAAGGTGTCTTTCGGCATGAAGTTATTCTTGAACACCGTAAAACATAATGATGCGATGGTGGTTGCGACTTGCAGTGGATCGCATTTGAAACGGGCTATGTACATCCTTCTAAATGCCTGGAAACATACTCTAAGCACGCGCACATCATTCACGCAATAACGCTCACATTCATCAGCTATATTATAAGGGTTACTTTCATTAAAACTGTCGTAGTATCGATCAAAGTCTTCACGTTCATCCATGCAGTCAAAATAATGTTTGGGGGGTGGTGGGCCTACGTAGTTTAAAGTCTCGCTGGTGAGGAAAGTGTATGGGAAGTATCCTTTGGAAACTTCAGCTGCTACTCCCATCACCTTGGGTAGCTTTGCTAATTTACAAGGTGTGAATAATAAAGTATCTTTAAATTGTACATTGCCTCTTATCTGCATCTGTATTAATTTGTTGCCTCTTTTCAATGGATCACCTGTAAATATCTCAGAGGATTCGTGTTCAAGCAACTCCTTATAAAGGAACTGCGTGTCAAACTTTGCCCCGTTATGGGCGAGAATATACACAGTCATTTTTTTGAACTTGTCGGCTAACTTGACAATATAGGACACAAATAGTTTCACAGGACTATCGCTGACATTCGTTTTAAAAACGTTTGTCCGTTTACCACATTTGGGGCACTCGTCACATTCGATATCCATAACTCATCACAGATAGTCTGGCTCACAAGTAAATGTGGAATTACCTCTTTGGTTTCAGCGTTCGTATATGTTTCTATATCGTAGTATACAGTTATACAAGGGTTATTTTTAGGCTTAGCATCTTTCATATAACATACATGCTTTACTCCATCCGCCTTATATTCCTCCTGGCATGTAGGACAGTGAATTACGTCACACTTGTGCTTAAATTTTCCCCAATTATCCATTGTGTGAAACATACCACATTCACAGATTCTCATTTTCCTGCACGTGCCAATTGATTTATGGAAATCAAAACAGCTATTATTGAAAAATGTGCGTCTACACACATCACAGTCTCTCTTCTCAGCTTCAACTACACGACTTTCACATTTGGTGCTTTTACACTGCTCACATACCATGTGACATTCTTTACAATGTCTCACTATATCATCCGCAAACTCGAGGCACCCCTTACACAAATCATGATGTCTCCCATATTTTCGACTTTTGTCATAACTCGCGTAAAGCCACCTTATATTACGGATGGGGAGATACGTTGTCCCTGACAATCCTAAAATAAGTAGGGGCCTTGTACGATCTCTCACACAGCTTTTAAAAACATACACAGTCCTACGACGATCATCCAACCCAAACACAACTATGCGGACATTCATTTCCTGTTCTACCCTTCTCAGCTCTTCAGGACCCATATTACAGTCAAATTCAAGTTCACAGTCTACAGCTAGTTTACGGGCATGCTCCACGACTGTAGGCAACCAAATTTTTGAGTTCGTGTATTTTGTACAGTAAACATACGTGCTAAGAGTACTGCTATAAAGCCGCAACCACGATCGACGTTTATATGCCGTCTATAAATAGCTTGAGAATTGAAGTTAAGAGTATACGGTATGGCACTATGACCCGCAACACGGTATACATGGTCAATATTTACCGTGAAGTTGTCCATATTGAAGGCTATACTACTTTGGGCGGCTTGCATTATACGCCCTAATATATATTCTACATCTTCAGCCGCCAAACGTCTAAATGGCACTATCACCCAATAATCGTCTACATCACCGTCATCTGACCCGAATCCAAAGGACAGACTCGTCCTGACTTCACGCTCGTCATGATTCTGAAGAGCAAACTCTATAATATGCTCTACATCCCGGCGTAGTCCGCGCTCAATTCCACTGCTATACATGACTCTAGGGTCGACCCTGACTCTATACCGATTTCTAGTCAAGGCTGGGGTGGGGGCTGCGGATCGCACCAATTCCAGCGTTATACCATCCTCAACAGAACGGGGGGCGGCGGATGAATTAGTGGATATATTAGCGGAAGGTGCTGCTGATGGGGGCCCTGTTGCGTAGGAGGTTGATGGTTGGGGCTCTATTATTGTAGACTTAACAGAACGGGCGGCGGCGGATGAATAAGGGGATATATTAGGTGCTGCTGGGGGTGTTGTTGCGTAAGAGGTTGAGGGTTGGGGATCTATTACCGCTGCAACAGACGCGTATTTCGGTCGCTTTATACCTGACGTGGGTATCTCATACCTCCGCTTTGGACGTGTTACCGGTATCGCTGGTGAGGGTTCAGGGGAGGAGATCACAACTACACTGTCGTCGAGGTCATCCGTAATGATGGGCTGCTCTA
Source organism: Bathynomus jamesi (assembly GCA_023014485.1). Lineage (NCBI taxonomy): Eukaryota > Metazoa > Arthropoda > Malacostraca > Isopoda > Cirolanidae > Bathynomus > Bathynomus jamesi. The sequence continues at coordinate 1,285,024 of JAJOZX010000274.1, read as the reverse complement.
CCTCATCGTCATTCACGGTTCTGTGGGAGAAGAAATATAAGGATCAGCACTCAAAATTTGTAATATTTTGTAAATGACTCACTTAGGAGTGTGACGTGTTAGAAATGGACTCTGTAGAAAAATTCAGATTCACGAGCCCATCCACATGTATTATATCTGGACCTACAGGATGTGGTAAAACTGTGTTTATGCTTAAAATCATTAAAGAAAAAGGGGAGATGTTCTCGAAATTTGTGCATAAAGTTATATGGTGCTATTCGACGTATCAATCAGTGTTCAACGAGTACCAAGATGATATTTTGTTCCACAAAGGCGTATATGACGTTAATTCGTTAAAGGGAAATGAACATACAATCATTGTAATTGACGATCTCATGTTGGAGATGGATAAAACGTTTGCCGAGACATTTACAGTATTCTCCCACCATCTTAACATAAGCGTGTTCTTCATCAATCAGAATCTATTTTTCAAAAATAGATACATGCGCGATGTGTCGTTAAATACGCAATATCTAGTCTTATTCGCGCAACGTAGAGATGTATCACAAATTGGGGTATTAGCCAATCAAATGTTCCCGAATCAGCGTAAGGAGTTTTTGGAAGTTTATAAAGAAGCTACAAGCACGCGTTACGGATATTTGCTTTGCGACCTTCATCCGCGAAACACGTTTAGAGTGCTTCTGCGAACGAATATATTTCCAAACGAGCCTGAAACGGTGTATATTCCAGAATGACAAAGAGACTAAAGAAATATCGTGAATTAATAAAAATCTATCATCGACTGCCTCGGGCAATGCAGCAGATGTTTATTAAAAATATCGATGCCGACTTTTTAAAATGCATCTGTGAAATCTGTCTTAACGTTATAAATTGCAATGTATCAATGAAAACCCATCAGAAGGCTCGCCTACGCCGCTACAAGAACATAATACGTGCACTCGCTCGTAAAAACCAAACTGTAGCGAAGAAAAAACGAATTATTGTACAAACAGGAGGGTCATTTCTCCCCATCTTATTTTCAGTTTTGGGTCCTTTACTGACTAGATTAATATAATGAAGAAAGTGGTAGTGATTCCCCACGAGGTGTACGCCTCACTGCAAAGAGACACGGATCTAGATCCCCGTAAAAGCAGACTTAAAAGAATGGAAAGCGAATTGTTAGCCCTATTAAACAGTGAAAAAACACCTGATGAGAAAAGAATCTTATACCAAGAAGCTCTGCAGAAATTTCTTCACGAGTACGAAAATTATAAGAGCCCTACAGAGATTCCTGTGGTTATTAGGCACAGCACGGGGGACGATGGCGACATAGGATCTGTACCCGACGACACAGCTGACCAACCAAAAAGATTAGCCACACAACATATCGAACATGTATTAAAAAATACCCTCCCACTTACATTGAGGAGTAAAGGCTTAAGTCTTTATAATCTATTGAATGAGGATCCCGCCATACAATGGACCGATACAGGGGAGATCATTGTGGAAGGATCAAAGGTACAGGGATCGAATATCGTAGACATTGTCCATGATCTGGTGAGAAAGTGGGATAGGCCATCACCATCAGGATGGAAGCATATTAAAGCAAGACTACAACAAATAAATGTCCCTAAAACGTTGATAGGAAATCTGAACAGGTTAAAAGACTTGGAACATGCAACGCCTGTGACACAATTGAAGGCGCCGTCACCCCCGGCGGTAACACCTTTGAAGAGGAGCAAGAAGAGGTTAAACCAACCCTACCGACGTGCCTACGGAGTAGGAAAAAAAGATGTTGAAAGATTTTTGAGGGAGCAGGACGCTTATACGCTTCATAAGCCTGTGAGAAAAAGGTTTAAAACAGCCAAGACAACGGCTTCCTCGATTGATTCTATTTGGCAAGCAGATTTAACAGACATGCAAAGATATTCTGTGTATAACGATGGTTACCGCTACATTCTATTCATAATAGACGTATTCTCTAGATATCTGTGGCTAGTTCCTCTGAAAAATAAATCACCTGAAACAGTTGCTAAAGCCACCAAAACGCTAATGTTAAAAGAAAACAGGGTTCCTGGCTATTTTTGTACGGATATGGGGAAGGAGTTTATAGGCCGTGCTTTTCAGAATATGTTGACAGAGTTTAATATCAGCTATTACACAACCAATTCTATACATAAGGCTTCTTTAGCTGAAAGAGTTCAGCGCACCATAAAGGAACGCATGCACCGTTATTTTACACATAAAAACACATACAGATTTCTAGACATTCTGGAATCATTGGCATCATCCTACAACCGCTCACACCATCGCACGATTGGGGCAACACCTAACGAAGTTTTAGAAAGAGGTACGCTCCCGAGAAGAGATGGATCACCACCACCACCACCACACTCTGCGCGCTTCAAAATCAATGATTATGTAAGGCTGTCGCGTTCGGGGAATAAATTCGCAAAGGGTTTTGAGCAAGGATGGACACGCGAGATTTTTAAAGTTAGGGCTGTGAGACCTAAAGGTGAGATAATGATGTATTACATTGAAGATTTGAATGGGGAAGAAATCTCAGGAGGCTTTTACCGCGAGGAATTGCAGAAAGTTGCGTTTAATTTAGAAAAAAATGTGTTTAAAATTGAGAAAATTTTAGGAAGCAAAGGTTCAGGAAGGAGAAAAATGTACCTGGTGAAATGGCTAGGGTACCCAGAAAGCTTCAACACCTATATAAAAGCTGATGCAATAATGAAGCTTAAATAGTATGCAACATGGCTCCTAACCATTTCTACGTCACACTCCCGTCCTCCTCGTCCCTGTCTGTACACCCTAACAACACGCTAGCCAACTTTGTAACAGAACTCCATGGGCACATTGAATTGGGTCGTGATTCGTATGAGGTGGGGATATGCGAAATTCAGCTGGACACCGTCTTTTTAAATATTGAACATAAAGAAACCGTTTTTACGATTCTTAGAGACATTGACGAGTGTGAAAAAGCTGGGGTAGCTATGGATGAAACTATGCGCATCGCTCGGACTAAGATTGCACGGTATTACAGTACAGAAGTAAGACTAGGGCCGGGTCAATATGGTTCGGCCGAGGATGTTGTGAGAGGCTTAAACGTAAGTTTAAGAAACTCAAACCTTACGAATGATTTAGTATATGAAATCGTAAACAACCCTGCACATACACTAATCCTAAAATCAAAGACTAACAGACGTCTTAAAGAACATAGAAAGTTCAAAATTCTAACCAACGGCCGATATAGCGCAGCCTTCCAAAGAGACACATTTCACGAGACACAGTATAACTTGTCCAGATTAATGTATCAATTGAAGATGGAGAAATTGGCTGAAAGGTCCCCAGACATGTGCTATATTTACAGTAATATAGTGGAGCACCAGTTTGTTGGGGATACCCAGGCACGCCTGCTGCGCATTGCTCACATCCCCAACCATAGAGGAAGGAGTTTGAGTATTACATATGACAGACCCCATTATGTGAATGTCGCAACTAATTTAATAACCAATATCACAATATATATAAGAACGATTGAGGGCGAAAACTTCCCATTCGGTAACGGGAGCTTAACAGTGAAGCTACACTTTCGACGCACTGAGTTATAATGGATAGAAAGCCTTTCACCGTCTATCGAGGGATGCGATACCAGCGCGGTAGTGGACTTGGATCCATTTTTTCATCCATACTACGTACGGCTGTTCCTTTGCTGAAGAGGGGTGCCAGATACCTTGGAAGGAAAGCGCTACAATCAGGCCTTAACACTGCAGAAGACATATTGGCCGGGGCTAAACCTAAAGAAGCTCTAAAAAAACATTTAAAGCGTACACGGAACGAAATCATCAAAGATGCAAAGAGAAAAATGCGTGGTGGCGGGAAGAAGAAGAGGGCTCCCCGGAAGAAGAAGGGGTCACGTGGTATTAAACGTAAAAGGCTATCAAAAAAGAAATGCTGTAAGCGAATGAAACCTATGGTTGACCACTTTTTTGACTGATATAAGCTAAGGATATTGATCTCATGAATCATAGTTTGTTTACCACTTGTCGAGAGAGGAGTCACTATTTCGCCATGGCACGCTTCATCCACCCATGTAGTTCACAATGCTGTAAATCGGAGCTGTCCTTTTTTGAGCTCCCGCCAACCCAAGTTTCTATTGAGCACAGTGACTTTATTACAATTAACCCTTTAAACACAATTAGTTCCCGAGTGCACCTATAGAATTCGTGATACCCAGCTCAGGTCCTTACTTTTTTGATCCAAGCTGTGTGCACATGTACGCTAAGCTACGTATAGCCCATTCTGATGGAACGGTCTGCGATGACAAATATGCTGTATACCCTGAAACAAACTTTCTGCACGCCATATTCAACCAGTGTGACGTATATTTAAATCAGACCAACATATCGGCAGGCACGGGGTACTATCATCTACGAGCCTATTTGGAAAATGTCCTCAACTTTTCCAAAGAAGCGAAGGCTACCTTTTTAAGTGCGGAGGGATATTATCAAACTAAAGATGAAAATAGTATAAAGGACAAATTTAAAAATTCTAAAAAGAAAATATACGAGTGTTTTGGACGGTTGCACACAGATTTCACTTTCCAGGAGAAGTTGCTTGTGAACGGGGTGGATATGAAAATAAAGCTCACCCGCACGAGTCCTGAGATCTGCTTAAATCTGGATGCGAATCAAGAAGAGGGTGCAAAGTCCGTTGTGGTTCACATTATGGACACATACCTCCGCGTACGGCGAGTGAAATTAAGTTCACCAAAACAACTAGAAATTGAGAAAAATTTACTAAACGCTACAGTGAAATATCCTATTAACAGAGTGCAGATCAAACTATATACGGTTCCTGCAGGGTTGGCATCGAAGCAGATAGAAAACATTGCCCTGGGAAATCTTCCTAAAAGGATATTAATCGGCATGCAGGACCACGCTTCGGTGAATGGAAAATATAAAAAGAGTGCCTTTAAATTCGAGAATTTCGGACTTAAAAATATAACTCTATACGTTAATGGCACTGCTTTGGGTGGAACAATGGGTACGGACTATTCATCAGACGCTGTGTTACCTCTTTGTGCCAGAGCCTATAGTAATCTGACCCATATTGCAGGTGATTGTGATGAGCTTGGTAATGGGGTAACGCAGGAAGAATTCATTGATCAATTTAACCTTTACCCGTTTGACATTACACCTGACTTATCTGCTAGCGTAAATACCCATTTAACCCCACAGCAGAGCGGTAACATCTCAGTGCGGCTGGAATTCGCCAAGCCTATAGACGCTCCTATTAGTGTACTAGTATATCTCGAATCGCAAGCCCTAATAGAAGTAGATAGATTTAGAAGCGTTATCACTGACTTTTAAAATGGATGCTAATACACTTCAGAAAGTAATGGAGCGAGTCACACGTTCCAAATTTATCGGCGTGTTTGCGAAACATTGAGTTTGCCAAGTACGCGAGAATGCGGTAGTCGTGAACACAGACATCATCGGTAATGAAGGGATTCACTGGATCGCTGTCTATTTTAAAAATAGACAGCGCCTGTACTATTTTGATTCACTCGGTACTCAACCCTGGAGTGACCCTATTATTGTAAAATTTCTCGCTCAGTTACATATTCCCGAAGTTGTGTGGACCCCATTTCGCATGCAAGGATATTTTACTAATGTTTGCGGAATGTACTGTGTCTCATTTCTCATGCATATGTCAAATGATAAAGAATTTATAAATTTTTTAAATTTATTTGACCCGTGTCACACTCGCCGAAACGATGAAATGGTATGCAGACAGATAAAAAACCGTTTTCCAATTGTACGTACTCGTTGTATATTATAATGTTTTTGTTCGTATATTTGTAACGGTATATTCGTTTATTGTACTGATTTCTTTCATTTAATAAATTTATGAAAATATATTGTGTCTTCTTATCCCAAAAAGATCGAAAAACACTTACATTATTTCGGTGTGACATTGTTGACTGATCAGTATACCCTCCCTATTCCGAGATTCTTCAAAAGATTGTATAACTCGTGTCAAATCCTCATCGGACCTTAAAGGAATAATGCTTTTAAAACATATACAGAGTATACAGACAGACAGATCCCCATTATGTGAAGATATCTTTGGTTCGAGGAGTGAACGCCATAAAAATTTCGATTTTAGCATAATGGGGAAATAACATGATTGACATTTTTGGCGAGTATCTATTTGACGAGATACTACAACTCTCCATATATATATAAAATTCTAATTATAGACACTTACATTTCTATGGTAGTCCCTTGCGTCGGGTTGTAAGGAGCGTCACTGCAAATATCTTCTACGGTTTGCGTTGAAAATAATTCGCCACGATCAATCGCATTGAAAAGACTAATTGCGGTTAATGCTGCAGTATCACGTTCTTCATACAAGTCTGGGGAGACGTACAGGTCCATGGTGGAGGATGTGTGACACTGCTGACTGATCAGTATATCATCCATATTCCGAGGTTCTTCAAAAGATTGTATAACACGTGTCAAATCCTCATCGGACCTTAAAGGAATAATGCTTTTAAAACATATACAGAGTATACAGACAGATCCCCATTATGTGAAGATATCTTTGGTTCGATTACCAATTTCGATTTTAGCATGATGGGGAAATAACATTGATTGACATTTTTGACTAGTATCTATTTGACGAAATACTACAACTCTCCATATATATAAAATCGAATTATGGACACTTACATTTCTATGGTAGTCCCTTGCGTCGGATTGTAAGGAGCTTCACTGCAAATATCTTCTACGGTTTGCGTTGAAAATAAGTCGTCACGATCAATCGCTTAAAAAGACTAAGTGCAGTTAATGCTGCAGTATCACTTTCTTCATACAAATCTGGGGAGACGTACAGGTCCATGGTGAGGAATGATTATTCACTGATGCGAAAATAGCTACTGTTACTCCCAACTGAAAATATCCCCTTTTATATGCACATTCGCCAAGCTCCGCCCAAAAGACCAGATGTTCGTCGTGATTGGCTGCCGATGTAGCTGGGTGGAGCTATGACGTGTACCATTCCGCTATAACGGGTACGGACGAGTAATTGCATCTTTATATTTTCACTAATAGATTTAATGCTCTTATTCTCCTTTGAAAATTATTTGGTGATTCGTATAGAACTTTTGATATTGATTCCAAATATGGTTTCAGAAGTTTTCTATCACCCATAGTTTTCGAGAAAATAATATTTCCATTTACTCAGTTTCCCGCATCATTAGTCACTAATGTAATCGAGAGGGTATAAAGAAATATATCATAATTATATTTTAAAAATAACATTCGGTTTCAACGTTAAACTGTGGGTCTAAGGTCCGCCCGAATTGTTCATTCTGACGAAGGTCAAGCTTTCCACTCCACCTTAGACCTACAGTTTAACTCCGAACCACCATCATCAGCCCAGCGTCTTAACCACTAGGACACGTAGGGTACCCATTTATCTGCCAACCACTTTCTTTGTTCCACTCCACCTTAGACCTACAGTTTAACTCCGAACCATCAACAGCCCAGCGTCTTAACCACTAGGACACGTAGGGTACCCATTTATCTGCCAACCACTTTCTTTGTTCCACTCCACCTTAGACCTACAGTTTAACGTGGAACCATCAACAGCCCAGCGTCTTAACCACTAGGACACGTAGGGTACCCATTTATCTGCCAACCACTTTCTTTTATTATGTGTAATGACCACCTTAGACCTACAGTTTAACGTGGAACCATCAACAGCCCAGCGTCTTAACCACTAGGACACGTAGGGTACCCATTTATCTGCCAACCACTTTCTTTTATTATGTGTAATGACCACCTTAGACCTACAGTTTAACGAACCATCAACAGCCCAGCGTCTTAACCACTAGGACACGTAGGGTACCCATTTATCTGCCAACCACTTTCTTTTATTATGTGTAATGACCACCTTAGACCTACAGTTTAACGTGGAACCATCAACAGCCCAGCGTCTTAACCACTAGGACACGTAGGGTACCCATTTATCTGCCAACCACTTTCTTTTATGTGTAATGACCACCTTAGACCTACAGTTTAACGTGGAACCATCAACAGCCCAGCGTCTTAACCACTAGGACACGTAGGGTACCCATTTATCTGCCAACCACTTTCTTTTATTATGTGGAATGACCACCTTAGACCTACAGTTTAACGTGGAACCATCAACAGCCCAGCGTCTTAACCACTAGGACACGTAGGGTACCCATTTATCTGCCAACCACTTTCTTTTATTATGTGGAATGACCACCTTAGACCTACAGTTTAACGTGGAACCATCAACAGCCCAGCGTCTTAACCACTAGGACACGTAGGGTACCCATTTATCTGCCAACCACTTTCTTTTATTATGTGGAATGACCACCTTAGACCTACAGTTTAACGTGGAACCATCAACAGCCCAGCGTCTTAACCACTAGGACACGTAGGGTACCCATTTATCTGCCAACCACTTTCTTTTATTATGTGGAATGACCACCTTAGACCTACAGTTTAACGTGGAACCATCAACAGCCCCAGCGTCTTAACCACTAGGACACGTAGGGTACCCATTTATCTGCCAACCACTTTCTTTTATTATGTGGAATGACCACCTTAGACCTACAGTTTAACGTGGAACCATCAACAGCCCAGCGTCTTAACCACTAGGACACGTAGGGTACCCATTTATCTGCCAACCACTTTCTTTTATTATGTGGAATGACCACCTTAGACCTACAGTTTAACGTGGAACCATCAACAGCCCCAGCGTCTTAACCACTAGGACACGTAGGGTACCCATTTATCTGCCAACCACTTTCTTTTATGTGTAATGACCACCTTAGACCTACAGTTTAACGTGGAACCATCAACAGCCCAGCGTCTTAACCACTAGGACACGTAGGGTACCCATTTATCTGCCAACCACTTTCTTTTATTATGTGGAATGACCACCTTAGACCTACAGTTTAACTCCGAACCATCAACAGCCCAGCGTCTTAACCACTAGGACACGTAGGGTACCCATTTATCTGCCAACCACTTTCTTTTATTATGTGGAATGACCACCTTAGACCTACAGTTTAACGTGGAACCATCAACAGCCCCAGCGTCTTAACCACTAGGACACGTAGGGTACCCATTTATCTGCCAACCACTTTCTTTTATTATGTGGAATGACCACCTTAGACCTACAGTTTAACGTGGAACCATCAACAGCCCAGCGTCTTAACCACTAGGACACGTAGGGTACCCATTTATCTGCCAACCACTTCTTTTATTATGTGGAATGACCACCTTAGACCTACAGTTTAACGTGGAACCATCAACAGCCCCAGCGTCTTAACCACTAGGACACGTAGGGTACCCGTTTATCTGCCAACCACTTTCTTTTATTATGTGGAATGATGAACAGCTGGGCTTTGCTGATCTCTTACATATAAAACCCATTCACTAAGAACATTGGCTTTCCTTTCTCACTAGAAACAAACTCTGCCATAAGTAGAATTTAATTGGATTCATCTACACTATACAGTGGAACCTTGCTTAACGAGCATAATTCGTTCCCGAACTGTGCTCGTTATGAAAAATGCTCGTTAAGCAAGGCAATTTTTTCCATAGGAATCAATGTAAAATATGATAATGCGTTCCATGCTTAAAAAATACTTAAAATAATATTTATAATGATATTTAAAGGCGTTTTTTAAATTATTATTGCATGAAATGAAAAGATTATTAATAAAAATTAACCCAAAAGAGAATGTAAATAATTAGTAAACGGTGAAATTTATAAATAACTTACGAAGAGAGAAGGTGCTCCTGACGCACGCAAAGGAAATGAAGAGACAGGGGAGGAGGAGAGGGTTATTGAGGGGAAGGAGGAGAATCGTCTTCGTTCAATGCAATAACATTCTCGACGAGCTCACAGTCACTAGCTTTAAATTTTTAGAGGCACTTTCACTTTCTTTGGATCCTTTTTCACGAGGAAACTGTCTAGATACATTTGTTTTTGTCTACGCTTTAAATTTTGACGAAATATTTTGCTCGTTAAGCAAAGTGTCGCTCGTTATGCAAGGTAATTTTCCCCCATTCTTTTGGCTCGTTATACGAATTTCTCGTTATACGAGGCACTCGTTAAGCAAGGTTCCTCTATATATATATATATATATATATATATATATATATATATATATATTTCTATATGACACCATACAAATTACGCGTAAATATTTTCATTGTAGAAGTAATAACAATGACAATATTAATATCTGAAGTCAGTGGTGGTTTCTGCTCGAATAGCTTGTAGAAGGATAATCCCTCGACCCGAAAAAGGTCTCTAGGGACACGATTCGAACTGATTTAGCTTCTGCCTTTCATCGTGTGTGTGTGTGCGTGTGTGTGTGTGTGCATGAGTTGTTACTCGTTTATTTTATATATATATATTAATATATATATATATATATATATATATATATATATATATATATATATATGGGGGGAAGATCTCTCACCCATCAGGTGTTCTTCGACCCGACCCCGTTTCATTGTAGAAATAATAATAATAATAATAATAAATGATAATAAGAATTGATGTGCAAGGTGTTTGCAGTTAAGATGTAGTTTGTGTGTAAAAAGGTATTTATTAATAAGTAGAATTTAATTGGCTTCATCTACACTATATATATATATATATATTAATATATATATATATATATATATCATAAGCTGTTTAAAAGACTGTATAATTATAGTAAACGAAATAAACTAGTTAACCGTAAAATTAATTATTTTCTATTATGACGTTTTCGAAGGTAAACTATGTTATTTGTTTCTTTAAGTTTAATGAAGTTAATGTTAAATTTGCTTCTAAACTAAAATTAAATGTTATAAAATAAATAATATATATATATATATATATATATATATATATTTACCTAACATAAGAAAAGAAGTATATATATATATATATATATATATATATATATATATATATATATATATATATATAATAATATATCTAGCAATCCGATCATTGCAAAAAAAAAAACTGGAAAGGTATGCAATTAATAAAGATTGATTGTGTATTTATTTAATAAACAGAATTTAATTGAAATAACTGCCGTCATATATGTGTTACACAATGGATGATTAATGGGACACATGGCGCTATCTGGCAACTGAACGCATTGCGCTATCTGGCAACTCAGCCAGAATAGAGGCTTATAAAAGACCGCGAAGTTTGTGAAAGACTCATTCCCAGCTCGGCTCCAGCCGAGCAAGGACCTCTGGTCCTTCTCTTTCTTTCCCTTTGGTAAACCCCTTAGTGGCCTCTTAGGTTAGGAAAACGAAAATAATATGCCTTGCTATCAATGGCAACTACTCTCTCTCTCTCTCTCTCCTTCAGGTATCTCCCTCCTTCAGGTATCTCCCTCCTTCAGGTGTCTCTCTCCCTCCTGCATGTGTACCTACTGCATGTGTACCTCCTGCATGTGTGCGTATGTGTGTGTACCTCCTGCATGTGTACCTCTCCTCTCTCCTTCAGGCGTCTCTCCCTCCTACAGGCGTCTCTCTCTTCTTCAGGTCTCTCTCTCCTTCAGCTGTCTCTCTCTCTCCTTCAGGCGTCTCTCTCACCTTGGCTCAGCCAACAGGCTGATTCAGCCAACTGGCTGATTCTGGCTGATTAGGAGCCTATAAAACAACGCCTACTCGGCTGAAGTCTTAATGTGCACTTGGCTCCTGCCAGGTGAACACCTCTCCTCCTTTCTCTCCTCCTTTCTCTCTGGCCCTTTGGGGGGAATAGCTTGGGGGAGGCCCCCAAGTTGCATGCCCCTTGCAACGTAGGTTGGTGCATGACCCTTGCAACCTAGGTTGGCAACAAAGGCCAGTACTCTCTTTTTTCTTTTTTTTTTCCTTTTTTTTTCTTTTTTATTTATTTTTTGCAACCCCCACCCCCCTTTGCAACATTACATAATAACCTGCAACATTCTTGCACTCTCCCCTTTTGCGGCTATACTACTCACCTGCTAGAGTGCCGGCTGGGTCGCCCTTTGCACTGGTTCATCTGTAATCTGCATTTAAATGAACTCCCACTGCGCCACTTGTGCAAGGAACTCATCGGCCCAACAGAATCTGCAACTCAATGGAAAATACCAATTGGCAAAACTTTGACCACATGTGAAAGTTTGCCAATTTCCTCTAGAGGAATTCAATGTATTGCTGATGGCCACACTCTCCCGGATGTTGACTTTACTGAATTGAGTCGTGACCAAGCCTACCTCTACAGAATGATGAAAGCGATAAGGACTGGTGTCATTAATGAAGATCTTCTACGAGAGAAGCCTGGACCAATCTCCCATACAAGATAGGTTATAACTGCCAGCAGAATTTGTCGGCTATATGTAGCGATGGCGCAGCCAAGTGATGAACTGTATTCACTCACACAGTTTGTCGTGTGCCACTATGGACTCAGGTGGTTTAGCATCAAGTGCCATCCAAGGTGCACAGATGGCCCAAAACATTTCCTGGAGCAAATCAAGCTGCTACGATTACTGCTACCAGCTAGCAAGACTGTCACGTGGCCTGTGATCCAAAGAAATGCATATTGGACTCACCCTGAAAATGTTCTACTGGCAATGCTTGCAGATGCAGATCAAGCAAACCAGAAATTGGCCATCGATGTAATCAAGACCATTCGACGAGCTCACAAACCTGCTCAACAGCAAGTCAGAGAATTTCGGCCACCAAAGATCAAACAAAGTGCTCAGAATTTGAAAGATTTACTTCCACCAGTGGAGGAGTGCACAATGGAACCACCACTCACGAAGCAGTTCTCTGTCGAACAACTCGATAAGATCACTGAAGAGCCCCTTGTTGTCCGGATACCATGTCACTCCCAAGGTGTAGAACGCTATGTTAGGATGGTAACTGAAGCGTCTGGAGCAGTGTATGGAAAGGATTCAAGAGATGGTTACATTACCCGTGACTTTATGCCGTCATTCAAAACTAAACAAGATTTTAATGTATCATTTACTAAATAAAACTATCTAGTCTACCTACCTACCTACTTACCTACCTACAGTGTATATGTTTATTCCAAAAATAAATTTTTCCATTTTTCCTGAAAAGCAGTACATTGTAAGGGGTCAAATGATAGCTCAAACCCTAGGAAAGCAAGTGTCCAAAAGTTATGGGTGACTAGCAATTTTCACGATTATCACATGCGAAAAAGGTGTTGCACTTGTCACAAAAAAATTTTGTTTTCATTTTTGAATTTAGGGAGGTCAATTGTACAAAACCTGAAATGTGCCTCTTGATCCGTTACACTTTGCCCAATGACGCTACACGCTAATACTCATGTCACATTGAATGGCAAGTCATCCAAAAACAAGCTTTTTCCGAACGGGGTCCCTCAAGGCTCTGTTCTCTCACCAACACTCTTCAACTTATACATGCTTGACATTCCAACACCCAAAGATAGCAAGCTTACCTTATCATCATATGCAGATGACATCACTCTAACATCAACCCACAACAACATCGACACCGATACAAATAACCTACAAATATACATAAACAGTACACAAGACTGGCTCACACAAAATAGACTCAAAGTAGCGTCACAAAATCAACCATCACCTTGCTTACAAGCAACAAAAAAGAACACCAGATAACTCCACAGCTTACACTAAACAACACCAACATTTCACACACACACAAGACCAAAATACTTGGGTGTCACATACAACACATCATTATCTTTTGCAAACCATATTCGGGACATTAAAAACAAATGTACGTCAAGACTTAACACGCTTAGGGTACTAACAGGGTACTAACTTTGGACACCAACAGGAAACAAAATCACTCATATACAAACAATATATTCGCTCAGTTAAGGACTATGCTAGCCCATGCTGAGCACCCATTATCTCAAACACACACATAAACACCTTGCAGACAATACAAAACAACGCGTTTCGTATCAGTACAGGATGCACTCAAACAACACCAATAGAACACCTGCACACGGAAACAAAAATACTGAAAGTTAGGGAACATTTAGACATGAGGGGAACACAATTCATGGCAACAGCGACAACTAACCCACAACACCCTTGCCACTACATGTACAATCATGCACCGACACCTCGCACCTTTAAGGTAACACCAGAGAGACATTATAACCAAATACTCCATTCCATACCACGCCCCACAGACACCACGCAGTACAGAAAACATACACACACACACCTAACCCACAAAGCACTGACATGACTCGGTCCGAATGCGGTCTTAGGTGCGAAGCCGCCACCCATTAACAGGTCAGAGATCAGCCTGAGCAGATCGGATCGAGTTAACTTAGCACGATTCCGATGTGGACATCACCCCAACTTACAGACATATAAACACGGATTAGACAACTCCACAGACGACACCTGCCACCTGTGCCAGGACACACCACAAACAATTGTACCGCTGTAGCACAATATAGAACACAACACAACATAGTAACATAGTAACATAAATATCATCAACTGTTGCCGCAAAATAGAAGTCAACATCTTCCTTCCTTGACTAATCAATTTTAAAATTAGAAAGAGCTGTTTTGAGCAGAAAACTGAGATTTGTTTATAAAAAACCTCTGAACAGGCAGCTAGAACCACCTGAAAAAAGTGTTAGCAGCTGACGAGGAAGCTTCTAACAGTGGCTGCATCCTCCAGCGCGGGACACGTCAACGCGAAGAAGAGGCGACGTCAAACCAAAACATCAACGCGCTGGTGGCCAAACTTCCTCAAATCTCCGTGCAGCGGGCTGTCTACGGTTGGCCAGACTGGCAGTCGACGGCCTGTTGCGTGGCACGGTCAGAGTGCCGATCGGCTCCCGGGGCCGGACCTATTCTCAGCGTGCTATTTTTTCAATTAAAGGGAGCAATTGCGTGCTCCCCGAACTACTCTTACTCTCTGGCGACATTAAGACTAATCCAGGCCCCACTACAACTTACACATGTCACCAAAGACATAGACACAATAGCACCATGAGACACATACAGAAGTATAATATTAACATATTACGGTACAACGTAGATGGCCTCAAAAACAAAATCATGCAGCTTAGGGAATTCGTACACAAACAAAACATTTACATAGCACTTATACAAGAAACAAAACTAAAACGCACACACAAAACACCCACCATCCCTGACTTCACGGCGATCCGTCAAGATCGTACTGGGGGTAACGGGGGTGGACTCATCACTTACATACGTAAAAGCACTAGCTACACTAATGCTACCCAAAACATTACAAACACAATCCAAGCAGATAACACGATAGAAATACAGGCAGTTAACATTAAAACACCTGCAAAACACAACACCACACTAATCAACATTTACATCCCACCAGATAGTTCACCTCAGGTGCCAGCCAATTACAATCCACAGTTACACAATCTGGCCTCTCTCACTAATGTCATCTTAGGAGGAGACTTCAACGCCAAAGACACTAGTTGGTACCTGCACAACCAAAGCAACACCAGAGGCGCCAACATAGCCACACAACTAAACAGCCTCTTCATTCTTAACAATACAGAAGAACATACACACATACCACATCAAGCAGGATACTCAAACTCCTCCCCAGACATAACGTTCTGTTCCCCCTTACTAGCAACACATACACAATGGAGAACAGAAAAACAACTGTCATCAGACCACCTGCCCATCATCATTACAACACATTCTACACTCTGCCCCAACAGCCTTAGGCACACTTACAGAAATTACAAGAAAGCTGATTGGGAACAGTTCAAAATACAGACTGAGGAACAATTCACCACATTAAACAGCACACCCATCATAAACATCAATACAACACTCAAGACATTTAATCAGATCATCAATAATGCAAACAAATACATACCGAAGGGCAACATTAGGAAATACAACCCAAATTACACTAGAGAAATAGCCCACCTCATAAGGCAACGTAACAACCTCAAATATAACACACAAACCCCACACACAGAAGCCATAAAACAGCAGATACAACAGCTCAACACAGAAATAAACAACAAACTCAAAGAAAAACAAACAGAAACATTTAGGGAATTCATAACAACACTAAACCACTCCACAGATACATCCAGGCAATACAAGACTATAAACGGCATTACCCACTCTAACAGCGGCATTCACACCTCACACCCGGCTATCTGTCGCAGCGAAAATAATATCCCAACATACACACAACAAGCTAACATTCTAGTTAATCACTACGCAAAGATAAGTCACTTAAACAGAGACAACAACCAGAAACATGCAGACAGACAAACAGCCAGACACAAGAAAACCTACAGACTCGACACAACCATTACACCCTTCAATACAGACCAGACCACCAAGATCATCAAAAACATTAAGAATTCGAAGGCTACTGGACCAGACAACATATCTAACATACACCTTAAACACTCGGGCCCACAAGGAATATTAGCTCTCACAAATATCAGCACATATTCATACCAACACTGTATTATTCCTGACATATGGAAACAAGGTAAAATTATTACACTACTCAAATCAAACCAAACAAAAATCCAACAGAACCAGCTTCCTATAGACCCATTACTTTACTATGCACACCTTCCAAAGTAACAGAAAGACTAATCTTACAAATCACCAACCCACACATTCAACTATCGCCTACTCAACATGGATTCAGACCTCACCACTCAACCACGACATTACTCACTAACCTCACGCAGCACATCATGGATGGCATCATTCCAGACGACCAGCTCAACGTACACTATTAGCAACAATAGACATTAGTAAAGCATTTGATGCTATCCCACGCTTCCCTCTCATAAACAAAATACTCAACACAAACCTGCACAATAACACCAAAAGGTGGCTGAGCAACTATCTTTCAGGAAGATACTCACATGTTACATTTAATGGCAAATCATCCAAAAACAAGCTTTTTCCGAACGGGGTCCCTCAAGGCTTTGTTCTCTCACCAACACTCTTCAACTTATACATGCATGACATTCCAACACCCATAGATAACAAGCTTACCTTATCATCATATGCAGATGACATCACTCTAACATCCATCCACAACAACATCGACACCGATACAAATAACCTACAAACATACATAAACAGTATACAAGACTGGCTCACACACAATAGACTCAAAGTAGCGCCCACAAAATCAACCATCACCTTGCTTACAAGCAACGCAAAAGAACACCAGGTAATTCCACAGCTTACACTAAACAACATCAACATTCCACACAATCACAGGACCAAAATACTTGGGGTCACATACAACACATCATTATCTTTTGCAAACCACATTCAGGATATTAAAAACAAATGTACGTCAAGACTTAACACGCTTAGGGTACTAACAGGCACAAACTTTGGACACCAGCAGGAAAGAACATCACTCATATACAAACAATATATTCGCTCAGTTATGGACTATGCTCGCCCATGCTGGGCACCCATTATGAAACACACACATAAACACCTTACAGACAATACAAAACAACGCACTTCGTATCATTACAGGATGCACTCAAACAACACCAATAGAACACCTGCACACAGAAAGAAAAATACTGAAAGTTAGGGAACATTTAGACATGAGGGGAACACAATTAATGGCAGCAGCGACAACTAACCCACAACACCCTTGCCACTACATGTACAATCACGCACCGACACCTCGCACCATTAAGGTAACACCAGAGAGACATTATAACCAAATACTCCATTCCATACCACGCCCCACAGACATCACACAGTACAGAAAACACATACACACACACCTAACCCACAAAGCACTGACACGACTCGGTCCGAATGCGGTCCTAGGTGCGAAGCCGCCACCCATTAACAGGTCAGAGATCAGCCTGAGCAGATCGGATCGAGTTAACTTAGCACGATTCCGATGTGGACATCACCCCAACTTACTAACATATAAACACAGACTAGACAATTCCATAGACGACACCTGCCACCTGTGCCAGGACACACCACAAACAATTGAACACATTATGACCGACTGTACCGCTCTAACACAACAACGAACACAACGCAACATCACTAGTGCGCTGAACCTCTGGTCCACTCCGAAGAGGGCGATCGGTTACCTGCGTGCCGCCGGCTTGCTCGATCAGGGTGGGCTGATCGGCTAAACAACAACAACAACAACACAACATCACTAGTGCGCTGAACCTCTGGTCCACTCCGGAGAGGGCGATCGGTTACCTGCGTACCGCCGGCTTGCTCGATCAGGGTGGGTTGATCGGCTAACCAACAACAACAACAAAATAAAAATGCAGTTTTTTCCGTCTGTCAGTCTGTATTTACTATTAAACGATTCTGAATACAGAAATAAATGTGCTTGATTTGTTTCAAGTTTTTACTCTAGCATGTTAAGATTTCATTGCTTGATACACTGCGTTCGTATGTGAAGCTTAACATTTTCGTTGCTGCGTTCTTTTCTATAGTTTTATTGACCGAATAACTGACCCCCCCCCCCCCCCGATTACTGAGGGTTCAATTATTCGATCAATAAAACTATAAAAAAGAATGCAGCAATGAAAATCTTAAGCTCACATCTGAACCCATTGTATCAAGATTTGTGAAGCTTAAGATTTTCTTGGCTGCATTCTTTTCTATAATTTTATTGACCGAATAATTGACCCCCAAGTAATTGGGGGCTCTGCGCCCACCCAATTACTGAGACCGAAGGCCCTAGCACCGCAGGTCTAGTTAAATTGGCCTGTAGGGCTCGTAGGGCCCGCTTTCGCAGGTACATATAATTTTGAAGGGAACTACGTTTGCATAATTTTTATAGCATTGTTTCCAATTTTCAAGACAGAAAATATTCTGTAATGATGAAAATATAATAAGATAAACAGAAGACAGTTAAGTGTCAAGAAACATTAACCATGAAATTGTCTCTGTCGAAAGTAATATAATTAAATAAAAACAAAAAAATTTTGGGGACAAAATGAGGAGTTAATTAAACATAGGACGGGGAAGTTGGGTACACATTTTAGCTACTGTATATAACTTATAACTATAAAAAATATACAACAAATGGGTTATATAAGTATCACCATTTTAAGGACATTCAATATGGCATTATGCCACATAGAGTCGGTTGCAAAGATCCTGTCATGAATTTCCAGGTTTCTTATCGATATTTATCATTAACGAACAGTTCTTTCATTTTCTACTCGCCACAAGTCACAATCTTCCACGACTATCCCCTTATCTTCAACAATACAAAACTCACTCCTTCCTCTTCTCTTAACATTCTTGGTGATTCCTTTACTCGTGATCTATCCAGCTTTTTATTGATTGTCTTCAATAACTCTCCCTTCACTGAGGTGTTTCCTCACTCTCTCTTTACTATCGCCATTATGTCGCTCTTCTGAACTCTCTAACTACATGCCCCTTCCTTTAAGGAGAGCAAGCAGTACCAGACTTTCGACACATTCTTATTCCTTTCCTGTCTAACTCTGTAACGCAAGAGTTAAACGGTACTCTTTCACATACTCAACCGGTCAACTCTGGGCAACTTTCTTTAATCCACCTTTCCCCCTCTCTATGAACTCCTATTTTTCAAACGCAGAGTGTCCAGGCATCTTGAAAACTTTGGGCCATGATTTCGGTTCTTTTCTTCTCCTTCAATAATGGGGGCGTTTGCCCTTGGTCCCTCCTTCTTGCATAAAATATATATATTTATATACACATATAAAGAACTGAGTGTTTCAGACCCTACACTATAAACAATTGGCTGTAAAGTTGCGAAGCTGTGAACACGGTAAGTGACCAGAAACATCGCTAACGAAGGATATACACTCTTCAGAACAAATTTATTTCTA
This sequence comes from Bathynomus jamesi, assembly GCA_023014485.1. Lineage (NCBI taxonomy): Eukaryota > Metazoa > Arthropoda > Malacostraca > Isopoda > Cirolanidae > Bathynomus > Bathynomus jamesi. The sequence goes on along the minus strand of JAJOZX010000274.1, from coordinate 1,265,102 downwards.
CGGAAGCTAGGGAATATACTGTATATATACAAGGTTTGTTAAAAAAGTATTCGGACTGGTGCGATTGTAGAAAGACTATGGTACTTACAGGGTTTGGAACTTAATCTCCCTTAAAGTACATTCCTTCTAAAGCCACACATTTTGCCCAACGATCCTGCCATTGTTGAAAACATTTTTCGAAAACACTTTTCGGAATGGCCAAAAGCTGCTCCGTTGAATTTCTTTTAATGGTCTCATCATCGAAACGGTATCCTTTCAGGATTTGATTGAGCTTCGGAAACCAAAAAAAGTCACATGAAGACAAATCCGGCGAATATGGAGGCTGCTGTACTTTGGGAGTAGCGTTTCTGACCAAAAATTGCTGGACAAGTTGCGACGAGTGAGGTGGCGCGTTATCGTGATGAAGCATCCAGTCTCCGAACTCCCACTTCTGTAGCCGTTTCCTCCGAACTGCTTCATGTAGACGTCTCAAAATTTCAATGTAAATTTCCTTGTTGACTGTTTGTCCCTGTGGACCATATTCATGGTACACAACAAACACGTTGCTACGTGCTCTCTGACATCGTAAGAAATCGCCGCGAAACAAAATACGTTTAACTTTATCGACTCACCACAGTAGACTGACGCTACACAATGAAGTGCAACCCTATCAGTCAAATTGTCTCGACATGCAGAGACATGTTTAGCACAGTCACAACTCCAAGCGTGACCTTGTTCTAAAAATAAACACCATGTCCAGATACTTTTGAACAGACCTGTATTGTATATTTTTGGAAGGATTTTTGGATTTTCTTCCCGACTTTTGTGGCTCTCTTTTGGAGAACCGCATCAGTGATTATAGTTTCGCCCGAGTATTAACACTTTACTGTCTGCGAGTAAAGTATTTGTGATAAATCTGGTGAATTTATTCTGAATTAGTTGTCGTTCTTTTGGTATAATCCTTGATTTTGTGCGTAGAAACATAGCGGGAGAGGGGTATTCCTACACTGAATGGACTGTAGATATATAACAATTTCTTACTTTAGGTTGCTGTAATTTGCGAAATTGATAAAGTTTGGACATTATATATCTGGCTTTCCTTTTCCTTTTATAAACATGACAAGCATAACCGTTTGTTGTTATTTTCGGTCACCAAAATGTTCCCCAAGTAAAATAAAGCTGTCTCTACCCTCCAATAAATTTTGGGCGATTAGTATGAGCAACTTAGCTCATAGGTATCACTTGAAATTTTGCTGCATTCGTTCTACTCTTCCAGTTTTTTCAAAGTTATTAATTTCTTCTTTTGTAAGTTTGATAACTGTGTAATGCCAGCTTTGGCTTCGAATTCTGTTGGTAGTGATTTGAGTGATGTTATCTGCATAAGTAATATTAATGCAGCTTTCTGGAGTTATACGAGTATTAAATGTTATACAAGGTTGGTGAAAGAATGGCATCTTGTAGAACTGCTTGAATTGGGAAAAAAATTACTAGCTATTTTACTCTGATGAACATACAGTATGCTCGTCGTCCTTTTAAAGAAGTTGCAGATTAATCTCGTGATCTTTGTCTGCATGTTTAAGTTTATTATGTAGTATATCAATCCGTTGTACCATACTTTATCAAAGCACACTTTATGTCTCGTAAAACTAGTCACCAGTTTCTTATCAGCTAATGCATTTGCATTTGTTTCTGTCGCTATTACTATGGCCGTTGACGTACCTCTCTTTTTTCCTAAGACGAAAGTGGTAAGGACTTAATAAATTATTATGAGGCCGGATGCTGAAGGTGGGTTGACTGCAAATCGATTCTAAACCGTCGTTCGTAACCATCATAAGGTAGTTAAGTTATGTGTTAAATGCTAAATGGGCCTGTTGAGAATTTTCAAATAATTTTGCCAAACCCTCCAATAATGAAATAAGTGTATTGTTTGTACAATTATTGAACAATTATTTGTTTGTAGGCTGTAGCATTATGAATCTTTAATATATGCATGATACAGATCTTAAGAAAAAATAGTGTTAAGCTGTTGAATATACACTAAGTTTATGGATGCATATCACATTAAGCATCACTATTATATGCCTCATAAAATTTAATAAAAATTAAGTGTAACGTTATCGGATAGAGAGTAATTTAAAGCTGAACCCCCAACAAACAAGAAAAGCATGATATGGACGTTTCAGATATGCACGATATTTTTTACAAGTTTTACACTGCTCCATCTACTTTTCTTTATCTTCCACTTCTTTGCTTTTCCTAGGCTAATTGCGAGTGTATTTTTATTAGCCTGTAGTTCTGTAGTTCTCAGTACCCATTTTAAATTAAAATAAATTCAATACTTGAGCCTTTCTTCTTCCGATTTGTTTCTTAGTTCCGATCTTAATTTTACGCGCTCTTTTGTGAACACTGTCGAGCCTTTTTGCATCCTTCACGACATTAGATCATAATTGTGTTGCGTACTCTATGCGGTCTAAATAATGAACTATATATAAATGTGGAGAATCCGGGTTTTAGAATTAGAGTTTTCGAAATGAAATTTAAAAACTCGATCGCCTTATGGTGGAGGTAAGTATTATTTTAACGACTGTGAATTCTTATTTGGTTTTTACCATTACCCGCTGTTATTCTTGCAAGAATACAGGGTGTAACTATAAAATTATGTACCGTTAATAAAGTTATATGGTAGAAGCGGAATTTCTATTATGAGAAGGAAAACAGAGTGACCGCTAAAATTTTTTGGCGAAACCTTCGGAGTTCGGACTTCATTATCCATGGCTTATCTTTCAGCACTGCAAAGCTAAAAGTAATAAATTTATAATTAGAGTGTGCAACCCAAAGACTTTGGAGGAGCTGAAATCATCGATTAACGTCAAATCGTCGACATTCCGACAGAGGTTCTCGGACCAGGGCAGTTTCCTGGCATAAGCAGACTAAGCGGCCGCTTAGGGCCCCGCTGCTACTAGGGGGCCCTTAGACAGGCTCCCAGGTCATAGCTCAGTGGGCAACAATAGGAATATAGCTGAAGTTATTATTAATATTATTGTTATTTTTATTATTATCCTTATTATTATTATTATTATTATTATTGTCGTATTAATTAAAGTTTTTGTATGAGACAAATGTGATAAAATGGAGACAAACGAAACGTTTTGGTCGTTATGTGTAAATAACTATTGTGAGATCTTATTTCTATATTATTTAACTTTATTCTTACTATATGCTCATACTTTCCTAAATGCTTAATTTTTCTACTGTAGTACTGTAAAACATTATTTCACTAATTTACTAATTATTAAGAGATTTTGTAACACTTTAAAACCTAGGATTATTTTTGTTATGTTTTCAAGTTTATTAATTTTTTCTCATCTTTTTCAGATAATGTGAATTTTGTTGGTTAAAACCTAAATGGTCTGATTACACTGGTCTACAAATTTTGAAAAAGTTTGTGCTTCGGAGATAAAATGTGTTTCCTATTATCGATTTTGGGGTGCTGAAAACGAATATGACCATAAAAACAGTCGATTGGCTACAGTTTCCAAGAAAATTTAAGTTACACATTTTGCGTATATGTATACCATATATTAGTAACATACCTGCATAATGCAGTCACTTATATTGATTCAACCCGTCGCTTCTTTGCTTGTCTCTTGTATTCAACTTCTGGAGCATCTCTTGTTATTGTCCAGCAGTAGTCTGCTAACAATGATGGACTCCATTTCCCCTGGTAGCGTTTCTCCATCGCTGAGATATCCTGGTGGAAACGTTCACCATGTTCATCGCTGACTGCTCCGCAGTTGACTGGAAAAAATTCCAGGTGCGAATGGAGGAAGTGTATCTTTAAAGACATATTGCAGCCCATTTTTTGATAGGACAACAGCAGGTTTTCCACCAGCTCCTGTAATTGTCAGCTTTGGTATTTCCGAGAAAATTGGTTGCTACTAACCGGAAAGCATTCCACGCTGTCTTCTCCTCACCACCTAGGATACGGTCGAACTCCTCATCTCTAAGAAGCTCGCGGATCTGTGGACCAACAAATACACCCTCCATGATTTTTGCTTCACTGAGCTTTGGGAATTTACCACCGAGGTACTTAAAAGCTGACCCCGTTTTATCCATAGCCTTAACAAAATTTTTCATGACGCCCAGTTTGATGTGTAAGGGTGGTAACAAAAACTTGCTCGATTCTACAAGTGGAGGATACTGAACATTTTTGGTTCCAGGTTCCAATGAGTGTCGGAGTGGCCAATCCTTCTTGATGTAATGAGAAGTCCTAGCCCGACTATCCCATTCACACAGAAAACAGCAATACTTAGTGTAGCCCGGCTGCAGTCCAAGCACGATAGCAACAACTTTCAAGTCACCACAAACCTGCCACTGATGTTTGTCGTAGTTTATGCAGTTCAAAAGTTGCTTCATGTTGTCATATGTTTCCTTCATGTGGACTGCATGACCAACTGGATTTGATGGCAATACGTTGCCAACATGCAACAAAACAGCTTTTAGACTCAACTTCGATGAATGAATGAACAGCTAAAACCAATCAGGATTGTCTACAATAGTTGGTCGTTCGAATCCTTCATCTCCGTTAGGTCAGTGTTATTATCTTCGTTATTTTACTAACATGTGATTTATTATTTATTTAATTTTTATTTATATATATTATACTATTTATTAATTTTTAGTCCTCGTCTACCCATCAATGATGGGTCATACCTCTGGGTATCATAAAATAGTTCTCGCTATTTTTTCGATTTCTTGCGTCCTTACTACTTAGACACATTCTTGCTGCAATACAGTGTGCACAGGATTAGTATTACCCTGTGCACACACGGGAGAGGGACAAAATGCACCGTAGCGACACTTACAGAGACTCCTGATAATAAAAAGTCAGCCGGATGCTCTCCAGACAGCGTTCTCTCTCGCTCTTTCGAAGCTCTATGACTCATTTCCGTCAAGAACACAACTGAGTATAAGTTACGTACAACAGTCCAAGTTACATACCTCAGTCATAGTTACGTACATCAGTCCATAAAATAAGTTACGTACATCAGTCCAGTCGAATTCGACCATATAAAGAGATAATATTGAAAATGCCGGCAAACAGTTTCATGTTAGGCCAGCCTCGCAGAGTTAGCCTAGCCTCACAGAGTTAGAGAAAATGCCGGCAAAACTGTATCATGTTACGAAGATATTATAAGTTAATGTGATTCGCCAATCCTTCTTGATGGAATGAAAAGTCCTAGCCCGACTATCCCATTCACACAGAAAACAGCAATACTTAGTGTAGCCCGGCTGCAGTCCAAGCACGATAGCAACAACTTTCAAGTCACCACAAACATGCCACTGATGTTTGTCATAGTTTATGCAGTTCAAAAGTTGCTTCATGTTGTCATGTTTCCTTCATGTGGACTGCATGACCAACTGGAATTGATGGCAATTCGCATCATTACAGAAAAAGATACACAGAGGCCTTCAAAGAGGAAAGTGGGTGCCAAACCTTAAAATAAAGGGAATAGAACTATTGCAACATTGTTGGAAAAGATGCGCAAGGTCTAAGAAAGGGTTGTAGGGAGGTAGGGGTTTGCCAAACCTTAAAATAAAGGGAATAGAACTATTGCAACATTGTTGGAAAAGATGCGCAAGGTCTAAGAAAGGGTTGTAGGGAGGTAGGGGTTTGCCAAACCTTAAAATTAAGAGAATAGAGGAGAGTAGCTCACCCAGGAAAGCCTCAAGTCATCCTATAACATAATTATGGCTTTAGCGACCACCCGCAGTAACATACTACATCAGAATAGAGGAGCGTAGCTCACCCATCACCATCTCACCTCAGACCTACAACCTTCCTAATATTGCAACACAGACATAGTTACGGACTTTAGCGACCACACGCAATACCAACCACATCAGAAAAAAGGAACGTAGTTCACACATCACCATCCCACCTATTACATAGTTCACCAGTGATTAATTTACGTACTGTAACTCTAATTTTCACTCTAAATTAACCACTGTTCACAACTCACGTAATAAATGATAATATCTTTACATTTTCTCATGCGCTCTGTCTGGTTAACATGATCAAATTCAAATATTTTAGTAATTCAGCACTACCACTTTTTACCATGAAAACTAGAAAAATCTTCAATAAACGCATATGTAGGCTAATAAGTACTTTAATTGTACAAAAACTCCCATATATTTGCGAGGTTTCTTCTCAAAATACGACGCATTTACTATCGTAATATCAGGCAACTCCACCATCAGCTGTAGACCAATCAAACAAGCAATCCAATTATGAAATAGCGTGTAGCGTCATTGGGCAAAGTGTAACAGATCAAGAGGCACATTTCAGGTTTTGTACAATTGACCTCCCTAAATTCAAAAATGAAAACAAATTTTTTTTGTGACAAGTGCAACACCTCCTTTTTCGCATGTGAAAATCGTGAGAATTGCTAGTTACCCATAACTTTTGGACACTTGCTTTCCTAGGGTTTGAGCTATCATTTGACCCCTTACAATGTACCGCTTTTCAGGAAAAATGGAAAAATTTATTTTTGGAATAAACATATACACTGTAGGTAGGTAGGTAGGTAGACTAGATAGTTTTATTTAGTAAATGATACATTAAAATCTTGTTTAGTTTTGAATAACGGCATAAAGTCATGGGATTTAAGTACTGCTCTAATGTAACCATCTCTTGAATCCTTTGCATACACTGCCCCAGACGCTTCAGTTACCATCCTAACACAGAGTTCTACACCTTGAGAGTGACACGGTATCCTGACAACAAGGGGCTCTTCAGTGATCTTATCGAGTTGTTCGACAGAGAACTGCTTCGTGAGTGGTGGTTCCATTGTGCACTCGTCCACTGGTGTAAGTAAATCTTTCAAATTCTGAGCACTTTGTTTGATCTTTGGTGGCCGAAATTCTCTGACTTGCTGTTGAGCAGGTTTGGGAGCTCGGCGAATGGTCTTGATTACATCGATGGCCAATTTCTGGTTTGCTTGATCTGCATCTGCAAGCATTGCCAGTAGAACATTTTCAGGGTGAGCCCAATATGCATTTCTTTGGATCACAGGCCACGTGACAGTCTTGCTAGCTGGTGGCAGTAATCGTAGTAGCTTGATTTGCTCCAGGAAATGTTTTGGGCCATCTGTGCATCTTGGATGGCACTTGATGCTAAACCACATGGGTCCATAGTGGCACACGACAAACTGTGTGAGTGAATTCAGTTCATCACTTGGCTGCGCCATCGCTACATATAGATTGGTCCAGGCTTCTTTCGTAGAAGATCTTCATTAATGACACCAGTCCTTATCGGTTTCATCATTCTGTAGAGGTAGGCTTGGTCACGACTCAATTCAGTAAGGTCAACATCATCCGGGAGAGTGTGGCCATCAGCAATACATTGAATTCCTCTAGAGGAAAGTGGCAAACTTTCACATGTGGCCAAAGCTTTGCCAATTGGTCCTTTCCATTGAATTGCAGATTCTGTTGGGCCGATGAGTTCCTTGCACAAGTGGCGCAGTGGGAGTTCATTTAAATGCAGACTACAGATGAACCAGTGCAAAGGGCGACCCAGGCGGCACTCTAGCAGGTGTATTGCTCCACTTCTGTGCCCTGTGTTTGTGGCTGTGCTGTCGGCTCCCAATGCAATTATTTTGTTATAATGTTATAATGTAATGTTTCAGACCAACAAAGACCCTAGGATCCACTCATGGCTGGTCTACCTAACTGTGTTCGTAATTGTGTATTGTGTATGTCCTCCGTGGTGGCGGAGGGGACCTACAATTTTACCTGGGTTCCGAACCACAAGAACATAAGAAATTTATGTAAAAACTGCCTGTACATTGGCAACGACCAATTTTTACGAAACTAAATAATTATCAATTTAAAACTAATTAATTATCGATTTAAAACTAAAGATAGAATCTCTGGATCCAGAGGATCAAGTCATAGTAGACTACTATCCACAAATATGTTACACTCTATATCTATTTATAACCGACATGCAAATATATCAGATCCAAAGGATCCAGTCAATTTCATTACGGTATCCATCCAACCAAAAATAAGTAACGATCCATATCGATTGCGGACCAAGTCAAAATTTACCACCATATACATTACAATATATATACTTAGGAGGAAAAGTGTAGGTGTGGCAGTAAAGACTGTACAGTAATGTAGAAATGTGTGTGCACCCATTTTGGGTCTCCCATTTAAAGGTGTTTGTACGGCAAGTGAAGATCATGAGTTTTTCAATACCTCACAGTACTATGGGGGGCACCGCTCGGCAGAGGAATCTCTTTAAATAGCGTGTGTAAGGACAGAGAGTATCCCCTAACCCAAGATGCTGCCTCCCTATATCCCACAACACTTGTGTTGAGCTGTGGGATCTTATTGAGCTGTGGGATCTCATTTGAGCTGTGGGATCTGTTGAGCTGTTGCTCAATGTTGAGCAATACCCATTTCTTCAATCGCATTTTGAAGTCCATCCGCAATGACAGTGCCATTCCTCGTTCCAGTGTCAGACGGCTTAGATAGAAGGTTCCAGGCTCTCCGACCAGCACATAGTGGTCCTCAACTTTATTTGTGCTGTACCATTTGTTTCCTTTTTCTCTTTGACAAATGTCCTGTCTTTCCGCCCATCAAAAAATAAAGCAGTGACTTCCACATCGTGGTAAGTTAATGCTTCCTTCAGATCCTTCCGTACCTTCTGCCGTGCTCTCCATACTTTGTGGTGGTCAATTACGTTTATCTGATCATCAGAACTAATGATGCCATAGTCAACCAATGTTGCAGTGCTGATAGCTGCAGCAGCCCTGTTCGATACACCGTACCGGTCAGCTTCCAAAGCAACAGTGGGAATCGGTGTGATGTTCCTGTCCTCCTTGGCACTATCACCCATCCACTCATCACCAACACTTTCACCACTGGAGTCTGCTTCTGCTTGAGCTGATTCGACCACATCTGCAGAGGATGCTTCCTCTTGCCGTTCCGTTTTTCTTCTATTCTCTTCTTGTCTTTCTTGCATCCGATCCTCTCTTGACTTCCTTCTCTCCATCATCTGAGTCACATTCGTATCCACCCGACTGATCTGCATGATCCGCGTGGTTCTCTGGTCGATCAGAAAGGCATGCTCACGTCGTGGAACTTTTATTTCTTTTTCACAGTGGCATCACATCATCGCATTGGCAGACAGCTATGTCAAACACTTGATTCAGGCTTTCCTCGAACTTCTTGGTTTTTGTGGCCTGCTTGCCTTGCTTCGATGCTTGTGAGCCTTTTTCCATCAATCGGAGCAGCTTGGTCTTCACATTCTTGATTGGCTGTGATGGAATGTTAGCACGATTCCAAAGGTCAATGAGTGTTTGGCATACCTCCGAAAGAATCTCCCTGTTGCTGGTGTACTTGTTCTCCTTCAAGAAGAGGAAATGCCTTGCAACTTGTATACGGGTTGGAAGTTCAGACAGAGGAAGCTCTGATAGTGGAGAACCAAAGACAATGTGGCTGGCAGATCCCCGTGTTCTTTGCGTGCTCATTGTACCAGCAAAACTCAACAAGTATCACACAGAAACACTGAAACAAAAATACAAACGTATAAATAAAAAATATATATGATTATGACTATATATATATAAGGCTTGGTTTATTGGTAAACAATAAGTTTACCAATATATATATAGAAATATACTGCACGCACATATGTATTATGTATATAAATATCCATAGGTATATATATACCCTAAGACATATAACAAACTTATAAACAATGTAAAACACAACAAAACAAAGAAATGTGTATAATGTATATATCACAAAACGCACCTTTCGTTAGTACCTTGGGGTTTTTGAACACCCCATCCACTTAAAAAAACACTTGTTTCTCTCAAGCGAGCTAGCGTAGAACTAAGAAATTCCAGGGGATGACTCACTGAGAATAATTAGAAAGCTGCCAGAAGTACCATGTCAGTCAGTGTTGCCAACTGTAATTAATTAACAAGAATTTTGTATTTTTTACATGCGAAAAAGGAGGTGTTCTACTTGTTGCAGAAAATTTTTGATTTCTTTTCTGAAATCAGCAAGGTTGATTGTACAAAACCTGAAATGTGCCTCCAGA
>JAJOZX010000274.1:1157500-1250000 GCA_023014485.1 Bathynomus jamesi | reverse complement strand
AAAATTCTTAAACAAGATTATTTAGAATCTGTATTTTCAAAAGTTTCTTTTATTAAAGTAACGTTGTTACAAACATTCGATATGTGCACCATTAGTGATTCGCAAAACATCCAATCGATACTCCAAATGTTGCCATGTACGCTGCAGCATATCCACATCAATTCGCTCAATAGCAGCTGTGATTCTTGCTTTTAAATCATCAATGTCTGTCACCCGCGTACATTTCTAAAAAACTTGTCAAAACGTGGTATCAGAAAAACTTAATGAGATTCTCTGTAAAATGGGACAACACTGGAATTTCTACACTTCATGGTTGACTTTTAATAACAGCCAAAAACTGTACAGATAATTCTCGGACACCCTGTATATATATATGTATATATATATATATATTATATATATTATATATATATATATATATATAATATATATATAATATATATATATATATATAGCAAGGATAGGCAGAGTGTATATACAAAGAGGCAGAGTCATGTCACCGTTAATCGTTTTTTTTTTATATAAAGTGCAAGAAATTAACACTAGAGATTAACTTTTCAAGATTTTTTCATTGCAAAATCAGCAATAACATCTTCAAATGATGTTTTTCGCACAATCCCACTCTCAATAGAGAATAGTGCAAGGGAAGCCAAGCGTTGTTGTCCCATGGTTGATCGGAGACAGTTTTCTTCATCAGCTTTAGCTTCGAAAAAGAACGCTCCCCTTCATAATTCGTTCCCAAGATGGCAAGATACATCTTTAGAGCAATGTAAACATTCAGAAAGCTGCTGATCAGCTTGTCAGATATTTGGGCTTTGAGCATATCTGCCACTGCTTTTTTCTCTGCATACAAACGCAGGAATAACAGGAATTCATTAGTGAATGCTTTTTCAAGATCTGCTGAATATGCAGCAACTAATGCATTGGCCCGCAAAACAATTTCCTCTGTGGACAGTGATCTATCTACAAAGAAACTGAATCGGTCATATGAGTAAATGATTTGAAATTAATTACTATTATTATTATTATTATTATTGTAATTAAAAAACATTATTCAAGATAATTTTGATCACCCATCTACCCATATAAATCGATATACCCATAAAAATGCATCCACCAAAGGGCCTACGAAACGGAAGTGCCTAGGGCCTACGAGGACCTCAATCCGGCCCTGGTACCACATCGACTGCAGGAAGTCATAGACAACAACGGTGCCTGGACAAGATATTAAATTTGTTGTGTTCATGTATAAAATATCTCTCAAATACAGTGGTAATTATGAATGTGTAACACCTTTAAAGAATTGTCAAATATCATCGTTTAAATGGCTCTATGTTTATTGACTTTAATCACTGTAATAGTTTTATTTTCTTTAATTCTCTCCTTTGAGGTCAGAGACCGCCAAGAGTCACAGTTGCAATGGTTCTGCACTTAAGTTGTAACATGGTATTTATTAATACAAAACAATTATATGCATTTATGATGCTGCCTCAATACAAAACATTCTTTGTTTCTAAATAATATTTCTCTCAGTGACTGTTTATTACTATATCAGTGTTGTTGATCTAGAAATAGCATTTGCTCCAGATATAACAATGCCATGCCAATGGTATCCATTCAGCTGTTGTCCATTTGCCAATTGGAAGATATTCTAAGCAGTGACGTATGAAACCTACAGATACCCATCAATCTGGTAATTAATGTTATTAAAATTTAATATGCATCAAAACATTGTTTTTTTTCATTCATATTAAATGTAAATAAATAAATAAATAAAAGAATCAATTTGGAATTTGCTCAGGGCGCAATAATGACTGCCAACGGCTCTGTTTTTATACATTGAAACTTCAGTTCGTTCAGGCTTTCCAATACCATGAACACTGTCATCACGTCCGAAGTTTTTTTTTAGTTTTTAAAGACCAATTTTGTATTCACTTCATTGACATCCCCCTTGTTAATACATATCCTCTTCTTGAATTTACATTTAATTATTCATTTATGTTTCCTTAGTAATATGTAAACCAGAGTGATGAATGGAAATAATTATGTTCTAAAGACATTTGGCAATGAGTCAACCAACCAATCAACCAACCAATAATGAGCGCAACTGTACATGCTTCTTTAGGTTTGGATGCACATCATTCACGCAATAACGTTTACATGCTTTTGCTTTATTGTAAGGATTGTCCTCATTAAAGTTATTGTGCAGTAGTAGTGTTCAATGTCTTTACGCTCATCGGTATTCATGCTCTCATAGTTAAAATACTATATTGTTTAGCGGGTGGGGGTCCTTCGCAATTTAGAATGTCGTGAGTGAGGAAGGTGTAAGGAAAATACCCTTTCGAAACTTCAGCATGCATACCCATTACCTTACGTAGCTTAGCTAATTTACAAGGTGTGAATAATAGCGTGTCTTTGAACTGAACATTATTCCTTATCTACATCTGTATAAGTTTGCTTTCACTTTTCAAAGGATCACCTGCGTATATTTCTGAGGATTCTTGTTCAAGCATCTCCTTATAAAACTGCGTGTCAAACGTTGAGGCGTTATGGGCAAGAATATACACAGTAATTTTTGTGAAATGGTCCGCTAATTTGACTATATAGTTCACAAACAGTTTTACGAGGGAGTAATGAGTATCTTACAATCGTTTTAAAACTATTTGTCCATTTACCACATTTTGGGGCATTCATCACACTCAATATTCATGCACTCGTCACAGATGATCTGGGTTACAAGCAAATTCGGGATAACATCTTTCGTCTCAGGGCCCGTATTAGTCTCTCTATCATAGCATAGTTATATAATGTTTATTTTTAGGTTCTGCATCTTTGTATAACAAATAGGTTTTACTCCATCCCCCTTATATTTCTCATGACATGTAGACCAATGAATTTCATCACATTTATGTTTGAATATATCGCTCTCATGCATTGTATGAAGCATATGGCACTCGCAAATCCTTATTTTCCTGCATGCACCATTCGTCTTATGGAGATTAAAGCAACTATTGTTGAACAACATCTGTTCACACGCATTACAATCTCTCTTTTCTGCTTCTACCACCTAACTTACACATCTAGGGCTTTTACACTGAGCGCACAACATATTCCATTCCTTACAATGTTAAAGCAGATCATCCGTAAACTGAACGCACCCCTTACACAAATCACGATATCTTCCATACTTACTGATTTTGTCATAACTCGCATAAAGCATTCTAATGTGTCTAATAGGAAGGTAGGTTGTCGCCACCAAACCTAAAATGAGTAAAGGTCTTGTACGATCTCTCACACGTTTTGGATTTGTATTTGATCAAAATCAAATACAACTATACGTACTCTCATTTCCCACTACCTTTCTCAACTCTTCAGGAATCATATTACTGTTAAAATTAAGTCTGCAATCTCTAGCCAACTTTCGCGTAAGCTCCACAACCGTAGGCAACCAAATGTTTTTTGCGGCATATTTAATACGGCGAACATATGTGCAATAACGACGGCCATAAATCTGCAACCACGATCAATTATTGTATGCGTACTGTAAATATGATTACTGTTAAAGTTAAATGTATAAGGTGCCACGTCATGACCATCAACATGGGAAACATGGTCAATATCGATCATGAAATTGTCCAAGTTAAAAATGACCCGCTCTGCATACCGCACTCTATTCGGCTAAGGATATAGTCAATATCCTCTGCCACCCTCCCTTGCACATGTTTTCCAGCAATGTTGCAAAATGTTTGGCACCCCCAAGCTCTTTCGCAGGCCTCTGCTCATTTTGTAATGCTGCATTGCAATTACATTGCACGCTACCTTTTTGCTTTAAAATTAGTTCTCCAAGAAATCTTCGCAAAATATGGAAGGTGAAACAGTGCTTCAAACTTCCGTCTGCTCGGTGAACATTCTCAGGTCCAACGTCACTGGCTAACCTCACATGTTTTCGTCCTTTGTTTTGAGGATAAAAGTAGTTGACACCCACTCCCTCTGTCTTTTCTGAGATTACAAAAGGTTTTTAATATATCTGAAGAAGAAAATGAAGATTTTTAAGAAGAAAACAAAATTGAAATAAATTAGTGGGTATAGCGAAATGAAAACGGGATAAATGTAGAAAAGAGAACTGACAAACTATTACAAGGCAAACTAGCTAAAGATTACGAAATAAAACATCTTATACAGATATTAAATGAGCAAACACCGGGTCGCTCTAGGGTAAAAAAATGATAAAAGAAAAAGCTCCTAAAAATATACATAAAGCAATATTTACATTATTCAGTAGATATTTACTCACAGGATATATTTCAAAGGAACTTAAAATAGCAAAATTAAAAATTAAAAAAAAATAAAAATCTTAAGATATTCTTTGGCCATTTTATAGATCATTTTTAGGCTCAATTAGAATATGTTCACTATACTGAGTAAGGATATTGAAATGGTAGAATGAAACAAAATTTGTTCTGTCATTACGTAATAAACCACGTGAAGATAGTTTGAAAGACCTGAATTTGTAAACGGTCGAAACTAAACTTTTAAGGATTGAATTAATATTCAGGAATTTAAAATTTAAAATAGTTTTCATAACTTAAATTACGGACAGGTGACAGGAAAATTACAAGAAACAGTGAAAAAAAACCTGATATAAAAAATGAGGTGACATGGTGTATGTAGTTCTTAAGAAATATTTTTTATAAAATATTTTATATAAAAAATGAGGTCATAGTTAAATGTTTCAAAGTTAAATTGAAGCTAAAGTGGAATCATGACATTAAATAATAAGATAAATGTGACTTCATTTTCATATAAATCCGTTTAAAAGTTATATTTACCTGACCCTAAAATTCTCCTGGGTGCAATATAGCTCTTCAAAAATAAATATTTTGTATCAATGCGACATTAATATGAATACAGTCAAGTTGATTCATTAGTCCGATCTATTCGAATTAAATATGCAGTCGTATCATAAAATAGATAAAAACCAGGGGTAAACGTTAATTTTACTTCAGTCACAAGTGAACTTGTATCTATAGGAGAGAGGGATAATAGAGGAAGATTAGATGCCCTGCAGATCGAATATCGTCATAGCTGCAAGAACTATCAGTTGCTGGGATTTGAATGCCGTGAGATACGCAGATACCCTAAAAAGTGACAACAGATGTTGAATGTACCAGTATCTTCACACAGGAAATTTCTTACTTCCAATGAAGTCACGTCATTACCAATCACCAATCAACTGGCCAATCGGTCTTCTGAACATTTTCAGTATAGGTTACAAGAGTAAAATTAGTTACACTAAAGATAACAAAAAGAAAAAAGTTTTTAATAACTTTTATGAAGAAATTAAAAGGCAAATATTTATTATATATTTAGCTTCTATAAACAGAAGTACTACTAGTTAAATGATTTGTTTATTATTGTGTAACTCGGTAATAAGGGATTTTTATTTAAATTATGTATATATATACAGGGTGATGCATAAATATGTTTCGTAAATGGCAGGGTGTATTCCTGAGACAAAAGTAAAGAAAAAACCATATAAACATAGGTCGAGAAACCCGTTGGTTTTGAGCTATAGCACGCGACAGGAAAATGAAACTCCTAAAGATTTTTTACATTTTATGCAAATACACAGTGTGATACATTTACTTCATTAAAAAAAATGTTCAAAATTCGTTCCCACTTCTTGAATGCATGCTTCAGCACGTCGCAAAATAGGATAGAAAAGAGATAGTTAAAGGGGGAAAATGATTGAGTACGAACAAGTGAAGGAATGGTGGTTAATGGTAGTTTACGATGAGGGGGGGGGGGTAGGTAGAGAGAGAGAGAGAGAGAGAGAGAGAGGAGTGGGTGGTGAGGTGAGGCGGGCTGGTCGGCCTGGTCAGCAAATACTTCCACCTCTGCCACGCCCCCAGGCAGAAAGCCACTGTGAACAAAGGTGAGTTTAGAGTTTAGGTTTCATTTTTCTATCGCGTGCTATAGCTCGAAACCTACGAGTTTATCGGTCTGTTTTTAAATGGTCTTTTTTCTTTACTTTTTTCTCAAGAATACACACTGCGATTTATGAAACGAATTTATGCATTACCCTATATATACAGGTATACCCCGCTTAGCGCAACCCCGTTTAGCGCTGATTCGTTATAGCGAGGTTTGTCCTGGAGGCGAATTCTTTTTAATGTTTCTAAAAAACAAACAACAAAAAGTTCATAACAATAGGTTGTTTTAAATACAACACAATAAGCGACGCGTGTATGTTACAGCAGTACATAACAGTTTAGTATCTCTCACATCACTGCTGAAATCCTACATCAGCAGCTTTACTTGTCCATAACATGTGACGTCACTTTGCCTTAGGTAGCGTCAGTAACACTGTCACACCTACAGCGCTTCAAAAGTTACGATCGAGAGAATGCACCAGTGAATGTTATTTTGTTTTTGTCAATATTTTCGATGTTAATAATAAATTATTATTGCTTTTATGTATAAATTACGTAATTATTATTATTAACGTTATTACCGACACCCCGGTGTAGCGCTCATACCCCGGAAATAGCGCTCATACCCCGGAAATAGCGCTGTCCGGTAGGATGGCCCAAAATCATAAGGTAAAAATAAATATCAGAATTATATAGCTCCACATGGTTGTTTCCGTTTCATATGAGTAAAGAACTCTGCATACTAAAAATTACGCAGATACGAGTATATTTAGAGGTCGCTCACATTTTGCTACTTTTTGGTATAGCCCTGAAATTTCGCTGTTGTGTAGAGGATAGGTACTAGTGTTGTAAATTATTACATATATACATCGGTTTGTTTGTGCTACGTTTTGCATTTATCGTCATTAATTAAAAATACTATACTTCCTGAGTTGTGGATTAAATTAGTGCGCCTTTTAGAACGACAGGTCCTTGGCGAACAAGGACATTCGCAAACGCAGCAGGACCGAGCAGGCCATTCACCGGAAGGAAAGATGCGCTTTGAGTGACCAGCACTTTGACAGAGCTGTGCCTTCCGACTGCTGTGACTGACAGCAGCAAGAGTTCCAGCAGCGTCTCATCGACAAAGTCCGATTACGACTTCGAAGCTCCTTCGACGTCCAGTAAATCTCAGCCTCGGAAATCGAAGAAGTCTGTTGTGACCCAGATCGCGGTGCCATGTTCGTCGTGAGTGCCCTGGCACAAGCGTTCGGTCATGACCTGGAAGACTTCGCACTGTCTCGTAACACCATCAATCGAACTCGGGTCAAAACTCGTGAGGTGGTCGCAATTGCTGAGAAGGCTGCATTCTTGTCTGACAGCCTACTGCTCCTCCACTGGAACCAGTGGCGGCTCGTCGGTAGGCACTGCGGAACTGCAGCGCCCCTAAATTTTTTATTTACAATTGAAATAATCAAGAACAATATAAGGATGAGCTCACTGAATAACTTTTTCAATAACTTTTGAAACTTTTATTCATTGCTCAATGCTCATCCTTTTATTTCAGTAATTATTTCAACCCATTCTTAGAGACAGCACCCCTAGAATTTTTAGTCACGAGCCGCCACTGACTGGGACAGCAAATTGCTTCCAGATATTGCCGGCAGTAAGGAACTTGTTGATCGCGCTGCCATTTTGATAGCTGCAGGCAAGACAGAGCAACTGTTCGCTATCCCCAAAATCAACCGTGGCCCAGGAGAAGATCAATGTAATGCCTGTCTTCGTGCACTGAAAGACTGGAATCTCAAGCATATAGTCCACGGACAGGTATTCGACACGACGGCCGTCATCATCGGCCTAAAGATGGGCGCCTGCACTCTCTTTTAGAAGTCTCTGAAGAAGGAGCTTGTTTGCATCGCGTGCCGCCACCACCTGTTCGAGATTATGTTGTCAAATGTGTTTTCTGTCACTATAGGAGAAAACCGTGGACCCAAGGTAGAGCTTTTCAAACATTTCCAAAAGAGTTAGCCCAACATTAACAAGGCTGATTTCCGACCCGCCGGTGATGAGCTTTTCCTTGACATGCCGGATGGCCTGCGACAGGTTATGATATAATTTTTTACAGAAACGATGAAGAGCCAGGTCCCTCGACAGGACTATAGAGAGCTGCTTCAGCTCTGTCACGTTTTCCTCGTGAGATCCTCCAACAGAAAACCATGCTTCCGCGCACCCGGCGCGATGCACCACGCGAGCTGGATGGCCAAAGCCATCTACTCACTGAAGATCTTCCTATTCAAGGACCAGACAAAGCTAACGGTGCATGAGGGAGCTGGCATAACAAACATTTGTTTTTTTGTCTCTCGTCTACGTCTGCTGCTGGTATGACTCCCCGGTCCTAGAAAAATCACTATTCAATGCCATCAACCTACTCGCCCTCTTGCACGAGTACCCTGTGCGTTCCTTAAAGGACGCGGCGGTCAAGGTGTTCTGCCGCCACTTATGGTACTTTTCTGAACACCTCGCGCCCCTCACCCTCTTCAACGATCGCGTTAAAGAGAAGACTAAAGCAGCCATGGTCGGCAACTTCTCACTTCCTCCGAACCTTAAAGCTCCCAAGCGGGTGGATCGGAAAGCGTTCGACCATCGCACGCCTTTAGAAGCGTACATCACAAGCCGCTCGTTGAAAGTGTTCAACCTTCTCTCCGTGAATGGCCAAGAAGAAACTAAGGCGTTCTTGTCGAAGCCACCAGCCCTCTGGCCAACGGATCCAATGTATCAGGCATTGAAGGCCAAAGTCAAAATCCTCAAGGTCGTCAATGATAGTGCTGAACGTGCTGTTTCTCTTATCACATCATACAATGCCGCACTGACGAAAGACGAGACTCAGAAGCAATACATGTTGTGGCTCATCAGCAGTCACCACTAAACCTTACCGGTTTCAACGAAGGTGGTACTGAACGTCACGAAACAGGTTGTTTGAGATGTTTTATATCTCATTAACGAGACTGAAGTTCCTCTGTATTATTCGATGTGAGACAACTGTTGTTATTGTTTTTCATTTCATTGCTATTATACATATAACTTAATAAGGGATTATGGAAATGTAATATAATATATAATATATGGAATGTTTTCCTCCATCTTAGCTATATTTCTTTCAAGTTCCTCTCTGAATCTGACTCTAATGTTCTCATGCAGTTTCTTTGTCTTAATTACCTTCCTCTTCTCCTTTTTTGTTGCTACTATTTTCGGCATTTTCAAATCTGCTATCAGTAATCTGTGGTCGGAGTCTAACGTAACCCCAGGTATCACCTTGACGTTCCCAACAATTCTCTTATCGGAGCATATAAAGTAATCTATGATGGATTTTTGGTCAAAGATTCCCGTCACTTAGTTCCACCTGTATCTCGTAAACTTATGGGTCTCCTGGTGTTTGAAAAATCCGTTCATGATCTTTAGTTCGTTCCTTACACAGAAATCTATTAGTTTCTCTCCCTCTGAATTTCGGTTCTGTTCTCCGAAAGGTCAAATTACCTGCTCAACTCCCTCCCTTTCCATTCCCACCCTACCATTGAAATCTCCCATAAGCAGTCCCACCTCCTCTCCTCCCACTTCATAATTGTCATCTAATAGTTCCATGAAGTTGGTCTTCTCCTCTTCACTATGCCCCTGTTGTGGCGCATAAAACTGGTAGGGAATATATGTTTTATTCTTAATTCTCAACTTACATTTCATTAGTCTTTCGCTTATTAATTCTATAATCTCTATGTTTGAGAGCAATCTCGGTCCAATAATTCCCAGTTCTCCACCCATATGCCTTGTTTCTGCCATTCCCAAGATGTCGATTTTCCATTCTCTCATAATGTCCAAAATTTCATTTTCTTTTCCCATATAAGTGGCAATGTTAATCGTTCGCAGCTAATCCTGAGTGTGTCCATTTTTCGTGTCCAGTTTCGTTTCCCTGTCCGTGATCTGTTTATCAATCCTGGTTCCGAGGCTGGTTCTTGAGTTTCTCGAGCAATAAGGTTTTTACACCACCGGCTTGCTAGGCCTGTCGTGGCAACCCTCCTCTTTTATCCGGGATGGGACCGGCATGGGATTCCTGATGTCATTTCCCATGGCAGAGTTTTATTTATATATATATATATATATATGTGTGTATATATATATATATATATATATATATATATATTGTGTGTGTATGTGTGTGTATGTATATATATATATATACATATATATATATATATATATATATATATATATATATATATATATACATACAGGGTCCGCAAAAAAAAAAGGAGCATGACGAAAATTGCTCTCATGCCCGCATTTTTTGCCGGACCCTTAAATGTTATATATCTAGCTAAAGATAAAAGAGCCCAGAGTTGTATAAAGTACATTTCATCAAAATCGGTCATAAACTAAAGATTTTATGGCCACAAACGTGCAATGACTAAAAAAAGTGAATTTCCGAGTAAAAATTTAATGTTTTTCTCATTACAAATTATTTTTTTCAGATGCCTAAATAATTTTAATCAATAAAAATGATAATATGCCCTTTTCTAAAGAAGATAAAATATTAATAAAACATTATAGACTTGATAAAAATTATGGCGCAATAAAATTATTACAAGAGTTTCCGAATAAACCATGGTCGAAAGGAGGTTTGGACAAGCTGTTAAGAAAAATCGACGAAACTGAAAGTACTGAAAGGAAACAAGAAGCGGGAGGCCAAGATCAGTTCGAACCAGAAAACATCAGAGATGTGGAACTAAGAATTTATAGTCAAGAAGGCAGACCATGGACTCACGTGACACCGTCCAGAATTGCTAATGAGTTGAGCATATCCGAAGTAGCGTCAGAAACATTATTAAAAACGACCTTGAACTAAAACCTTATAAACGGATACACGGGCAGAATTAACTGAAATTAACGACAGAAAAGAGTTTGCTCTGAACGCATGTTAAGAAATCACTCCCGAAAAAGTAGACCTCGGCTTTTTTACTGACGAAAAGAAGTTTACGGTAGAACCACCGCGAAATTCCCAAAATGACAGAGTGTATTCAAGAGTTAATCGTAAAAATGAAATACCAGATGATAGACTTTATGCTACCCGTAATCATTTTTCTGCCAGCGTAATGGTATGGGTCGGTGTGTCTAAACTAGGCACGACATGTTTTTTTCGTACAGCCAAACATCAAAGTAGACGCCCGCTATTACACTGAAACTTTGTTGGAACAAATGCTGCCCGAAATGAGACGATTGGCGAATAATGGTTACTTCTTATTCCAACAGGATGGCGCTCGGGCGCATACCGCTAAGTCAACTATTGAATTTTTAGAAAATAATGTTCCTGAATTGCTTTATCCAAAAGATTGGCCCCCTAATAGTCCAGATTTGAATCCCGTAGACTACGGAATATGGGAAATGTTGGCTGAGAAAGTGTACAAGCATAAGATCCGAAATGTCGAACATTTGAAAGAAGTTTCTCGTACAAAAATGGGAAGAAATTACCCAAGATCAAGTAGATAAAGCTATAGATCAATTTAGGCCCCGATTACGAAGGGTTGTAGAGGTTTCTGGCAAACATATCGAACAATTTTTATAGTCTTATAATTTCGTTTTCTTTGGAAATTGTAAAATTATATGACATGTTGTAGTAAAACTTTATATTTTCTTTAATTTTTGACGTATTGACATGAAATTCGGTACTAACTTAGTTTATTTGTTGCTTATTTGCCTAAAATAAGTTATTTGTCATTATGTGTAAAAATAAATGTACAGTAAACATTTTCGTCATGCTCCTTTTTTTTTGCAGACCCGATATATATATATATATATATATATATATATATATATATATATATATATATATATCAAATATAAGATCAAATTTCAGCCATAAGACAATATCTTGAGAAGAGCCGAGAATTCAATTTGGACCGCTTCATATGTTTTTTGGATCTGGAGAAGGCATTTGATAGTGTGCCCAGGGAGATGCTGTGAGTGGTTTTGAGTGAGAAAGTGCCACCCAAGCTTCTGAGAGCAGTAATGAGCACCTATAGGGTCTCCCAGAGCACGGTGGTGGGATCGGAGGAGTGGTTTGATGTAAGTACAGGAGTTAAACAAGGGAGTGTTCTGTCACCCATTTTATTTATTGCCTACATCAACAGGGTTATGGAACACATAACAGGAAATTGAAGAGGAAAAATTTTTTTTTGATATGCTGATGATGTGGCTGTTGGGACTAACACAACACAATCCCTGGAGAGAATTATGCAGAGGTGGGATGAGAGATTGAGGGAGTATAGACTGAAACCGAATTATGATAAAACTGAATATATGGTGGTAACGAGGGGAGCGAACGAGGATGGAATCTTTGTTGGGGGAAGGGAAATGAAAGAGACGGACACATTTAAATACCTTGGTAGTGTGATAGCAAATGATGCGAGTATGGATGCAAAGGTGAATGAAAGAATTGCTAAATATAGCAGGAATGTTTCCTTCCTGTACCCCCTATTGAAAGACCAAAACATCCCTAAAAAGGCAAAGACGCATATATATTCAACAATATTGAAACCAATCTTACTATACGGCAGCGAGACTTGAGACCTAACCACAAAGACGAGGAGAAAACTGCAAGCAGCTGAAATGAGGGTCCTGAGATTGATAGAAGGAGTAAGTAGATTGGATAAAATAAGGAACACTGAAATAAGAAGGCGATCGGGTGTAACTTCGGTTAATGAGAATATTGAAAGGAACCAACTGAGATGGTACGGGCATGTCCAACGAATGCCGATGGAAAGAACAGCAAGAAGAATGCTGGAATGGGCCCCTCAAAACAGAAGACCAGTTGAAAGACCCAAGATCTGATGGATGGATAACACCAAGAGTGCTGTCGAGAAGTGTGGAATCAGTCTCCAACGGCGAACTTGATGTGTGAAGATCGTGAGATATGCAGGAGTCTCGTCCGAGGGCTCCCAACTGAAAGACCGCTTTAGATCTACCAGGCGCCTGGTAAGAAAGGTAAGAAATATATATATATATATATATATATATATATATATATATATATATATGTATATATATATGTATATTATATATATTATATATATATATATATATATATATATATATATATATATATATATATATATATATATTATATATATATTTTATATATATATTATATATATATATACATTATATATATATATTATATGTATATATATATGTATATAAACACACAGTATATTTTATATATATATATATATATATATATTATACACATTATATATATATATTATATGTATATTATATATATGTATATATACACAGTATATTTATATATATATATATATATATATATATATATATATATATATATATATATATATATATACATTTTCAACTGCAAAGAACACGCAGTATAATTAAGGTAAAGAACGACGCTTGTATAGAAGACGTTCCACGCAAGATGAGGAGAGAGAACGAACAAATGAAAATATGAGGTAACCACCCGGAAATCGAACCCGGGATCTTCCGATTGCCGGTCAGATATGATAACCATTACACCATGGGCCTCACTCGATCAGAAGTCGTAATTCTCCTACATACGCGCAGAAACCAATGCCCCGAGGGGGACCCCTCGCATGCCGCACATATATACATTTTCAACTGCAAAGAACACGCAGTATAATTAACGTAAAGAACGACGCTTGTGTGTATATTATATGTATAAGTATATATATATTATATATACATATATATATATATGTGTGTGTGTATTATATATATAAGTATATATATATTATATATATATATATATGTATAATATATATATATATATAATATAAATACATATATATATAATATATATTATTATATACATTATTATATACAGTTTCGAAGTTTGCGGATGACACGAAGTTGGGTGATAGGGCGATTAATGACGAAGATAGAGGTAAACTCCAGGAAGATCTGAATAAAATCGTTGATTTCAAATGAGGTTTAACGTCGATAAGTTCAAAATTTTAAATATAGGTTCGCGTAACGGTAAGTTTTCGTATAGTATGTTAGGGAAGGAGTTAGCAAGCGTAGAGCAGGAAAAAGATTTAGGACTTATAGTCACTGGTGATTTAAAAGTAGCAAAACAAAGTACAGCAGCGGTCAACAAAACGAAGAAAGTGTTAGGTGTTTAGCTCGGAATCAATCTTTCCTTGTGAACAGACGTGTTTTATCGAATGTCCAGTGTTACTAATTGAATAAGTCGTTTTCGTTGAAGTGTCTTTAAAAAAAATAGTGTTTGGTGCATTCTTAACTAAATTACTTCGTGTTACTCATCATTCATTAACGCATATATTTCATTTATTCACTTTATTCATCACTATATTATTTGATTAAACCAAGGCTAGTGCTCGTGGCTTGCCTTGTTTGTTTCCCGAATCTATTACTACACGAGGTTTCATAAGGTTGAAATTCCCTTGGTTTGCCTTTTTCTTTCCAAATCTATCAGAAAACGTGGTTTCATAAGGTTCATTTTCCCTTCCTTCTGGGGATCCAGTAGAGTGTTGTCACAAACCATGGGAAAAAGGAAAAACGGAAAGAAAACTGTCGGTCGAATAGCAGAGAGATAAGTTTTTTAATACTTTTTCTTTTACAGATCTTTCGTCGGTAGCTTAATTATATTTTCATTTAGCATAAATTTGTGTTACAAGAGCCTGTTTCTGCGTTTGAGGAACATTTTTGCGGGTTTGCGCAGGTGACGGCACAATAAGTACGCGGTAGACCTACGTTGTAATTTATTAATTTCCAAACGCTCGTTTTTTGTTTTTTAACTAATTAAGAGCATGGCACCCCCGCCAAGTACTTGCAGTCGCTGTGAAGGGAAATTTGCCGCTTACGCGTTTACAATGGCTAACTGCAGGTGGTGCTCATGCATGGAAGTCCTGAGGAACGAGTTAGAACGTGAGAGGGAGGCCAGAGTGAGGCTTGAAGAAAGCGTGATGCTCCTGACGGCAAAATTAGAATCCCTTGAGACTCCAGTTACGAACCCTCCTGCCTCAGTTTCTACTAATAATATAAATAGTACTAATAGCCCTCTCTCTTCCCCTAGTTCCCAACCCTTCGTTCGAGTGCGTAATGGAGCCCCATTGAGAAAACCTAAGACTTGTCTACCAGTAATAACAAACAATAAGTTTTCTGTTTTTTTCGAAGATGCTGATGAACCGGAAATACGACTCGTTGGCGATTCCATTGTTCGAGGGCAGCTCGAGGAATTCTGTGGGAGAAACCCTCGTCGTAGGCGCCGTTACTGCTACCCTGGTGCAAGGGTGGAGGATATAACTAATAGTGTTGACCATTTTACAGACGGTACCGCCGAGGACACAACGTATGTTATTCATGTCGGTACTAATAACGTTTTAAATTCTAGATCGGAAGAACTGCTGGCTAGGTACAGGGACTTACTAGAGCGATAAAGGAAAAACTAATAAGATTGTTTTAACAGGTATACTTCCTCGAATTATCCAACGTAACGATTTCTACAGCAAGGCGACCTATATTAACAATAACCTAAAGTCTCTTTGCCAACAGGAAGGAGTGCATTTTGCGAATTTTTGGAACAGTTTCTACGGCAGGAGGGACTTGTTCCTCGGAGATGGACTTCATCTTAATGACGTTGGAGCTGCGCGTTTAGGAAGACTATTTCATAATACTGTCTCTTCTTTTCAGGCTGCCGTAACTCGAACGGTCCCAGCGTAAATTCCACAAATTTCCCCTGCGCTCGCGAAGGTGTCGCAATTACAAACAATTTGAAGGTTCTATCCTTAAATGCTCGTAGCCTACGAAATAAAATAAACGAATTTTTTTCTTTAATTGCTTGTAAAGACTATGATAATTGCGATAAATGAATCGTGGCTTAGCACTGAAACACGTGACTTTGTAGGGGAGTATCAAATTAAGGTTATAGACTTTTTGTTAAAAACAGAATAGGTAGGCGAGGAGGCGGTGTTATGTTGTATATCAAAGATAATATTGCGAACGTTATAGAAGTAAAGCACAAATTCCAGAACCGATAGATTCGACTATAGCAGAACTTAAATTGAACGATTTCAAACTTGTTGTTGCGGTTATATATAGGCCCCCTAATCAAACAGCTGATACGGACGAAGCGTTATATCGTGAACTAAAGAGAATAATCGGTAGTGAGCAGGCTTTAGTTATGGGTGACTTTAATTGCGCCAACGTGAATTACGATACAATGCAGGGAGACGCGGAAGGTAATCGTTTAGTTAATTTTCTCGAGGATAGCTTTCTTATTCAAAAGGTTGGGGAACCTACGAGGTTGGACAGTATTTTAGATTTAGTAATAACTACGGATGATAGGCTAATCTGATCTTCAAGTAATAGAACCGTTAAGCAATAGCGATCACAATATGGTAGAGTTTGTCCTCTCAGTAAGTCACTCGAAACCATAACTCGACTAAAATTCCTAACTTCCAGCACGCAGACTTTTGTAAATTTCGAAATAAATTGTCACACGTCAATTGGGAAAACGTAATGGGGAACTCCAACGCAAAACTAATGTGGGAATCGTTTGAAACAGTATTTAGGACTATAAATGAGGAATGTGTACCGTACAAAATTAAGCGTGCGAAAGTAAACAACAAGCCCTTGTGGTTTACTTCTAGAGTAGGAGACATTATAAAGAGTAGAGATAGGGCTTATAGGCTACATAAGTGCGATAAAGACAATTTGTGGTTACGAAACAACTACATATCTCTAAGGCGTGAAGCGAAAAGTGTAATAAAAAAGTCCAAGCGCGAATTTGAAATCTCCATAGCTCGTGACGGTAAAGAAAACCCCAAGCGATTCTTTCAATACGTCAACAATAGAAATCCAGTAAAAAGTGTCTTGGGGCCTTGAAAAATGTAAACGGAGATCTAGTTTCTGAAAACAAGGAAATGGCTACCTTGCTAAACGAATTTTTACGTCAGTTTTTACTATAGAAGATGTAACGAATATCCCTACGGTCATAGACATAATACCTTTTGATAATGGTAATATTTTGGATAATATTGTGGTTAGTGAAGGGGAGGTAATGCGCTATATTGATAAAATGAAAACGCGTAAATCACCGGGGCCGGATTCCATATATCCCATACAACTAAAAGAATTAAAAGATAGCATTGTTGTGCCGCTAACAAAGATTTTTAATGCGTCTATTTCTGAGGGGTGCGTACCAGATAATTTCAAGTTAGCAAACGTAACACCTATCTTTAAGAAAGGCGATAAAGGTGCGGCGGGAAATTATAGGCCAATCAGTTTAACGTCTGTTGTAGGTAAGCTACTGGAATCAATAATTAGGGATCGTATAGTCGAACACTTAGAATTGCATAACTAGTTAGAAATACGCAGCACGGTTTTAGGCGAAACAAATCTTGCTTAACTAATCTTTTAGAATTTTTTCAAAGCGTGGTTGACGTTTACGATAGTCATCGGGCGGTTGATGTAGTGTATTTAGATTTTCAAAAAGCGTTTGACACCGTACCGCACAAAAGACTCATTGAAAAAACTAAGGCTCATGGAATCAGGGGTGTAGTAATAAATTGGCTAGAAGAGTGGTTGCGAGGTAGGAAACAGAGGGTGGTCGTTGATGGAGCGGAGTCGTGTTGGGCTAATGTAGCGAGTGGCGTTCCTCAGGGTTCTGTATTGGGCCCCTTGCTTTTTCTTATATATATTAACGATTTAGATGTCGGCCTAGTCAGTACAGTTTCAAAGTTTGCGGATGACACGAAGCTGGGTGGTAGGGCGATTAATGACGAAGATAGAGGTAAAATCCAGGAAGATCTGAATAAAATCGTTGATTGGTCAGTCACATGGCAAATGAGATTTAACGTTGATAAGTGCAAAATTTTGCATATAGGTTCGCGTAACGGTAATTTTGCGTATAGTATGTCAGGGAAAGATTTAACAAGCGTAGAGCAGGAAAAAGATTTAGGAGTTATAGTCACTGGTGATTTAAAAGTAGCGAAACAAAGTACAGCAGCGGTCAATAAGGCGAACAAAGTGTTAGGTTTTATAGCTCGAAATTTTGAGTACAAATCGCGCGATATTATAGTTCCTCTTTATAAATCATTAGTTAGACCCCATTTGGAGTACGCGGTCCAATTTTGGAATCCGCATATGCGCAAAGATATAGACAAAATCGAAAGAGTTCAAAGACGAGCAACTAAGATGATTCCGTCGCTTAGGTCAAAGTCGTACGAGGATAGGCTTAAGGAGTTAAAATTGACTACACTCGAGACTAGGAGGCTAAGGGGTGATCTAATCCAGGTTTTCAAAATTATGAATGGGTTCGATAACGTAGATAGTGATATCTTTTTCGAAATATCTCAATATAATAGGAGTAGAAATAACGGGTGTAAGTTGACAAGTAGAAGGTTCGAGACAGCAGTTGCCAAAAACTATTTTACGCATAGAATAGTAAATAGCTGGAATAGTTTGCCGGTAGAAGTAATTAGTAGCACGTCTATAAACATGTTTAAAAATCGATTAGACGCATATATTGATAGATTGGGTATAGTTTAAGGTAGTAAAATTAAGGCGTTTTGGTGATAGATCCCACAGCTCAACACAAGTGTTGTGGGATATAGGGAGGCAGCATCTTGTGTTAGGGGATGCTCTCTGTCCTTACACACCCCATTTAAAGAGATTCCTCTGCCGAGCTGTGCCCCCCATAGTACTGTGAGGTATTGAAAAACTCATGATCTTCACTTGCCCCACAAACATCTTTAAATGGGAGACCCAAAATGGGTGCACACACATTTCTACATTACTGTACAGTCTTTATAGCCACGCCTACACTTTTCCTCCTAAGTATATATATTGTAATGTATATGGTTGTAAATTTTGACTTGGTCTGCAATCGATATGGACCGTGACTTATTTTTCGTTGGCAAGGTACTAGTATTGATGGATACCGTAATGAAATTGACTGGATTCTTTGGATCTGATATATTTGCATGTCGGCTATAAATAGATATAGAGTGTAACATATTTGTGGACAGTAGTCTATTATGACTTGATCCTCTGGATCCAGAGATTCTATCTTTAGTTTTAAATCGATAATTAATTAGTTTTAAATTGATAATTATTTAGTTTTCTAAAAATTGGTCGTTGCCAATGTACAGGCAGTTTTTACATAAATTTCTTATGTTCTTGTGGTTCGGAACCCACGTAAAATTGTAGGTCCCTTCCGCCACCACGGAGGACATACACAATACACAATTACGAACACAGTTAGATAGACCAGCCATGAGTGGATCCAAGGGTCTTTGTTGGTCTGAAACATTATAACATTACATTATAACATATATATTAGTATATATATATATGTTATATACATATTATAATATATATATTATATATATATATATATATATATATATATATATATATATATACAGGGTGGGGCACGGGAACCAAGTGTTTTTGGAATAATCAGGAAAATGATATTTATTTTTGTAAAGAAAATATATTGGTAGAACAACATTCGTAAGAACATAGCATTTCATGTCATAATAATCATGTACCGAAAATTATATCTGGCATATGATGTCCTTGGCCGTCGACGCATTGTTGAAGGCGTTTACGAAAATTGGCCTCCACTCTTCCCAGCAGGTCTCTGTTGATTTGGATGATTTGTTGACGGATCGCTTCCTTCAATGCATCTAATGTACGGGGCTTGTCCTCGTAGACACGTGACTTGAGGTACCCCCATAGAAAGAAGTCACATGTGGACAAGTCAGGGGACCGAGGGGGCCATGCAATGTCACCAAATCTCGAAATGAGATGGTTGGGAAACAGGGGGCGAAGAACAGCCATTGACGCTCTGGCGGTGTGTGGCGTGGCCCCATCTTGCTGAAACCACAAATGTCGACGAGCAATACGCCTTCTTCGTAACTCAGGGATGAAAAAGGTGTTCACCATCTCAATGTAACGCCCAGATGTTATGGTAACGGTAACCCCATTTTGTTCGAAGAAATAGGGACCGATGACGCCAAACTTTCCCACCGCGCACCAAACTGTAACCTTAGGGCTATGCAGCGGTTTTTCATGGAGTTGTCGCGGATTTTCAGCAGCCCAATACCGACAGTTTTGATTGTTGACGGCCCCATTAAGGTGGAAATGGGCTTCATCACTCATTACCACCATCATGTTTTCATTCTGCTCATAAAGTGCAAGCATTTCCTGTGCAAAATTCAGTCGTTGGGGGCAATCGTTTACATTCAATTCCTGCACCATCGCTAACTTGTATGGGTGAAAATGTAATTCTTCATGCAAAATCCGTCTAACAGTACGATTGCTGATTCCGAGTGCAGCTGAATGTCTCCGAGCAGAGCGGCCTGGGCTTTGCAACATCGCTTGTCTGACCCTTTCAACGTTCTCTGGAGTACGCACAGTGCGTTGCGGCCCCTTCGGTTTTGTTTTCATTATTGAGCCTCCTGTTCGAAGATTGTTAACCCAACGTAAGATTGTGTCACGAGCGGGAACAGAGTCATTTCGATGAATGTTGAATCTGCGGCGAAACGCACGCTGAACTGCTGTCACTGACTCGCCACTCCTAACAAAATGATCATACGCGAACATGCGGTGTTCTAACGTCCACTGCTCCATGATGGCACCTGAAAGATAAAGGTGAGTGTTAGTTAAAGTTAAATGCTATGAACCCAGGAATGGAATGCTACCTACCGCACGCCCCTCCCATTCCTAATGGCCGATTACTAGCTATTCAAAAACACTTGATTCCCGTGCCCCACCCTATATATATATTTTTTTTTATATACAGTATATATGATATATATATATATTATATTATATATTTATATATATATATATATATATATATATATTATAATATATATATATATATATATAATATATATATATATATATTATATTTATTATATCCCTTATTCAGGTATCAACAATATCTGATAGATACCCAAGCTGTCACTACCTTGTCGCGGTGTAGGAGCCCGAATGTACTACGTTCCTTATTCTTAGAACAGTTGAAAATTTCTTGTTTTGTAACCTCGATTGAGGGTGTTGGACGTGGGTAGTCGCTAAAAGTGCTAGCTATTCTAGAAGCTAGGAGAGGCCTAGGAAGCCGCTGGTGGAGTTGCTCAGGCAACAATTTAATGGCTCGTGAAACCATTGATGAGCCTCGGAACCGGTTAAACTTTCGATATTCGACTTGGCGCGGAAACGGACTACAAGAAAGGAATGACCAATATAAAATTGCCACTATTAATGCAAACACGTTCACAGGTAAACAGGAGGAAGTGGTTGAATTGATGGAGGAAAGACAACTAGACATTCTGTGGGTATGTGAAGTTAGATGTCTTGGAGAGGGACTGAAACCTCTGCAAAAAGATTATGTAATGATGTACAAAGGAAGACCGGGTGAAAAAGGACACGGAGTTGCGATCATTTTCAAACCCATATTACACAAAAAAGTAATAGATGCAGTACTTGTTAATGAGAGAATAATGGCCATCACTTTAAGACTTAAAGATAAAACGATGAGCATTATCCAGGTCTACGCACCACATCAAGGGAGACTAATGGAGGAAAAAACGGAAATTTTAGAAAATCTACAAGATGTATGTGACAGGATGAGAGGCACGATCAAAATTGTTATGGGAGACTTGAACGCGCATGTGGGTTATCAGAGAAATGGATTAGAGTCTGTTGTTGGAGCTTTTGGGATAGGGGAAAGAAGTACGGACGGTGATAGACTGTTGGATTTTGCAGTGAAAAATTGTCTTGCAGTAATGAATAGCTTTTCTAGGCACGATGAGAATAAAAGATGGACGTGGTACCGATGGAACAATGTACTTCACCGATATACAGAGAAATCAATGATAGATCTTTTGCTGTGCAATGATAAGAGAGTAGTTTTGGATGTGAAAAGTGTACCATCCGTTTCATTAGATGGGCATCATAGATTAGTAATAGGCAAAATAAGATGCGTGAAAAGGATCCGAACCAGAAAACTTTTTAAAGAACGATATAAAATAGAAAATTTAAAGCTGAAAATGTATTAGAAAGTTTCAAACAAAAGATGAGAGAAAAGTGGATGGAAGCTTCAGATACAGCTGAAAATGTTGAAGAAGGATGGAGAAAACTTAAGGAAGGGATTGAGCTGGTGGCAAGGGAAACAGTTAGAGTTAAGAAAATAAGTGGGGGGAGAAAGAAGAGGACTGGTGGACGGAGGAGGTCAAGGAAGTCGTGAAAAGAAAAAATAAGATGTTTCGTTCATGGATAAAAAACAGAACGGGAGAGAGCAGACGCAACTATATCACTGCAAGAAATCATTCAGAAACAATAAAAAGACGATTTAAAGGAGAGGCATGGGAAAGAATTAGACAAGACCTACAGGAAGATATGAGAGGTACGAAAAAATTAATCTATGGAATGGCGAAAAAATATTGAAAGGGAGATGATATTGAGGTTCATTCAATACTAAGTAAGGAAGGAGAGCCCTAACTGACCCTATCGATGTGGAAGACAGATGGAAAGAATATTTTAACGAACTACTAAATGTAGTGAATGAGGTACCACAGCAAGAAGAAAAAAGAAAACCAGAAGCATGAGTACGGGAAGAAGAGCAAGACGAAGATCTGCATATACGGGCACGGGAAGAAGAGTCGGATGATGACCAACCTATTAGTAATACTGAGGTAAAAAAATGCAATTAAAGAACCTAAAAAACGGCAAGAGTCCTGGAATTGATGGAATTAGTAATAAAACTGGAGAAGAACTTGCTGGATGGTTGACTGAGGTGTTTAACCAAGCATGGCATGGAATGAGGAATGTATACCATCTAAATGGAGTAAAGCAATAATATGCCCGGTATACAAAAAAGGCGATAAATGAGACTGTCAAAATTATAGAGGAATTTCGCTTCTTACCTGCGCAAGCAAAATTTATGAAAGAATCCTAGAGAGGAGACAAAGCTCGATGGGGGAGGAATCAATTGGAGAATGGCAGCATGGGTTTAGACCCAACAGAAGCACTATGGACTTGGTTTTTTTCGTTGAAAATGATAACGGAGAAGAGTACAGAGTGGAATAGAAAGGCGTACATTGCTTTCATAGACCTAGAAAAAGCCTTTGACCGGGTACCAAGAAATAGATTATGGCAGGTGTTGAAAGATCCAATGTATAGATTAAGTCATAAACTGATAAGGGTCGTCAAGGGCTTGTATGAAATATGCAGTAACACCGTAAGATCAAATGAAGGAAGAGAAAATTGGTTCAATGTGGTAACAGGGATGCGACAGGGAAGCGTGATTTCGCCACTATTGTTTATTCTCTATATGGATAGATGTTTTAAAAGAATTTATACTCAGGAAGATAAAGAACACACTTTCGTATATCCAGACGATGCAGCGGTGATAACAAGAGATCTTGAGGAGTTACAGAGAGCGCTACAAAGATGGGATGAAATTATGAGTGATCATGGCATGAAGATCAACAGGGCGAAGACCGAAGTGGTGGCACTATCAAGGAATAGAGAACATAAATGTACAAATAGGGGAAACACAGCTAAACCAGGCTGATAAGTTCAAATACATAGGAGTGATTGTAAGTGAGCAAGGAAGTAGTGGAGAAGAGTTAAAAGAAAGTATTGGGAAGTTCTGAGGAATGTGGGGATGCTTTATCCAATCCTGAGAGAAAAAATGTACCAACTGGGGTGAAAATTTTAATATACACCACGATTCTCCGCCCAATATTAATTTATGGATCGGAGTGTTGGGCCTTGAACACTTCTCAAAAGAGTAGGATTGAAGCAGCAGAGATGCGAGTTTTGAGATTGATAAGGCGAGTAACCTTGAGGGACAGAATTAGAAGTGAGACAATAAGGCAAGAACTTGGAGTGCATTCAGTATTAACTTGTATAGAGAAAAACCAAATAAGGTGGTACGGCCATATACGAAGAATGAGAGGAAAGGTACCCACTGCAATTTTTTAACTGGACGCCGAGAGGAAGGAGGCCAGTGGGAAGACCAAGGAAAAAATGGAGGAAGAACCATAGAAGGTGTGGAGGAGAGTCAACTCTATCGGGATCGGTCGGCCTGGAGAACGTTCGTTGGACTCGTTACCTGACAGGACATTCCTAACAGGGTGGATGGTGAGGTGGTGAGAAAGAACAATATATAAGAATAATATATAACATATATATAATATTATATATATATATAATATATATATATATATATACACACAACTTTTAAAATGGCTGCAATTTTTAAACTAATGAATATTTTATTTATATTTTCAGGTGATATAAAGAAGTCATCAAAACATTTTATTGACTAGAATCCTGACCATGTCAGCAAGATTCCTCTCCCACAAAGAACAATGATTGTAGACTGTAGAGGCATATTTTGTCACAAAGTCATATGTTGCAACACAGGAACAATTTCATAGGGACTCTACAAACAGAAAAATTCCCACTTACAAAACTCTCAAATGTATTATGGAAAAGTTCAGACATACGGGGAAGGTTAATGACCAGATAAGAGGCAAGCCTGGATTGAAATCGACTGCAAAAACACCAGACAGGATTGAAAATGAGCCGGATTGATAATGAACTGTAGTTTCTGGACAGTGTTTTTCTTCAGTGATGAGGCTCAGTAGGTATGTCAACAAGCTGAACATACGATTTTGGCCATCTAGCACCCACGTGAACAAGTAGCACCACCATTTTCCGTTGGGAAAGTAACAGACTAGTGTGCCATTGAACATAACGGCATCACTGGGTCATTCTTTTCCGAAAATGAAGCAGGACAAAATTTCATTGTCAACACACAAAAATACGTGCGCATGTTGAGAAGGAAATTTCGTCTGGCACTGAGGAGAAAGTGAGGTGTAAACATAAATACAGTCATCTTTTATTAAGATGATGCGCCCCCTCATACATCAAACGTTGCTTTTGATGTGTGAGACACTTCCCAGGAGTCGATTGTTTTCAAGACGTAGTGACAACCATTGGCCACTAAACTTCCCTGATTTGTTATTCCTTGAATTTTTTCTCTGGGGGTATCTCAAAGCGAAAGAACAATTCACAAACATTGGACGAGCTGAGGATCAAAATTAGAAGGGGGATAAAACGCATCCCAGCCGGAAACCTTGAGTGAGTGTTTGAGAACTTCAGTATTCGCAGCACCTCTGTCATCCAGAGCGAGGTGCTAGGATCGAATACGTCATGAACTATTGACAATTTCCACCCTTTTATTCATGGGAATGAACTTATTTTTGTTGGAAATAAAAGACCCTTTCGCTTTTATTTAAGGCAAGAATGAACAGAAAAGTAAAAATTAATAATAAAAAAAATCCAAATTAAAAGTTGTACATCACTGTTGTTCAAAAATTGATGAACAGAAATCCAATTCCAAAAGTCTGTGGAACAATTAGTTAATCCAGGGTCTTTTGCAATAGTAGTTGGAAGAAAAGATTATGGAATGTTCGTCCCCATCCCCGAGAGAATCACTTCCGTGATACGCTCAGCGCATTCGGAGTTTCTTTCTGGGAAGGAGTACGGTCCCGATGGAGTCCCTCCAGATATTCTCAAGAATTATGCTTCTGTGCTGACACCCTGCCTCGGCAAACGTTTTCGCCAATCTCTTTCATCTAGTAATTTCCCTTCCTACTGGAACTTCGTTTTTATTCAGCCTGTCCCATTGCCTATGGAATTGCCTTGATTTCTTGCATTGGTAATGTTTTTTAATCTATCCTTACAGGAGGATTCTTAACCTCTTCGCTACGAAGCCGCCGCGCCGTGAGCCAGGAGCATGTACGAGTACATTTTCTATTCCCGTTTTCTTTACCCGCCCTTCGCCCCAGCCTACGCATCGTAGTTTTTCTGTTTGGTCATTGACGTTTGATTAGCATATAAAGGTTTTATGTTTTTTAATTATGCATCAAAATTTTCTAATATACGCTGTTTATACAACATCATATGTAACTGCTAACATACGATCGTTGGATTTACTGTCTTCGCTCACTTTCCATGCTAGAATATTTTAGAATAAATAATAGAAAGGAAATCTGTACATGTACGTTAGTACATAAAGAATAGAAATGAAATTTTACATGCTAATTAGATATGCAGAGTTCATAATTATGACCTGTAATTATATTTATAAAATATAAAAAATATTAAAAAAAAATTTATACTAACGTATCTAGCATTTTATACTAACGTACCTAGGTTTTATTTCTATTATTTATTCTAAAATATTACAACTGAATAATGTGCAAATGAGTACAAGGTTGGGGCGAAGCAAAGTCCCTGATTGGAAGCTTACAAAAGGGGCGGAGCTTAGCTTTTCAGCTAGCAGAACTTGCGAGATGAATTTTAGTCTTACCACAGAGATACTGCCAGCCTCGCCAGGCCACTATACCCCAAGGCAAGATATGATTTACCGGGTACATCACTGGATATCGCACAGGACGTATCTATGATTTTTATGACGTACGGAGTACGTCATCGTAGTGAAGGGGTTAAACACCTCTCTCCTCACAATCTTCTTCAGATCGTTAACATGGGTTCCACAAGTGACGCTCTACTAGCGCTCTTCTTGCATATCTCTCTGGCTCTTTTTCTGGATTTCGAGAAAATTTTTGCTATTGCGCAAGACATTAAATGCTTTTAACAGTCTAGAGCAAGATAATTTCCACACTGTTCCTTCATCAGTCAACTCGTCACAATCTTCCACACGACTATCCCCTTATCTTCAATAATATACAACTCAATCGTTGCTCTTAACATTTTTTATGTTTACTTTTCTCGTGATCTTTCCTGGAAAGATCACATATACTGTCTTTGTAAAACAGCTTCTAAGAGGTTAGGTGTGCTCTACTGGTTCTCCAGTTTCTTCACCCCACTCAGTTGCAGTTGCTGTCTCTGTACAGGGATCTTGTCTGTCCCTGTTCAGAGTATGCGTCACATGTGTCAGGTGGCTAAACCCACACAGCTCTACTTGACCGGGTGGAATCAAAGGCTTTTCGCCTCGTCAATTCCCTACCTTTCACTGACTGTCTTCACTCTGTCTCTGTTCGCCGCAATGTTGACTCACTCTCTCTTTACTATCGCTATTTTAACGGAAAATGCTGTTCCGAACCCTTTAACTGCATGTCTTCTTCTTTAAGGAGAACTTACAGTACCAGACTTTCGACACATTCTCATCCCTTTTCTTTCCAGGTCTCTAATGCAAGCGTTAATCGGTATTCTCAATATTTTTTCTCATCCTGTCGATTCTGGAACAACCTTCCACAATCCATCTTTTCCCTTGTCTATGACCTCCAATCTTTCAAACGCAGAGTGTCCAAGCGTCTCGAAAGCTCTGGGCCTTGATTTCCCTCCTTCTTCTTCTATAGGTGGTGACATTTTTTTTGCCCCTTCTTCCAGCATAAAAGTCTTTAAATTCTAAATATATACGTATGGCTAATATTAATTTCGGGGCCACTTCTTTTTTGACAAAGTAGAAATTTGCTACAAGGATCCTGAATGCCTGAATGTTGATGATGTTATGAGACTCCGCCAATCATGACAAATCTTTTTCTTTTTTGGCCATTCATGGCAAATTTTTCATCCATTATACGTCATCTTCATCCTTTATACTAATTTTTAGTGGTTGCTGAATAGCGGAGACAGAATTCTGTACCTGTTTACCTGTCTGATTGCAGTGTATATAAGTTCTAAATTCTATGCCTTAAAAGTGCGGTCAAATTAAAAAGTCTTTTGAATACTTTTGTTTCCTCCTAATGTACCAACCTCAAGCTTTGAACACTTCTGGTTTAATATTAAACCCGCTTAACTAATGAAAATCCAGGAGTTTTTAGAGCATGCTTTCACGAAGCAGACTAAATTTTAAAGCACGTATATTTTCTCTTACTTTCCTTCAAACATTATGGAACTCTTGTTAAAAAATATATTTTCTGGATGATGTAATTTCATCCATTAACAAAAAAGGTGATGTCAGACATGTCAACTCTCACGGATTTTCCGTGAGACTCGCGTATTTTAAATCTCAAACCCCTTTATGTGGGATATGTTTCCAGTTATCAAAACCAGGCACAGGCAAAATCAGGCAAAATCTCACGGATTTTCATACTTCAAGGTTGACGTCTCTGTAATGTGCATATTATATGTAAAAAAAATGTAGGAGTGTGATGTTTCCTTCGAATAAAACTAAAAATAAAATAAAATTACCAATTATTCGTCTCTCTCAATAGAAAGAATTCAAAATTTATTGATTTTATCTGATAATTATAATTAGCTTCAAATCCTTAATCCCTTCCACAACAAACCGGCATTAAAAAGGTTAAAGTTTTGAATCTTGCAAGAGAAATTAAATATTTATTCATTTTTGCTCGTGCTTTGTATATACTAAGCGTTCAACATGTCATGGACAAACTTTCTGAATGAATGAAGGGTAGATTAATTTAATTTAGATGAAGTTATTATGTGTGATTAGGTAAAATTAGGTTCATAAAGTCAGTAGAGTATGAGTCACTTTCTCTGAGCAATGATTATACTTTTGTTATTAGTATTTAGTTGTATTATTTGTTTGTAGTATTTTACTCATATGTGGTTCCGATTCATTTTCCAATGGTGGTGCCGGTTTCGTTGCCTTGTGAACTAGCGTGTAGCGTCATTGGGCAAAGTGTAACGGATCAAGAGGCACATTTCAGGTTTTGTACAATTGACCTCCCTAAATTCAAAAATGAAAACAAAATTTTTTTGTGATAAGTGCAACACCTTTTTCGCATGTGAAAATTGTGAAAATTGCTAGTTACCCATAACTTTTGGACACTTGCTTTCCTAGGGTTTGAGCTATCATTTGACCCCTTGCAATGTACTGCTTTTCAGGAAAAACAGAAAAATTTATTTTTGAAATAAACATATACACTGTAGGTAGGTAGGTAGGTAGACTAGATAGTTTTATTTAGTAAATGATACATTAAAATCTTGTTTAGTTTTGAATGACGGCATAAAGTCATGGGATTTAAGTACTGCTCTAATGTAAACATCTCCTGAATCCTTTCCATACACTGCCCCAGACGCTTCAGTTACCATCCTAACATAGTGTTCTACACCTTGGGAGTGACATGGTATCCGGACAACAAGGGGCTCTTCAGTGATCTTATCGAGTTGTTCGACAGAGAACTGCTTCGTGAGTGGTGGTTTCATTGTGCACTCCTCCACTGGTGGAAGTAAATCTTTCAAATTCTGAGCACTTTGTTTGATCTTTGGTGGCCGAAATTCTCTGACTTGCTGTTGAGCAGGTTTGGGAGCTCGGCGAATGGTCTTGATTACATCGATGGCCAATTTCTGGTTTGCTTGATCTGCATCTGCAAGCATTGCCAGTAGAACATTTTCAGGGTGAGCCCAATATGCATTTCTTTGGATCACAGGCCACGTGACAGTCTTGCTAGCTGGTGGCAGTAATCGTAGCAGCTTGATTTGCTCCAGGAAATGTTTTGGGCCATCTGTGCACCTTGGATGGCACTTGATGCTAAACCACATGGGTCCATAGTGGCACACGACAAACTGTGTGAGTGAATACAGTTCATCACTTGGCTGCGCCATCGCTACATATAGCCGACAAATTCTGCTGGCAGTTGTAACCCATCTTGCATGGGAGATTGCCCAGGCTTCTCTCGTAGAAGATCTTCATTAATGACACCAGTCCTTATCGCTTTCATCATTCTGTAGAGGTAGGCTTGGTCACGACTCAATTCAGTAAGGTCAACATCCGGGAGAGTATGGCCATCAGCAATACATTGAATTCCTCTAGAGGAAAGTGGCAAACTTTCACATGTGGCCAAAGCTTTGCCAATTGGTCCTTTCAATTGAGTTGCAGATTCTGTTGGGCCGATGAGTTCCTTGCACAAGTGGCGCAGTGGGAGTTCATTTAAATGCAGATTACAGATGAACCAGTGCAAAGGGCGACCCAGGAGGCACTCTAGCAGGTGTATTGCTCCACTTCTGTGCCCTGTGTTTGTGGCTGTGCTGTCGGCTCCCACTGCAATTATCTTGTCTGCAATACCCATTTCTTCAATCGCATTTTGAAGTCCATCCTCAATGACAGTGCCAGTTCCTCGTTCCAGTGTCAGATGGCTTAGATAGAAGGTTCCAGGCTCTCCAACCAGCACATAGTGGTCCTCAACTTTCTTTGTGCTGTACAATTTGTTCCCTTTTTCTCTGACAAATGTCATGTCTTTCCGCCCATCAAAAAATAAAGCAGTGACTTCCACATCGTGGTAAGTTACTGCTTTCTTCAGATCCCTCCGTACCTTCTGCCGTGCTCTCCATACTTTGTGGTGGTCAGTTACGTTTATCTGATCATCAGAACTAATGATGCCATAGTCAACCAATGTTGCAGTGCTGATAGCTGCAGCAGCCCTGTTCGATACACCATACCGGTCAGCTTCCAAAGCAACAGTGGGAATCGGTGTGATGTTCCTGTCCTCCTTGGCACTATCACCCATCCACTCATCATCAACACTTTCACCACTGGAGTCTGCTTCTGCTTGAGCTGATTCGACCACATCTGCAGAGGATGCTTCCTCTTGCCGTTCCGTTTTTCTTCTATTCTCTTCTTCTTGTCTTTCTTGCATCCGATCCTCTCTTGACTTCCTTCTCTCCATCATCTGAGTCACATTCGTATCCACCCGACTGATCTGCATGATCCGCGTGGTTCTCTGGTCGATCAGAAAGGCATGCTCTCGTCGTGGAACTTTTATTTCTTTTTAACAGTGGCATGCAGACAGATCATTGGCAGACAGCTATGTCAAACAACTGATTCAGGCTTTCCTCGAACTTCTTGGTTTATGTGGCCTGCTTGCCTTGCTTCGATGCTTGTGAGCCTTTTTCCATCAATCAGAGCAGCTTGGTCTTCACATTCTTGATTGGCTGTGATGGAATGTTAGCACGATTCCAAAGGTCAATGAGTGTTTGGCATACCTCCGGAAGAATCTCCCTGTTGCTGGTGTACTTGTTCTCCTTCAAGAAGAGGAAATGCCTTGCAACTTGTATACGGGTTGGAAGTTCAGACAGAGGAAGCTCTGATAGTGGAGAACCAAAGACAATGTGACTGGCAGATCCCCGTGTTCTTTGCGTGCTCATTGTACCAGCAAAACTCAACAAGTATCACACAGGAACACTGAAACAAAAACACAAACGTATAAATAAAAAATTTATATGATTATGACTATATATATATATATAAGGCTTGGTTGATTGGTAAACAATAAGTTTACCAATATATATATAAAAATATACTGCACGCACATATGTATTATGTATATAAATATCCATAGGTATATATATACCCTAAGACATATAACAAACTTATAAACAATGTAAAACACAACAAAACAAAGAAATGTGTATAATGTATATATCACAAAACGCACCTTTCGTTAGTACCTTGGGGTTTTTGAACACCCCATCCACAGAAAAAACACTTGTTTCTCTCAAGCGAGCTAGCGTAGAACTAAGAAATTCCAGGGAATGACTCACTGAGAATAATTAGAAAGCTGCCAGAAGTACCATGTCAGTCAGTGTTGCCAACTGTAATTAGTAAGAA
This sequence comes from Bathynomus jamesi, assembly GCA_023014485.1. NCBI lineage: Eukaryota > Metazoa > Arthropoda > Malacostraca > Isopoda > Cirolanidae > Bathynomus > Bathynomus jamesi. Next base: position 1,218,416 of record JAJOZX010000274.1, on the reverse strand, counting down.
TTTTGTATTTTTTACATGCGAAAAAGGAGGTGTTCTGCTTGTTGCAGAAACCTTTTGATTTCTTTTCTGAAATCAGCAAGGTTGATTGTACAAAACCTGAAATGTGCCTCCAGATCGCTCATGACGCTACGCGCTACTGTGGACATCCGAGAATTTGCCTCTTTTTATCTTTCTCGGTACCTGTTGTCCCGATAACGCATGAAATGTCTTTGTGCATGTCTTCTGTCCGCCTCTCGGATTCTTATATTTGTCAGCTAACTTTGTATTTGGTGGATATTCTTTAGCATATTTAGTATATATTAGGATAGTGTTTAGTATATATATATATAGAGGATGAACTACACAATTAAACACGTGAAATGAATGGATGATTCCAAGGCCTTTCGTGCATTCAGAAGTACACTACCCTGAAGCGGTGTACTTCTGAATACACGAAAGGCCTTGGAATCATTTTTCTTTTACCTTTTGGGTTTGCATCATGTTCATATATATATATATATATATATATATATATATATATATATGAACATGATGCCATGATGCAAACCCAAAGGTAAAAGAAAAATGATTCCAAGGCCTTTCGTGTATTCAGAAGTACACCTCTTCAGGGTAGTGTACTTCTGAATGCACGAAGGGCCTTGGAATCATTCATTCATTTCACGTGTTTAATTGTGTAGTATTATATTGTGTAGTATTATATATATATATATATAATATATATATATATATATATATATATATATATATATATATACACGTATAAATTATATATATATAGATATATATATATATATATATATATATATATATATATATATATATATATATATATATAATGTTATGTTATAATGTTTCAGACCAACAAAGAACCTAGGATCCACTCATGGCTGGTCTACCTACTGTGTTCGTAATTGTGTATTGTGTATGTCCTCCGTGGTGGCGGAGGGGACCTACAATTTAACGTGGGTTCCGAACCAGAAAGCCTTAATTTTACTACCTTAAACTATACCCAGTCTATCAATACATGCGTCTAATCGATTTTTAAACATGTTTATAGACGTGCTACTAATTAATTCTACCGGCAAACTATTCCACCTATTTACTACTCTATGCGTAAAAAAGTTGTTGGCAACTGCTGTCTCGAATCTTCTACTTGTCAACTTACACCCGTTATTTCTACTCCTATTATATTGAGATATTTCGAAAAAGATATCTCTATCTAAGTTGTCGAAGCCACTCATAATTTTGAAAACCTGGATTAGATCACCCCTTAGCCTCCTAGTCTCGAGTGTAGTTAATTTTAACTCTTTAAGCTTATCCTCACACAACATCGACGTAAGCGACGGAATCATCTTAGATGCTCGTGTTTGAACTCTTTCGAGTTTGTCTATATCTTTTCGCATATGCGGATTCCAAAATTGGATCGCGTACTCCAAATGGGTTCTAACTAATGATTTATAAAGAGGAACAATAATATCGCGCGATTTGTACTCAAAATTCAAGCTATAAAACCTAACACTTTGATCGCTTTATTGACCGCTGCTGTAATTTGTTTCGCTACTTTTAAATCACCAGTGACTACAACTCCTAAATCTTTTTCCTGCTCTACTCTTGCCAACTCCTTCCCCGACATACTATTCGTAAAATTACCGTTACGCGAACCTACATGTTAAGTTTTCACTTATCGACGTTAAATCTCATTTGCCATGTGACTGACCAATCAACAATTTTATTCAGATCTTCCTGGATTTTACCTCTATCTTCGTCATTAATCGCCCTACCACCCAGCTTCTTGTCATCCGCAAACTTTGAAAATGTACTGACTAGGCCGACATCTAAATCGTTAATATATATAAGAAAAAGCAAGGAGCCTAATACAGAACCCTGAGGAACGCCGCTCGCTATATTAGCCCGACACGACTCCGCTCCATCAACCACCACCCTCTGTTTCCTACCTCGCAACCACTCTTCTATCCAATTTACTATTACACCCCTGATTCCATGCGCCATAGTTTTTCAATGAGTCTTTTGTGCGGTACGGTGTCGAACGCTTTTTGAAAATCTAAATACACTACATCAACCGCCCGAAGACTATCGTCAGCGTCAACCACACTTTGAAAAAATTCTAAAAGATTAGTTAAGCAAGATTTGCTTCGCTTAAACCCGTGCTGCGTATTTCTAACCAAATTATGCAATTCTAAGCCTTCGACTATACGATCCCTACTTATTAATTCCAGTAGCTTACAACAACAGACGTTAAACTGATTCTCCTATAATTTCCCGCAGCACTTTTATCGCCTATCTTAAAGATAAGTGTTACGTTTGCTAACTTGAAATTATCTGATAAACACCCCTCAGAAATAGACGCATTAAAAATCTTTCTTAGGGGCACAACAATGCTATCTTTTAATTCTTTTAGTTGTATGGGATATATGGAATCCGGCCCCGGTGATTTTCGCATTTTCATTTTATCAATATAGCGCATTACCACCCCTTCACTAACCACAATATTATCCAAAATATTACCATTATCAAAAGGTATTATGTCTGTGACCGTAGGGATATTTGTTACATCATCTATAGCAAAAACTGAGGTAAAAGATTCGTTTAGCAAGGTAGCCATTTCTTTGTTTTCAGGAATTAGTTCTCCGTTAACATTTTTCAACGACCCCCAAGACACTTTCTACTGGATTTCTATTGTTGACGTATTGAAAGAATCGCTTGGGGTTTTCTTTACCGTCACGAGCTATGGAGATTTCAAATTCGCGCTTGGACTTTTTTATTACACTTTTCGCTTCACGTCTTACAGATATGTAGTTGTTTCTTAACAATTTCCACCCGAACTTATGTAGCCTATAAGCCCTATCTCTACTCTTTATAATGTCTCTTACTCTAGAAGTAAACTACAAGGGCTTGTTGTTTACTTTCGCACGCTTAATTTTGTACGGTACACATTCCTCATTTATAGTCCTAAATATTGTTTCAAACGATTCCCACATTAGTTTGGCGTTGGAGATTCCCATTACGTTTTCCCAATTGACGTGTGACAATTCATTTCGAAATTTACAAAAGTCTGCGTGCTTGAAGTTAGGAATTTTAGTCGAGATAGCTCAATTCTGCTAGTTGAGGTTTAAGTTTTGTTTTTTGGCTAAAAATATAATAGTTACCCCTTTTTCTTTGAAGTATTCAATCTGACGTGAAGGCCACGAGTCTTTTGCTTATACTGAGGTTCTAAATGTAGCTGGCTAGGCTGCTTTAAACCCTAGATCCTGTCCGAAAGCTGGATTCTAACTGCGTTGGAGTTAGCTGGTGAAGGAAGCTATATTTTTGGGGCCACTTTGCGAGTGACTCGTTGCCCACGTCGGGCTAGCATCATGAAAAAGAAAAACTAAGGTATTTGTCATTTACCATTATTATTCGGACTATAGTGGATTTAATTATCCTAGAAGAGTTCCTTGTTCCATGCACGGTCTGTGTGTATCATATATAATATATATATATATATATATATATATATATATACGGTATATATATATATATATATATATATACACAAACTCAGAATGGTTCCCTGAGAACATTATATGTTAAACACAGACCGTGCATGGAACAAGGATCTCTTCTGGGAAAATTAAATCCACTATAGTCCGAATAAGTAATGGTAAATGACAAATACCATAGTTTTTTTCCTTTTTCATGATTTTAGCCCGACGTGGGCAACGGGTCTCTCGCAAAGAGATCCCATAAATATGCTTCCCTCACCAGCTATCTGCAAAGCAGACAGGATCCAGCTTTGGGACGTGGATCTAGGGTTTAAAGCAAGCCTAGATCCCTACACTCAGAACCTCTATATAAGTAAAAGACTCGTTGCATTCACGTCGTGTTGAATAAATCAAAGAAAAAGGGGGTAACTATTGTATTTTAGCCAAAAAAACCAAAACTTAAACCTCAACCGGGACATTGAGCGTCCACTTTTCAAGGCACGAAACACGTCCGTTTAGTATACACAAACTCAGAATGGTTCCCTGAGAACATTATATGTTAAACACAGACCGTGCATGGAACAAGGAACTCTTCTGGGAAAATTAAATCCACTATAGTCCGAATAAGTAATGGTAAATGACAAATACCATAGTTTTTTCCTTTTTCATGATTTTAGCCCGACGTGGGCAACGGGTCTCTCGCAAAGAGATCCCATAAATATAGCTTCCCTCACCAGCTATCTGCAAAGCAGACAGGATCCAGCTTTGGGACGTGGATCTAGGGTTTAAAGCAAGCCTAGATCCCTACACTCAGAACCTCTATATAAGTAAAAGACTCGTTGCATTCACGTCGTGTTGAATAAATCAAAGAAAAAGGGGGTAACTATTGTATTTTTAGCCAAAAAAAACAAAACTTAAACCTCAACCGGGACATTGAGCGTCCACTTTTCAAGGCACGAAACACGTCCGTTTAGTATACACAAACTCAGAATGGTTCCCTGAGAACATTATATGTTAAACACAGACCGTGCATGGAACAAGGAACTCTTCTGGGAAAATTAAATCCACTATAGTCCGAATAAGTAATGGTAAATGACAAATACCATAGTTTTTTTCCTTTTTCATGATTTTAGCCCGACGTGGGCAACGGGTCTCTCGCAAAGAGATCCATAAATATAGCTTCCCTCACCAGCTATCTGCAAAGCAGACAGGATCCACGTCCCAAAGCTGGATCCTGTCTGCTTTGCAGATAGCTGGTGAGGGAAGCTATATTTATGGGATCTCTTTGCGAGAGACCCGTTGCCCACGTCGGGCTAAAATCATGAAAAAGGAAAAAAACTATGGTATTTGTCATTTACCATTACTTATTCGGACTATAGTGGATTTAATTTTCCCAGAAGAGTTCCTTGTTCCATGCACGGTCTGTGTTTAACATATAATGTTCTCAGGGAACCATTCTGAGTTTGTGTATACTAAACGGACGTGTTTCGTGCCTTGAAAAGTGGACGCTCAATGTCCCGGTTGAGGTTTAAGTTTTGTTTTTTTTGGCTAAAAATACAATAGTTACCCCCTTTTTCTTTGATTTATTCAACACGACGTGAATGCAACGAGTCTTTTACTTATATAGAGGTTCTGAGTGTAGGGATCTAGGCTTGCTTTAAACCCTAGATCCACGTCCCAAAGCTGGATCCTGTCTGCTTTGCAGATAGCTGGTGAGGGAAGCTATATTTATGGGATCTCTTTGCGAGAGACCGTTGCCCACGTCGGGCTAAAATCATGAAAAAGGAAAAAAACTATGGTATTTGTCATTTACCATTACTTATTCGGACTATAGTGGATTTAATTTTCCCAGAAGAGTTCCTTGTTCCATGCACGGTCTGTGTTTAACATATAATGTTCTCAGGGAACCATTCTGAGTTTGTGTATACTAAACGGACGTGTTTCGTGCCTTGAAAAGTGGACGCTCAATGTCCCGGTTGAGGTTTAAGTTTTGGTTTTTTTGGCTAAAAATACAATAGTTACCCCCTTTTTCTTTGATTTATTCAACACGACGTGAATGCAACGAGTCTTTTACTTATATAGAGGTTCTGAGTGTAGGGATCTAGGCTTGCTTTAAACCCTAGATCCACGTCCCAAAGCTGGATCCTGTCTGCTTTGCAGATAGCTGGTGAGGGAAGCTATATTTATGGGATCTTTGCGAGAGACCCGTTGCCCACGTCGGGCTAAAATCATGAAAAAGGAAAAAAAACTATGGTATTTGTCATTTACCATTACTTATTCGGACTATAGTGGATTTAATTTTCCCAGAAGAGTTCCTTGTTCCATGCACGGTCTGTGTTTAACATATATATATATATATATATTTATATATATGTAATATATATACATACATATATATATATATATATATATATATTAACCCCTCCGTCTTTGGCCTTGGTTGTTTTGAAGTCGACGGGAGTTCTGGTTAGGAGGCAGCAACGGATTTATTACTCACAGTAGTTTCTTCTATAATACTCTCCGAGTTTTTCTGTTGTGGTTCGGAGGATTCCGTGAAAACTTACTAAATTCTCTAAAAGTTCCCTGATGCTTCTTATAATATATCGGGAACTTATGTTTCTCTATTTAAGACTAAGTTCTCTGAAGAGAGCAAACTCGAAGGGGAAGATAAAGACTTTTTCTTACTGCAATTGACTGCTAAAATGTACAGTAGGGTGGCCCACTTTTCAATTTTTTTTTAAAAGTATAGGTGATCGTGGTTTTTCCCATTATTTGGCACTATACTAGCACATTGGTACCATTTTTACAAAAATTGATCAATATTTAGGGGTCTCGCATCGACCTTGAAGTTACTAGTTTTTTTTTAAAAATGCGTACTTTTTAACGTTTTACTGAATCAAGATAAATCATTAAGTAGGGATGTTTTCTGAATCCTCTTAATGAGAGAAGTCGTTTGGTGTGCCTGCCAATGTCATACGACTAACGGTTTAAAGGTTGTGCCTGTATACAGGTAATACCAATGTGTTAGTATAGTGCCAAACAATGGGAAAAACCACGATCACCTATACTTTTCAAAAAAATGAGTAACCATACCCGGGCGGAATGTATAATGTATATAGCAGGCACGTGCCGTGAGTAAATACTCAGGGTAGGCAGACTCAATGCGCGAGCGAAGCGAGCGGCTCCAAGCTAGGGTGTCTGGGGTGGGCGCGAGCTCCCCCAGCGGGTTCCGGGGCGGAGTCCCAGCCACCAACGAATTTTAAGCATAATTAACCCCTTCTGCACCATTTGTGCTAATTTTTGGTCAACAACAAATATTTACTTACCGCTTTATTTGTAGATGAATTCCATTCTTCTCTCTTTGTTAGTAACAAAAATACCTGTAATTTTTTCAAAGAAATTGTAAGTGGGATTTTGCTCCATTTTAGTAAATCTTTCCTTTTCAATTGAAATTAGGGCAAGTGATGAAAGCCTTTCCTGTTTCATTCTATTCCTGGTGTAGCTTTTAATTCTTTTCAAAGCTGAAAATGACCTCTCAACAGAAACTGTTGTAGCTGGAATTGTTAAAATCAATTGCAACAGCTTCACCGCTTCAGGAAACGTTAGTTCGTCCAATTTGAAATATGAAAGCAAGCAAATCTTTAATTGATTTATCCCTGAACACTTGGGCACTATAAATTCCAGCTAGATCAGTTTTCAATCTTATGACATCGAAGAAGTTACCATAATTCTTCTGTAAACTTTCTAGTGCATCCTTATCAATTTCTGTAGCTAGTTTTAGAAACTTTTTACTATCAACTAATGAAATAAATTGTAAATTTTTGAAGTCACTGTATCTTGCTTCCATATGCTGCAGTATATCATTCAATATTAGACAGAATAGTCTTTCTCTTTCTTTTTTAATTGGACCTTTTGTACGACATTTTGATTCAATCAAGTTATTTTCTTTGAAACATTCTTCAAACTTCTCATAGATATCATCAAAATTTTTGCGCAGACCCTCGAGGGAATTCATTGTTTCATTGATTCTTTCAATGCAATATGGAATATCTATAATTTTAGTTTGTAAGATATTGAAGAGTGTGTCAGTTCTAATGAAAATCTTATCATATACCATGAGAAGAAAGTATGTTGAATCTTTCGTTAGCCAATTATAAAATCCATTACTCCTCACTAAAGTATCTGAGTCCCACAATAAAGGATTGCTGTCAATGTTGTTGAAAAGTTTACAAAGGTCACTATGATAGTGTAAAATAGTTTGCACTAGCTTTGAGTTAGAACTCCATCTCGTTGGTGCAGCCTTTGGAATGCGTTTATGTACTATTTCATCAAGAAATTGCGTTCGTTTTGTAGTGATTGAAAAATGCAGCAAGACCATCAATGGTCTTGAAAAAGATTGTACATTCAGGTATAAATTTCGCTGACTGAGATAGAACAAGATTCAACTTGTGAGCGTAGCAATGGGTAAATAACGCTGATGATGCCTTTTCTCTTATTTTAGCTTGAACGCCATTTAAATGCGATGCCATTACCGATGCTCCATCATATGTCTGTGCTACAAGCTTCTCAGCACAGTTGTATTTATCTAAATTTTTAAATATGCATTCTGTTACACCAGTAGCTCTTCTGTCTTTAAGTTCGTCAAATCCTATGAAAGCCTCTTTAATTTCAGAATCCAATACATATCTTAAAACTGTGGAACATTGAGCTGTATTTGAAATATCAGTCGATTCATCCACTTCTATAGCAATGAATGGGGATCTTGCGATATCTTCTTTAATATTATTTTCTACAGCTATGCCTACTGCTTCAATCAAGTCATTTTGTATCTTGTTAGAAACGCCAGAAAACACGGATGAAGTCTGTAAATGTTGTGGTAATTTTTGGTCAAATTTTGCAGTGTAGTTCAGTAACTCAATATAGTTTCCACGATTTAAAGAGGATTTATCTTCATTATCACCGCGGAAAGCAAGTTCTTGTTTAATCAAAAAGCAAGTAGCAGAAATTAATGTTTTCAGTATGTCTCTGTTTTCCTTTACCTTTTTATTGTGAATTTCAATGCTAAGTTTTTTTTGCTTATCTATGCTCAAGTCGATTCGTGTAGATCCAAATGTTTTCAACGATATTTGACTTTCATAATGCGCAGCAGACCTCTCGTGCTTACTTAAAGCATTAGTCAAATTATTTAAATCACAATATCCTGTTCTTATCCACACACTTTCACTAGATACGGAAAATAACAAGCATGGAAAACAAAAGAGTCTACCTGTTGTAACACAACCACACAACCACTCTTTCTTGCTGTACCACGTCGTTTGAAACGTTCTGATTATTTTTGTTCCTTTACGCTGTAGCAACTGTTTCAGTTCCGGTGTCGGCCTACCATTTTTAATCACATTCAACCTTTCTTCATAAGACAGTTTAGAAAAATTCTTAAGATACTCACTGTCCATATTTGAAAAGGGTTAAATTTTGAAATAAAATGTCTAAAATTTAGTTCAATCACCAGAGGCAAACGACAACACAGACGCGCGCACAGCCACAAACCCGACCATGTGCCCGAACGGCAAAACACAGTGAAAAGCAGAACTAAATCTGCTTATATAGCGCAGTATTTGTCACAGCTTGGAGCTCCACTCACGGCACGTGGGAAAATTTCATTGTCAAGCGTTAATATATATAGAGGTTGAAAGGCACGGGGAAATTGTGCTTCTAACACAATATTATCCATTTACAAATTTATACATTGAATTTCATACATTAAATTAACATTTATATAATGAAGTGAAAATCATTTACTTTTTATATTTAATATTTTTAGTTTTATTCAGGGTAGGCACTGCCTACCTTGCCTACCCAGAGGGCACGTCCCTGGTATATAGGTAATTAGAAAATGCACTATGCCTGTGCCAGGTACCTAACCTATTTCTTTTTTTGCAGATCATAACATTTTGAAATTCTGTCTGAGTTCCTCATCCTTTCTCATGGACAAATCGATGGCAACCATAACTGGAAGAACTCTTGAAGCTACAAATAGAGAGTCATCAAAAGGAAAGGCGAAAATAACATCGCTACCTTCTCTAAGATCGGCCTCGGAAATTTTTTTAGTTGGCCAACCGTCGTCCTCCATCAGTGGTAGCAAATTGCCAACAACACGGCAGGTTTTGCAATACTTCTTCAGTGTTATCCAGTATACTGCTAACAGGAAAGACGCATTCAAAGAAACCGTAAACAACGTCTTAAAGTTTTGGAACATGGCCCGCATTAAAACAATCACAAAGCTCAACTGCGAACGGAAGCTAGAGGCATTGTGGAAAGAGTGGCACTTACTCCAAAAGAGCAGAAAACGAGAAACTGACGCCGGAGGAAAACGGCAGAAGTTTTCGGACAGTATGGACAAGCTGTGGGATATCGGAGCATCTGACGCTGTCGAAGATATAAAGAAGAATCGACTGCTGTCCGACAAGGACAAGAAAGAAGACATTGACTTCTACCTCGATCAACGTGGTCCTCGGGTGGCAACGATGAGCGGGAACGATAAAGTTTTCGCCGTAAAAAGAAAGCTACAGGAAGGAAGAAAACGTCCTCGCCAGGAGCCGCAAACCTCAAAGTGTGCATACGAAACCGGAGATGAGGCCATGGAGAATGATGATACTGGCATGTCAGGAGAGTCGGAGACAGAACTAGCGTTCCCCCTGCCGAAAGAGCCAAGTGTGTCTGTCAATCTTCCTCGCCGCATCCTTAATGCACCTGCTGTCATGGAAGTGGCTGATCGTTTCCGCATGTCCAATAATCAGGTGCGTATTGTGTATAGTATTCATCGATAGCGTCAGTTTTAAAGTGTCCCGTAACCCACATGTATTCTTGACAGTTTCCTTTCCACTTTCCATTCTCTACATAGGTAGTAAGCATTGTGGCTGCTATCACACGTTCGGCGGATCCACCAGCAGACCTCAATCAGTTCAGCATCTCGAAAGAAACGGCTCGCCGGGGAAGAGTGTCACATCGCCGTGAAGTGGCGACGGCTGTGAAGGACTCCTTCACGCCACCGAGGCACACTGTTGTCCACTGGGATGGCAAAATGGTCAAGGTCAGTTGATTAAGTTTTCATAGCTATCAATTTAGTAATGAGATTCATGAAGCATAATGTCAATTAAAAAGAGAACTGAATGTGAAAAAAAATAGGTTACTTTACAACCATGAAATTGAAATATATGGCATGTGTTTCAGAACTTCCTTGGAACGGCGGAGCACCGCCAAGCAATTCTCATCTCCGGGGCTCCTCATTGCACAGAAGGAAAGTTGCTGTCAGTCCCAGCTGTTGCTGACGGCACCGGACTGTCGCAGGCGCGGGCAACCATACATGCTCTCGAAGATTGGGGATGTGAGGAGAGCGTCATCGAACTCTGCTTCGACACCACTTCCACCAACACGGGGAGGGTGCAGGGTGCAGTTGTCCGGCTGGAAAACATGCTCGGGCGACCGCTACTCCAGCTGGGATGCCGTCATCACGTCCTAGAGCTTATCGTGGGGGCAGTAGTCGTCACCCTGCTCGGAAGGACTACGGCACCAACTGATCCTTTGTTTCAGCAGTTGAAGAGAAGGTTAGTTCATTTTTTGTGCAAGGTAAAGTTAGGACACACATGATATTCCACTAGTTTATAAAACAGCAAGCCAAACCGGAACTTCAGAGTTTTCTCACACAATTTTCTTGTTTATTATGTTTGAAGATGGGACGAGCTCGATCTCTCGACCTACTGCAAACTGCACGTCGAGAATCTGGCGGAGAGTACGTGGCTAATAGAACTCCGGGACGCGGCGGTCAGCTTCCTGAGCACAGCTTCTGGTTTCGTCAGAGACGATTACCGGGAAGTGGCAGAGATCACGCTCCTGGTACTCGGGACACAACCACGCCGTGGCATTCACCTCATGCGCCCAGGAGCCTACCACCACGCAAGATGGATGGCTAAAGTTAGTATTTTCAAACAAAAATAATTTAGAGATAAGTTTAAATGTTATTCAAAGATAAACATTTCATTATAATGCAAACAAAGTAATTGGTAACAATAAACCTGTCTTACTTACAATGGTGCCTATTCTGTTTCAGGTCATCTACTACACAAAACTGCTGATGTTCAGTAGGCAGCTGGAGCTCGACGCCGAGCTGGTCGACAAACTGCACAGGATCGTGGTGTTCATCGCTCTTCTGTACGTACCAGCTTGGTTGGCGGCCCCTGTAGCAGCTGATGCGCCGTTGAATGACCTGGTACTATACCAGCGTTTTCTGAGGTATAGGGCAGTGGACCGCGAGGTGGCAGAAGCGTCACTGGCAGTGATGAGGCGGCACTTCTGGTATCTGAGGCCTCAGACCGTCATCTTCGCTCTATGCAGCAACAAGGTGGCTGGCACTGTGAAGCAACAGATGGCAGAGAAGCTGTCCCACCTCCCTGTACCCAAAGACTTCACATACGAGAACGTCTCAGTCGATGAAATGACGCTACTCCCCGACCTGATCGACGAGTCCTCCTGGTTCTTATTTGCAGGTCTGAAGATGTATGGGTCTTCGTGGCTCACCCTGCCAACTGATAAGTGGGACGAGAACGAGGACTTTTGTCGTCTGAAGGATGTGATCTATAATCTCCAGGTCACCAATGACGTCGCTGAAAGAGGAGTCCAACTGATACAAGACTATGCGAACACGGTCACAAAGGACGAGGCACAGCTGCAGGATCTTCTGCAAGTGGTGGAAAAGAACCGGAAAGAGCTCGGCGACTTCAAGAAGTCATCACTCGCCACGATGACATAGCACAGAGGGACAACGTTGCAGCCAGTGACGTGTGATAGTGGTCAATACAATGCAAAAGTGATTGTTTAAGTTAGTGTTTCTTTCTTCCTTATTTGTCTGCTATTTGCTGATTTTTTTGAAAAGTATAGGTGATCGTGGTTTTTCCCATTATTTGGCACTATACTAGCACATTGGTATTACCTGTATACAGGCACAACTTTTAAACCGTTAGTCGTATGACATTGGAAGGCACACCAAACGACTTCTCTCATCAAGAGGATTCAGAAGACATCCATACTTAATGATTTATCTTCATTCAGTAAAAAGTTAAAAAGTACGCATTTTAAAAAAAAACTCGTAATTTCAAGGTCGATGTGAGACCTCTAAATATTGATCAATTTTTGTAAAAATGGTACCAATGTGCTAGTATAGTGCCAAATAATGGGAAAAACTACGATAACCTATACTTTTTAAAAAAAATTGAAAAGTGGGCCACCCTAATGTACAGGCAATGCTCAGCCTCTAAGTTAGATTAGACTTTCACAGGGGGAGAGGTTTGACCTCTTTCGACCATGGCTCAGGCCGGAATTTAAAAGTGAGGAGGCCCTCGGCTTCCTCGAGGAGGGCTCCAACCTCCTCGCTGAAAGGCTGCTAACAAGAGAGTATCTCTTATTTTACAAATACAAGCATCATATAAGTCTAAATGTTGGGGGAGTGCAGTTGAAGGTTAAGTTCCCCCCCCCCGTTTAATGGAGATCTACGTTAAGCCTAATTTTAAACACATGATCAGAATTTTGAAAGATTCCAAAATGAAATGAAAAAGAATAAATAACAAAAAAAATAATAATCGTAATATCGCCGAGTATCCATTCCTAAATGGCGACAATTTCGTAGTCGTACATTGAGTACAATCTAAGTACATTATTAAGTCCATTGTAATTTTGGTTTACTACAACTAGGATTATAATTACGAATTAATTCACATTCACTTATTGTCATCAATTACAGTTTCATTAAAGTACATTAATTACATCATATTAAATTATTACAGTTACTTACAATTCTAGCAAATTGTTAATTGACATATCTGATACTGACGTAAGATACGGAAATACACGGACATTTATGATATAACATAACATAATATAACATAACATACAACATAAAACCTTATGTTATAAATTTGTAGCTGGCGCAAGAGGGATTTCGGGTTGCGAGGCTCGCTTTTTTGGCGACGTCATCGGAATCTGAATATTCGTATCAGCATCCACGAGTATCTTGCGAGAGGTTAAATAATTAAAAAAAAATAAAAAGTATACATGTGAACGCACTTACATGTAAGATAATTATATAGGTCCTCAGTGGACATGTACGACTGCATAAACTATTGTACGCATATTGGTAGTCACACAATCGGTTGACAATGGTAGACAATAGGTAGCTGAATGAATAATTAATAAAATTAACAAAAGAAAAAGGTCAAGAAAGGACATGGATGTATGAATGAACAACATATAAATAATGGCGTATAGAGTGTACAGTTTTTATTATTATGTTAAAGAATTTAACATAGAGATATGATGAAAAGAAATTAATGACAGGAAAGTGTGAAGGGAATTAAGCTACTTTATGACGTCATAGTTATTTAAATTATGCCATACATCAATTCATAATTAATACGCCATAGTTATTTAATTCGTATGTACAGTACAAGTCATTATTGGGAGAATTTAGAAGAGATGAATTAGAGCAATACAGTAAGGAAAGGTTTATAGCCATTGTACAAAGAGTGATTGAAACTATTACTTAAATAAATATACTTATACGAGTATACAGTAAATATTAAGGAATTGGTACATTTGGGAAGAATTAAGTAAATGAATAAAGCACAAACAAGGGTTCAAATCATACCACATTCAATGTGCATGCATAATCAAATAAAATTTAGGGATGAGGGTTAGATGCAAGACATCAATAATTAATTCTAATAAATTCTATAATAAATGGAAAATGGAGATATGGGTAACATTGTGATGGAAATGTTAAACGATCTAAATCGTCAATTGTCTTGTTTGTACTTTAAGGGAATGAAATTAAAGGACATTCCTTTCTCACAACGAACCCTTCAATGACACAAGCATGGATTCGACTTAACCATAGAAATGGTAGGTCGCATGGTTGTGAAACTGCAAAAATTGAAAGCAACAAATAAAATGTTTATCCAAACTCGCGTTAGGCGATTTTGGTTCTTATGTAAAAATGAATATTTGATTATATAGGAATTATTCATTGTTCATTTATATATATATATACATATACACTGTATATTAGGGTGCATCGAACGTACAGAGGCAAAAAAAAATTTTAAGTGACAATCGGCAGGGTGTGCAATCGTTGACTTTTAACATAAGTATTCATCGTGTGTCGTATGAAGATCCTCTGATTATATCTTCAACTGCCATAAGCCGACGAAGTTTGATAAAACAGCATCAATTTTCTACCGAGTGAAATTATTGATTTAATGACTTGATTCGGGTTATTTTACCAATCATATTATAAAAATTATTGTTTTATATATATTACTTCTCAGATAAAAGCTATTCCATTAAATGAGTCATCATGTCGCGTGATCTGTATGGTCCACCCATTTCCTAATTTTGTTTTAGCACTACAATGGCAAAAACTAGACAATTTGTTGTTTGCCCTATATTTGGAGATCCAAGTGAAGTGAAGGTAAATGTTTTGCCAGATTATGAATCCATCATGAAATATTGTTTACTGAGCAAACTTCAACCTAAAAGTGTACAAACTGTTCATCCATTGTCCTTTGAATATGCAAAAAAGGTTGCTCAAAAGGTTCAGCAAGTATGGAAAAGTGCAAGCGTATCACAAGCGTGTTGTCGAAAAAATTCGATCATATCATGAACAATATCGTAAGCTGCTAAAACCCTACAAACAACGTAAGTGTATACAGACGCACAAAAAAAAGTTTAAAAAATTTAGAGATAAAGCCAAAAAACTATTTGATATTACTGCTTGCAAATGCAAAGAAGGTGCTATCTGTCATTGTCCAGCTGAGAATAAAGTTCCCAAAGAAGAAAAAACGTCTGATTGATCAACGTTCTGATAGAAAAATGTTTATTGGGCGCATCGATGTAAAGAAATCAAGAGAATTGAAAAGAAAAAAGCAGCATAGAGATAAAATGAAGCACGTGTTTCAAAGTATTTCAGAGCTACGTCATCTTCAGTGTCATCAGTAATGACATCAAGTTATCAGTTATCTGACAAAATACCAATTGGACAGGAAGACCAAGCTGAGTCAATGGTATCCACCCCAGAAGAATCTGATATTGCTGATATTGCACCTTCTACATCTAAACTATAACATCCTAAAATAAATGAACAAATGAGGACACCTCTTCCAATGGTATTAAGAGAAGCTGACAGGTATGGTGTTTCAGATAGAGCTGTTGCAGTACTTACATCAGCTGTTTTGCAGGACATAGGTATCATTCACGAAAATGCTAAAACTAAAATTGTCGATAAAAACAAGGTTCGACGTGAAAGAGAGAGATATCAACAAAAAATAATGATCTCTGATAAATCAGATGCTATTAAATCTCTTTATGTGATGGTAGAAAAGATAAAACTCAAGTTGTGGTTAAAAGTGGGCAAAAGCATTATAACCATATTTTTACGGAAGAGCACATTACTTGGGTTAGTGAACCTGAATCAATTTTCATTGGTCATATTTCTCCTTCTTCTGGAACATCAGAAGAAATTAAAAGTTCTATCATTCAATGTTTTGAAGAAAATAAAATTTCACCTGAACATTTAGTCGCAGTTGGCCGTGATGGCACATATGTGAATACTGGAATAAAAGCTGGAGTTATCCGGCTTTTTTAATTACAATTAGGAAGACCTATTCATTTGTTTATTTGTTTAATGCACGCAAATGAGTTACCTTTGCGTCATCTAATTAAGCATCTTGACGCAGTAACTCGAGGACCATATTCTTTTTCTGGTCCTCTTGAAAAGAAACTGCAGAACTGTGAAACTTTGCCTTTAGTAAAATTTAATTCAGTTGAGATTAAAGAGCCATTACCAAGCATTGATAACACCGGTCTGCATGAAAATCGATTTCTTTATTTTTGAGTTGTGATTCTGAAGCAGTTCGCTGCGCTGAATTGAAAAATGCTACCAGTTTTTTTCTATCACCCACAGTTTTAAAGTTATTAGCAAAACAATTTTGGGGTGTTTTGTAATTTTTTACCTTTTTTATCTTTAATTAATTTCGTTTTTTCATATTTTTCAGATAGATAATTCTAACATTACGTCTTTAAAATTTTAATAATGGCTTCTAGAGGATGTACCCATAGTCCAGACATATTTTGTTATATTTGTGGTCGGTATGTTGTTGTAAAACAAAGGACAAATGTAACGACCTTCATTAAGAGAGCTTATCATGCTTATTTTGGAATTAAATTAGGAGATCAAGACAAAAGTTGGGCTCCACACAAGGTTTGTCTTACGTGTGTTGTGGCACTAAGGAATTGGAGCAAAGGTAAAAAGAAAAGTTTGCCATTTGGGATCCCTATGGTATGGCGCGAGCCTAGAAACCACACCGACGACTGCTACTTCTGTTCTTGCAATGTTAAAGGTTATAATGCAAAGAATAAAGAGAGCCTTCAATACCCAAGTCTTCCATCTGCAATAAGGCCGGTACCCCATGGTCCAGAAGTTCCTATTCCCCTCCCACCCGAGAGGATCAATACAATTCAGATTCTGATTCAGCTCCAAATCCAGATAATGATGATGTTTATGAACAGCCAACAGCTGACCGAGATCCTCCTAAACCATTAACCCAAGCCGAACTAAATGACTTAGTCAGGGATTTGAATCTGCCTAAGGACTCTGCAGAACTTTTGGGGTCTAGTTTGCAGGAGAACAATTTAGTGGCATCCGACACATACTTCGCTTGGTAGAGAAATCGTGAGAAAGACTTCGTGCCTTTTTTCGAAGAAGATGGTCCCTTGGTATTTTGCAAGGACATCACAGGATTAGTGTGCAAGCTAGGCAACGAATACCAACCAGTGACTGGAGGTTGTTTATAGATTCTTCTAAAACCAGTCTAAAAGGAGTGTTACTGCACAACGGTAACAAATATGCATCAATCCCAGTGGCCCATTCTACTCATTTAAAAGAGACCTATGATAACATGAAACTGCTTCTGGAAAAAATTCAGTATCAAAATCACAGATGAATATTGTGTGGGGTTCTCAAAGTCCTTTGCATATTACTTGGGCAGCAATCAGGATACACTAAGATGCCATGTTTCATCTGCGAATGGGATAGTCGAGCACGTGACCAGCACTGGAAGAGGAAAACTTGGCCTCCTAGAGAGAATCTTACCCCAGGATCAAAGAACATTTTACATGAACATCTAGTTGAACCAAATAAAATCCTCCTACCACCCTTGCACATTAAGTTAGGCTTGATGAAGCAGTATGTCAAAGCATTGAATAGAGAAGGTGAGTGTTTCAAGTACATTTGTTCAAAATATCCAAAGATTAGCCACGAGAAAATAAAGGAAGGTGTTTTTATAGGTCCTCAGATTAGAAAGTTATTGACAGACGATCATTTCCTGAACACAATGACCAATAAAGAAAAAGAAGCATGGCTTGGTTTCAAAGATGTTGTTGAAAACTTCTTGCGAAACTACAAAAGCCAAAATTATGAAAGACTGGTGGAAAATATGCTTAAAAAGTTTTGCGCCTTAGGCTGCAACATGAGCCTGAAAGTTCACTTCTTATTTTCGCATCTTGACCGTTTTCCCGAAAATCTTGGAGATGTCAGTGAGGAGCAAGGGGAACGATTTCACCAGGACATCAAAACCATGGAAAGAAGATATCAAGGAAGATGGCATACAAATATGATGGCGGATTACTGCTGGTGTCTGCAACGAGATCAGCCTAACGCACAGCATAAGAAAACATCAAAGAAGCACCGGTTTAGTCGTCATTAGTCAGATCTACCTTCGTAGTCTTAAGTCTTTGGAATAAGTCCTGTAATGTTTGCAAGTAAAGAAGGTAAATATATTTTGTTTCTTTCAATTATTTTTTATTCTTTCATGAACAAGCAATATGCTTCTCCAAGAGCTAGGAGCTATTTAATTCTGCTTTAATTAGGTTTTACTCTATCACCTAAAGATTTCGTGCTACAAGGGCTGTTGTAATACCTCATCCGTCCCCAAATGTTAACCACCCATTGATGGGAGGGGAGAGAGTATTTTGCTGGGAACGGGACTGGTTGTTATATATATTTACCCTACATTATTATGTAAGCGTTACTGTAGTCTATAACAACAAAATTTATGGTTTAGCATGTGCAATCCAATGTTGGTCTCGATAAGATGGTTCACATTTGGGGATAAATGGGGGATTTATGACACCCTGTAGTAAGAAAACCATACGTGATAGGGAAAAACTAACTATATTTTTGAGATCAGCGCACTCAAATTATATAGAATAACCAACTAGTTTGTAAAAGTCTATCGACAAGTTTTCAAATGTGTACTGGTGTAATTAATCCTGAGGATCTTAGTACAGACCAAAAATACTTATGTGAAATGTGCAAAGCAGTAGTCTCAGGTCATTTTTCAAGAGATCTGGCTTTACGTGACCCTGGTTCAATGAATCATTCTCGCTGGTTAACAACGGCAAACAGGATTTTGCGACTTTACATCGGAACTGATAAATATAATCCATCCAAGAAGCTTAGGTTGTTAGTAAAATATGTAATTGATGTGTATGCAACAGTTCGGTTTAATATTTAAAAAAATCCCTCATGCAGTCATGGCTCACACTTTTTTCGACTCGTAAAACATTCACGTTTTCTTCCTGAAACAGAAAAATATGTGGTGGATAGTGTAATTCGGCGAAATGCTTATTTTGCTCATCCGGAGAATCTGCTGCTTGCAATGCTAGCAGATGAATCTAAAGTTATCAGACAGGTAGCTCTTCGCAGAATATATGCCGCTCGATCTGCCTCCAATTCTAATACTACAAGGCATTTTACGATTCCAAATATTAATTTGAAGGCTCAACATTACACAGATTTAATTAATTGGAATGAGAATGAAAGATTAGAGCCACCGTTTACAAAATATCTAAGCAATGAACAGTTGATACCTTTCATTAATCAAGATGACACTCCACTTTTAAACTTCAGCATGCCGTGTCATACACAGGCAATTGAAAGGTATACTGAAGTCACATGAGTACCACGATTACAAACCCATCTGCCCTCAGCTCATATGCGACGATGATTCTGATAGACGGCTGCAGTTTGCTGAAACAAGACAAAAATTCAACAGTGATTCAGATTTCGTTCGAAAGATCAAATGTTCAGATGAATGTGTCTTCGGTTTAACGAGTAAGGGAAACAAACGCAACGTTAACTATTAGGCGAAAATATTTTTTCAAAATTAGGGCGTGCAGTAGTTATTGAGGACTCATTTACTTTGCCATACCGAGAGATACGATGGATGGAAAACGCTATTGCCAACTATTTAGAGAGAAAGTTCTTCTACAGTTTACTAATGGCGTTGGCAGGAATTGGCTTCATGAATATGATGGAGCGTCACCTCATTACTCTGCAGCTGCTCATGAGACTCTGGATACAAACATTGAAGGAAGATGGGTTGGGCAGCGAGGTCCCATTGAGAGGACAGCCAGACCACCTGATTTAACTCCATGTGATTTCTGGCTTTGTGCTTATTTGCGTGACAAACTCTACACTCCTGGTTTCATCTATCCATATGTGAATGCCCTTCGTCGCAGAATAGATGAACAACTACTATAGAAACGATCCCACTCAATATGTTCAGAAGAACAATGAAGAGTTTCACAGAGAGAATCCACAAATGTATCATAGAGGATGGAGAACGCTCTGAAGATGAAATTACAATTTAACAAATTATTTGTATAAATAAAATTCTTATAGACTTTTTGTTTGATTTATTTCATCATTTGAACACTAGGGTGGAGCGTTTTTACACTTTCTTCAATTTTCGTTTTGTAATAGCGCGGAGAAGTGGCTCTTCCACGTCAAAAGTGAGTGTGTAAAATCTCAGAGATCTGCAATAATATCTTCTGCCTCCGCACGCGCGTTGAAAATCCAAAAAATGCCCCAAAATACTGTACACATTTCTTCAATATTTTCTTATAGTTTTAATTTTCATCCTACCTTCTTGTAATAGCGAGGAGAAGCATCCTAAAGGTTTATTTTAGATTAGTTTTAAATATTTTTGTCCTGCGATAATTTCTTCTGCCTCCGCAAACGTTCCAAAATGCGAGAAAATTTACATAAATAACGTATTTTATAATGACGCTATTATGGTCAACTTCGGTCCTACACCACAGTTTATTCATTAATTATGTATTAAGTAATGCAAGTAACAATCCATTATATCATATTTTAGTAATTTAAGAAGTTTATATATTGGAGCAATTAAATAATTTAGGTCCACTAATGCAGTTTACTTTGCATATGCTTGAGTAGCATGGGCGCAAAAATGCCAGAGTGCAGAAATGTTGCATAATATTACGTAATGTTGCAAGAGTGCCAACCCCCACCCCCTTTTGTTGCTAAGCCCCGCCCCCCTTTGGTGCCAGCCCCAAAATGGGACTGCAAGGGGTATGCACCCTGAAGTTATCCCCCAAGCTGATCCCCCGAAAGGGGAGCGCCAACCTTTGTTGCCAACCCCAAAATGGGATTGCAAGGGTTATGCAACTTGGAGTTATCCCCCAAGCTGAACCCCCAAAGGGGCAGAAAGAGAGCAAGAGAGGAAGAGAGAAAGGAAGAGAGGACCCAGAGGTGGGAACCCAGAGTTGGGTATTCGCTCGGCTGATTGCCGAGCTCATATGAGTTCTTCAACCACCCGCAGCCCTCCTATAGGGCACTAATCAGCCAGTTGGCTGCTGAGTTGCCAGATAGCGCCATGTGTTTAATTATTCCTTCAGCCAGTTGCCAGATTCGTTATTTATTAAATTAATTCATATATTATTCAGCCATGTGGCTGCTGAGTTGCCAGATTCGTTATTTAATAATTTAATTCATATATTAATCAGCCAGCAGGCGCCACAGCCAGTTGGCTGCTGAGTTGCCAGATAGCATTTTAATTGTTCAGGTATTCCTTATTAGGGAGAGTTGCTAAATACCACCATTTATTTTAATTTTTATTTATATTATGGAGAGTTGGTAAATACCACCATTTATTTTAATTTTTATTTATATTATGGAGGGTTGTCAGAATATATATATATATTATATATATATAATATATATATATATATATATATCGCCGTGTTTTACTTTTTATTTTTATTATAATTTATTTAAATTCATTATTTCTTTATTTTCTTTCCTCTTTCGTCTATCATAATTTATTGTAATTTGAAGTTCACTAGGAAAACTTAATATCGTTTAACAAATTTATTTGTTTATTCAAGTTAATTATTTTGCAACTTTTTTTTTCGTTAACAAAATTCAAGTTAGATAGAGAAGAAATCATTAGAAGGACAAATTCCACACATTAGTTATTTTGCATCATTTTATAAAAATCTAAAACAAACTATAATTTTCACAATATTTGCATAAATAACGTTTCACGCTAATAACCGAATTTACAACCTGTAACAATTCTATAACGTGCCAAAAATAACGGACAATTTTCTTTACATTGTGTTCAGGGAATAAATAAACAAAGTATTAACAAAATATTAGTACAGGAAAATATATAGTTATATTATCAAAAGTTATATTATCAAATACTAGTACAGGGAAAACATAGTTATATTATCAAAAGTTATATTAACAAATTATTAGTACATGAAAACAATATATTTATATATTAATTATATATAATCATACAAAGCATAGTATTAACAAAATATTAGTACAGGAAAATATATTTCGCATTTCGTGCGGAAATAAAGAAAAATATATATATATAATAATAAATAAATGAACAATTTGTACACCGACACACACACACACACACAAAAAATGAAAATATACAAAGCACAGTATTAACAAAATATTAGTACAGGAAAATATATTTGTCAAGTTAGGCTACTTTTTGATAATTTACAGTTCCGAGAAAAAGATTTTCATCGCAGTTTCTCTCTTTGTGCATATATATATATATATGTATATATATATATATATATATATATATATATATATATAATATATATTATTATTATTATTATTAAAAATGTTAATTGTTTATGTGAATATTTTAAACACCAAAACTATTTCGCTGATTATTTTAAACAGACCCCTCAAAGTTAATATAATTCGATTTTAAGTTTTACTTAACTTACCCAATAAACAACGTTTTCTACGGATATTTATAAAAGAAAATGGAATTTTTGGCACAACCCACATAATTGTGCCTTCTACAAACCATTTATATTTATTGTAATTTTAAATATTATGTTATTGGCTTTATATGATGTGCCCGTTTTTAAATTTGCACTGTGTTAACTATTCCTGTTATTAAGTTTGTTTCGTAGTTTTGTAGTTGAGTGTACAAGACAGCTCATACAAATAAACATTGTAAATGCTTATTATTGAAATATATGCGTCACTGTTAACTATTAACCGTTAACTTTCTATACAGGAGCGTTACGAAATCATGATTTTTACTAATAAAAGAAATGTATATCTTGACGAGTTTAATGTTAATGAAATCACTATAAAGGAGTGTACTCGGTAAAATTTCGTGTAATGTTTAAACTCAGAAATGTCGTCCCTAATCAGGTTTTATTGACTATTTATCATAACCTAGCTCCATTTAACTGGACTCTCTGTTCCTTTCTTTAAGCATTCTTCAATCCAATTTGGTACTGCCCCTTTTATTCCAATTAATCCTTCTTCTTCTAAGAATATTGTAATTTTGTCTCTGATGACACTTTCAAGTATTTTACAAAAAACAGAGGTTAAACTAATTGGTCTATAGTTTTTAGCTAGGCTTTTTTGTCCTTTTGGAGTCGTGTAAAAGCGTTTTTGAACGTTTCAATATGTATTTATACGATTTCAAATGTTTAAGACGTGAGTTCTCGATGTTAGTTTCCCTTTTCAGAAAAACGGGCACATCATATAACGTGTAGAGTAAAATTTTCAGTGAAAATTTATGTATATTGAACGAATTTGTACGAAGTTATAGATCCATACATTATGAAAGGTAAGAAATTGTGATTTCACACGATTTGGTTCTATTATTATTATTATTATTATTATTTACTGCAGACGACCACACGATATTGACCACAGCTGATTAAATCTAGCGAAATTGGCACCTCGTGCAACAAATTAACAAAGATTGTTCTCAAATAATTTTGTGCTGGCTCCCTGGATGGATAGTGATTCATAGTTACTCCTATCGGTGTAATGAGAAAAATGAAATTAAAAAATGTAGGTCTTTAGATCCGTGCTGACATTTTTACTAGTTACCACGTAAGATATTGCGGTATCTGGCAATATGTTGCTTACATTATGACGATGAACCGTTGTGGTAATACAAATTTCCTGAAAGTTAATAATATTTTTTACTAATTTATTTGTTAAGGGCGTTACTTTTTATTCAGGCTTTACTCTTGGCCTATCTAAATTTTAGGCTTACTTCATTTTTTATTTCGCAGTCTTCTCCCTTTTCGGCCTGCAAAATTTACGCGTATGAGTCTATATTTAACTGAGTTGAGTTAGACGTAACTGGGGTAGTCTAAGTAATAATGTTAAATTAGGTTTTCGGTGGTTTTTAGGAATAAATAAACATGTTTAATTAAACAAATCCAGTTCAACGCAAAATGATCAAATAAAAGACCTATTTCACTGCATGATTCGTTCTACAAGCTGTGCAAATACCAGAATTACTCAATGCAGTCTGCAAATTTATATTGAAGCTCAATAAATAATTGGAAAAAAGACGAAAATTAATAAGTTAGCTCTAATTTAGTTTCTAATTTATTTAAGGCCGTAAGAGCAGTTATGTCATGGTATGAATGCATTTCGCAATAGATTTCAAGAGAGAGGAAAACACCTTTGGTAAAGTATAGCTTCGTAATACGACAATTTTGTCTGTGAATAAGTTGGAAGTTTAGAATAAATTTGACCCTCTACGGACAAAATATTTTGTAGGGGTATTTTGGGATTCCGTTTGTTTGATACCTTAACATTTCGTAACGCTCCTCTATAGAAAGTTAACAGTTAATAGTTAACAGTGACGCATATATTTCAATACTAAGCATTTACAATGTTTATTTCTATGAGCTGTCTTACACACTCAACTACAAAAATACGAAACAAACTTAATAACAGGAATAGTTAACACAGTGCAAATTTAAAAACGGGCACATCATATAACGCCAATAACATAATATTTAAAATTACAGTAAATGTAAATGGTTTGTAGAAGGCACAATTATGTGGGTTGTGCCAAAAATTCCATTTTCTTTTATAAATATCCGTAGAAAACGTTGTTTATTGGGTAAGTTAAGTAAAACTTAAAATCGAATTATATTAACTTTGAGGGGTCTGTTTAAAATAATCAGCGAAATAGTTTTGGTGTTTAAAATATTCACGTAAACAATTAACATTTTTAATAATAATATATATTATATATATATATATTATATATAATATATATATATATATATATATGCACAAAGAGAGAAACTGCGATGAAAATCTTTTTCTCGGAACTGGAAATTATCAAAACGTAGCCTACCTTGACAAATATATTTTCCTGTACTAATATTTTGTTAATACTGTGCTTTGTATATTTTCATTTTGTGTGTGTGTGTGTGTCGGTGTACGAATTGTTCATTTATTTATTATATATATATATATATTTTTTTTTTCTTTATTTCCGCGCGAAATGCGAAATAAATTTTCCTGTACTAATATTTTGTTAATACTATGCTTTGTATGATTATATATGATTAATATATAAATATATTGTTTTCATGTACTAATAATTTGTTAATATAACTTTTGATAATATAACTATATTTTTCCTGTACTAGTATTTGATAATATAACTTTTGATAATATAACTATATATTTTCCTGTACTAATATTTTGTTAATACTTTGTTTATTTATTCCCTGAACACAATGTAAAGAAAATTGTCCGTTATTTTTGGCATGTTATAGAATTGTTACAGGTTGTAAATTCGGTTATTCGGATGAAATGCTATTTATGCAAATATTGTGAAAATTATAAAGTTTGCTTTCGATTTTTATAAAATGATGCAAAATATCTGATGTGTGGAATTTGTCCTTCTAATGATTTTTTTCTCTATCTAACTTGAATTTTGTTAACGAAAAAAAAAGTTGCAAAATAAATAACTTTGTTGAATAAACAAATAAATTTGTTAAACGATATTAATAAGTTTTCCTAGTGAACTTCAAATTACAATAAATTATGATAGACGAAAGAGGAAAGAAAATAAAGAAATAATGAATTTAAATGAATTTAAATTTTTGATGACTTATTATGTAATATGCATGCAGCTCCTCGATTATTTCGTCAATAATGAATGTACTATATTGACAAAATAACCCAGAACTCACCACGTGGATGTGGCTGCATTTCGAGTTCCTCCCTGCCCGACCCAACCACCCTACCATTATCGGACTAGGCTAGTTACACACTGTAGTCACTTTTTGTTTCCATTCTTGGCATTTTCTTTCTGGATTCTAATCTTGCTCTGATAAATCCATCCCTTGCCTCTGAACCGCATACTGCAGCTGAAGCCTCTGTTACCAGCTTTATATGCCGTTCAACCGCTTGGGTGTGGCAAGGAAAGAGTGGGATGAAATCAGGTACATCTCCTGATAAGATATAGTTCAGGATGTCGGAGCGTGATAGAACTTTTGTCAGAGGAGGCTCTGACAGCTCACAAGTTTGCCAGTTAATCATGTTGTAGTACTCACTGCACTGAAAGTTCAACGTGGGCAATTTAAACACTCTCACTGCGGCTGACTCAGAATCTCTTGCTTTAAGGATTCTCCTCCATCCTAATTCTCTGATATGTTTTGCTTCATCGTGAATCATATTAAGGGGAACATTCTCAGGATGAGAAAAATAGGAATTTCTCTGAATAACACGATCAACTATTTCTATACAGCTGGCACTCAACGACCTCGAGCGTTGTATCATTTGATAAAGATGTTTGGCTCACTGTGTTGCTGAAGAATTTCTCTTGATTTGAAACCACATTGGAATATAAACTTTCATAATACAATCCACGATACACTTAAGGTTGTCTGAAGGTTCTTCAGTTGAAACGTAGAGACGAAGTATACGGTTAGCAGTTGTCACCCATCTGGAGTGTGCCATTTTGCCTGGTTTCCTTTGAGCTAGAGAGGGAGTACATTCACCTTTTGACACAGCATCATAGATTTCTGCCAAATATTTCTGATCTGTGCTCAGATCATCTCTGTAAACTACAATTTCTTCCGCTTCGACTGCCTCAAACTCAACAACAGGTCTCTTTTCACAATCAATTAACCTTTTTCTTATAGGCACCGTAAAACTATGAGGACCTGTTGTTTTACCATCAATGTCAGTCACTATGTGCCGCAAGGGAAGTTCATTAGTGTGAAGCAAGCAAATCAGCCACTGGAGTGCTCTCTGAAAGTGCTCTTCAATACTTCTTATCACTCCTCCTTTTGGGCTTGTATTAACTGCTGTCCCGTCACATCCAATGGCTTTAACTTCTGACGTATCAATCTCATTTGAGCGGAAAAAATCCAAAATTGCAGAAGATATACTCTGTGCTGAGCCAGAAGCGGGAGTTACATGCCCAATATAATGCGACTTTGGTTCTTGAAGCAAAGTGACATGTTCTTCTGTTATATTTTTTTGATAACCTTTACTGCCAACTTTTTCTTGCACTGCAGTTCTGTCCTTTCTTCCATCGAAATAGATGCTCTCCATAGTTTCTTCGTAATCTTTCTTTTGAATGATAGATCTCACTCTTTTTCTAGCTCTCCTTACTTTGCATCTGTCTATTACTGAACTTAAATCTTTTTCGTTTATAATTCCCACGTCTTCAAGAACAGCCGAAGCAATTATAGCAGCAGACCTGTCTGACACACCAGTTCTGTCACAAGCTATAGCCAATGATGAGATTGTTCCATGATGAGATTGTTCCATCGATTTGATTCTCTGTGTCGGTTCATAATCAGAATCCGCTCCTTCTGTTTCACTTGATATTGATGATAGTGTTTCAGTTGCTTGTCCTTTACTGGTAGATGGTTTTGGTTCATACTGTTTCATTCTCTGTTGTCTTCTAGCAATAGTTGCTAGACCTTTACGAGTTTGTGAAACATCAAGAGAGCCTATTGCCAATTTTCTTGTTGGTCTCTGATCTTTAAGGAAGTCTTGTTCAATTGCTGGAACCTTGAGATGGTTTTCACATGAACACTTATCAAAATTTTCACATTTGCAAGCACTGATGTCAAATAATTTGTTTTCTGCCTCATTTTCAAATGTTTGTAATTTAGTTTTGAATGGGTCACTATCTTGTTTCCTTTTTATTGACTTTAGAAGGTTTTGACATTTTTCATGTAATTTTTAATCATTTGAACGACACGGTTATGAGAAACAGTAGGAATAGAGGCTGTTTTCCACAAATCTTCGAGAGTTTTTGAGAGAACACCCGAAATTTCTGCAACTGTAGGCTCTTTCTTCGATGTCTTCAGATTCAACCT
Source organism: Bathynomus jamesi (assembly GCA_023014485.1). Lineage (NCBI taxonomy): Eukaryota > Metazoa > Arthropoda > Malacostraca > Isopoda > Cirolanidae > Bathynomus > Bathynomus jamesi. Next base: position 1,190,364 of record JAJOZX010000274.1, on the reverse strand, counting down.
TATTTGATGAAGATATTTCATGACGTCCTTATAGGTTGGAGCCCCAAATATAGGGCAACTTGAAGAAGTTCTTGTTGCTTGAGCTGGTACTGACATTGTGAAAAACACAGTAATTAATATAAAAATTAAGAAATTACTCCTAAAACGTAAAATATTCTTGCATTCTGCAGAGGTTTTGTATATTACACCAACGTATTATTATGCACTAAAATATGCAGTATATGTCCACATATGCGTGTTGTCGTGTTCCAAAGATGTATTAACAGCAAAAGCAACACAATCCACATCTTACCCGAAACGTAGCTAGCACAACACTGCGGGGAAGTGAGAGCAAGAAGGCCTGGTAGAGTGTTGTGAGTCATGACCCATCAGTCATCACTTACTGACTCATTGCCGTATATAGCAATGACGAGCAACACACCATACCAGGTTGTGGGGAAGCTTCTAGAACGATGTGGGAGTACTACATGACGTACAAAGTGAATTTATTAGCGTATAAGCTGAATATGCAAAATACGCGATTTATGCGGATTTTTCCGTACTTTGGAACGTTTGCGGTGGCAGAAGATATTATCGCAGGACAAAAATATTTAAAACTAGACTAAAATAAACCTTTAGGATGCTTTTCCTCGCTATTACAAGAAGGTAGGATGAAAATTAAAACTATAAGAAAATATTGAAAAAATGCGTATTTTGGCGCATTTTTTGGATTTTCAACGCGCGTGCGGAGGCAGATATTATTGCAGATCTCTGAGATTTTACACACTCACTTTTGACGTGGAAGAGCCACTTTTTCGCGCTATTACAAAACGAAAATCGAAAAAACTGTAAAAACGCTCCGCCCTATTGAACACTTATCTCTATAATGTTAACTAAATAGTCCTATGTATAAAATCCTCAAAGACTTTTCTCTCACCCAATAGTAATTTTTTAATGGTTTCAGGCAATTTTTATTAACATTTTGGTGTGTTTCTTGAAAACTGTTGGAAGCAAAAAGCGAATACCTTTTGCTATCAGAGACGCTATCATTCACTTGCAATACAGTCACTTTCAAGCTGCAAAATAGCTCGACAGTTGAAAAATCGCAATCTTTAAGGGAAAAATGGTTGACTCGTTTTCAGAAGGAAGGAGCTATTTCAATGACAAGTTCAAAACCACGAACCGAAAATGACGTCGAAAAGAACTGATTCGGCATTAAAAAGATTAGTATTACTCATGCAACTATTTCAACACGAGAAATAAAACAATCTTAGCCAGATATCCTCCAGGAAGCTAGTATAAGGACTATTCAGCACCGCCTGCAAAAAGACCTAGAGCTTCCGTTAGTGAAAAACCTTTACTATCTGTCCAAATAAGGAAAAAACGACTAGCATTCTTTTATCAATATAAGGAGTGGTCAAAAGAAGACCGGAACAAGGTAATGTTCATGGTTCGAACAGATTTGACTCAAGGTACAGTCAGAAGATCATAAAACAATGTCTGGGAGTCATGGTTTGGGGTTGTTTTTCGGCCAGTGGTCGGGAGGACTATATTTTTTGGAAAAGGGTGCTAGTATGAATGCTGAACGGTATTTAAATCTTCTGAAGTCAAAGCTTCCCCCTCATATGGAAATCCATGATGCTGCAACATTTCAGCAAGTTGGTGCTTCTTGCCATAAGGCAAAGAAAGTGACAGATTGGTTGAAATCACAAAAATTTAATGTTCTAAATTGTCCCGCGAACAGTCCGAATTTAAAACCAATCGAGAATATGTGCAACTACATGAAGCAGCACCTTCAAAATGAAGACAAGAGTTCCATTTCGAAGCTGACTGAAGCAGTGAATTTCATGAAATCTGTAAAATGTTCAGGGATTTCATGTAAGGTTAAATCGTGATATTTTCGTTAGTTTTAACGTAAATATCGCGATTTACCCTAACCAATCATCAAGAGCGCACAGCTGACCTAACCAGGCATTCAATAATTTTTCGGTAGGTTTAACGAAAATATCAAGACTTAATTTTGCATGAAATCCCTGAACATTTTACAGATTTCATGAAATCCCTAGTTTCACAGATTTTCTGTAATATATACTTAATACAACGGAATACAAAGGACACCAAATAATAACAGACCGGCTGGTCCCTAGGAGGCTGTCTTTTCAAGAAGGAAGATTAAAAAAAGTAAGAAAATTTAAAAACAAGTGAAAGTTTTAAAGCAAAGCAAAGAAAAGAGGTTGAGAGGGTGAAAGAAATTTAAAGCTAAAGTGAAAATTTTAAAATACAGAGGAGAGAATCCAAGTGAAAATTCTACAATATTTCTACGCGCTAACAAATGCTTCCAACTAGAGTTTTAAGGCAAGATAAGCATCTAGTTTCTTTTTAAAGGATTCGATCGAATTACTATGAAATACGCTGGCTGGAAGTCCATTCTACAAATTAACTATACGATTGAAGAAAAAATGTTTAGCTTCAGTAGAATTAAAATGTTTACCCAATAATTTCAGACTACTACCGTGAGTTCTCTCTGCATTTCTGAAGGTGAAATATTTATTAGCGTCGACATCATCAAAACCTTTAATAATTTTAAACACTTGGATTAAATCTCCTCGAACTCGCCTTTATACAAGTGAGAATAAATTTAACGTTTCTAAATGAGCAGCGTATAATTTGTTTCTTAATCTAGGAATCATCTCAGTAGCCCGTCGCTGCATTCTCTCCATTCTGTCTATGTCCTGTCGTAAATATGGGGACCAGAATTTAACGCAGTATTCCAGGTGGGGCGTACTAAAAAATTATATAACGTTAGTATTGTTTTCTCCAACATAAATTCATACGATCTACCAATAAATTCTAAGATTCTCTTTGCTTTTCTGACTGCCTCCATACATTGCTTACTGGGTTTTAGTGTCAGTAACAATAATACCTAACTTTTTCTCTTCCGTAACACTTGTTAGTATCTTGTCGCACATAAAATACTTTTCTTTAACACTGTTTCTACCAATATGCAACGTTTTACACTTATCTACAGTATATTAAAGTTCATTTGCAAAATTTCCGCCCACTTGAATAATTTATTAATATCTTTTAGAATCTGCAAACGTTCTGTCGCTGATTTTGCTCATCCCCCTAGTTTGGTTTCATCCACAAATTTTGAAATTATAATCTTAATTCCCAAGTCGTTGTCATTGATATAAATCATAAAACGAACGTTCCAGAACGAATCCCTCAGGCACGCCACTAGTTACACTTTTCCAGTTAGACGTTTTGCCATTAATGACAACTCTTTGGTTTCGTTCACAAACCCTACTTTCGATCCTTTTGAGGACATTACCATCAATTCCTTGAGAATGAAGTTTAGCTAATAATCTTCAGTAGCATGACCGCAAAAGGAGAGAGTGCAATGCAATTGCAAATGTTGGTCAATGTTGTAAGAGGTTATGCGACAAGTGAGAGGGGTTATCCACCAAGTTGCAAACAAGGGGAACTCCCCCAGCTTGCTGCGGGAGTCCACCTAACCGCTTTGGGGGATAAAATGGGACTGCCTCACCCCCCGAAAGGGGTATACCTAACCTTAGAGAGAGAGAGAAAAGAGAAGGAGAGAGGAGTGTTCGCCTGGCAGGAGCCAAGCGCATATTGAGAGTTCATCCAGCTCCCGCTGTCTTAAAAGATCCTAATCAGCCAGTTGGCTTAATTGATTGAGTTGCCAGATTGCGATATTTATTTAATTAAAGCATATATTCTTAACATTTGGCCTTCCGCCAGTTGGCATAATCTGTCAGTTGGCTTCATCCGTCAGTTGGCTTAACCCGTCAGTTGTCTTAGAAGGTCTAACCAGCCATTTGGTAAAATTAAATAATAATAATAACGTTTATATATACAACCAAAAGAATTAAATAAAACACCATCACATCACTGTTTATTTAGACGAATTACTGGGATGGCATAATCCGTCAGCTGGCTTAAACCGCTGGTTGGCTTAACCCGCCAGTTGACTTAGAAGGCCTAAACAGCCATTTGGTATAATTAAATAATAATACTAAAAATAACGTTTATATATACATCCAAAGAATTAAATAAAACACGATCACATCATTCTGGTTATTTAGACGAATTATTGGATCCAATTTCACGAAATATATTGAAAATAAAAATAAAATTTTATACAAGCGAAGGAATATATGCAATAAAAAATAAAAATAGCATAAGAATTACGAACGAGGAATATATATATACAGTAGAGTCCCGATTACACTAGGGAACAACATTTTTGATTCTTGAAAACTATTTGGTGTTCCTTATAGAACTTTTGATGCTGATTCCAAATATGGTTTCAGAAGTTTTCTATCACCCATAGTTTTCGAGAAAATAATATTTCCATTTACTCAGAGTTTTCCCAAAATATTAGTTAAAATTAAGTGTACTAATTTAATTTTACTTTCTTTTTTTTCCAGGTTAACTATATTTAATAGTATTTTTTGCATTAAAAAAATATAGCTATTTAAACAAAGATTTTTAATAAAAAGAAATACATTTTTTTGAAGTTGCTCAAATTTTAAAATTTTTCATAGTAGAAAAAATTGGTTTTTCATTCCAAAAAGTTTTTCGTGATTTCAATAATTTTCCGCCAGCATGAATCGAAACTGTATTAATCCCAGAGATACATTTTGCTACGTATGTGGAGAACTGACCATAATGGCACAGAGGAAGACGATGACCCCACTCGTGAAGAAGGCTTACGAACTTTATTTTGGATGTAAGGTAGGCGACCAAGACAAATCCTGGGCACCTCATATCTCATGCATTTCCTGTGCCGTCACTCTTAGGGGTTGAATTAAAGGTACCCGAAAATCTATGCCATTTGCCATACCAATGATTTGGAGAGAGCCCAAGGATCACCTAACGGATTGCTATTTTTGTATGACTAACGTTTCAGGATTCTCTGCCAAAAATAAACATAAAATTCAATACCCAAATCTTGCATCTGCCATGAGACCAGTACTACATGACGATGATAACCCAATTCCAACAACCCCAAAGTCATGGACACTGGATGAAGAGTCTGAAGTTGAACCAATGGAAATTGCTGACACTAAAGATACAGACTTTCAGCAACCTGAATCAAATAAACCACCTATGATAACGCAGGTTATGCTGAATGATCTCGTGAGAGATTTGGACCTTCCGAAAAAGAAAGCGGAATTATTGGGCTCCAGGTTACGTGAATGGAATTTGCTGGCAAAAGATACAAGCATATCGGCGTTCCGCACTCGCCAAAAAGATCTGATTCAGTATTTCTCCTCGTCAGGTGGTTTATGCTACTGTAATAATGTAAATGGACTGCTGTTAGCTCTCGGTCATGAGCACAAATCTGAAGATTGGCGTTTATTTATTGACTCTTCGAAGCTAAGCCTCAAGGTTGTACTACTTCACAATGGAAATAAATACCCTTCCATTCCTGTAGGGCACGCTGTCCACATGAAGGAATCTTACGAAAATATGAAACTCATCCTTCAGCAGATTAATTATGACCAGTTTCGTTGGTATATATGTGGGGATTTAAAAGTCGTCGCGCTTCTTCTGGGAATGCAGCTCGGCTTTGTGAATGGGACAGCAGAGCCAGAGATTCGCATTATTTTGTAAAGGATTGGCCACTTCGTCAAAAATGTATACCAGGACTGAAGAATGTGTCTCATGAACCCTTAGTTGACCCCAAGAAAATATACTTACCGCCACTTCACATCAAACTTGGCATCATGAAAAATTTTGTCAAAGCAATGAACAAGGAAGATGAGGCATTCAAATATTTGAAGAAAAAGTTTTCACGACTTAGCGATGCAAAGATAAAAGAAGGGATCTTTGTTGGTCCCCAAATCAGAGAGCTCATGAAAGATCAAAAGTTTGATGATGCCTTGAGAGGAAAAGAAAAAGTGGCATGGGAGGCCATGAAGAATGCTGTCACAAATTTTCTAGGGAACATCAAATCCTCTAACTATGAAAAAAGAGTGCAGGACATGATTGAAGTATATTGGTTATTGGGATGTAATATGTCACTAAAAATCCATTTCCTGCACTCCCATTTAGATTTCTTCCCTGAAAACCTCGGCGACGTAAGCGATGAGCATGGAGAAAGGTTCCACCAAGATATAGCTACTATGGAGAAACGCTACCAAGGGAGGTGGGATCCGGCAATGTTAGCTGATTACTGCTGGACATTGATGCGAGAAGCTCCTAATGAAAACTACAAGAGAAAATCAGTGACAAAGAAGTTTTAAGAAGAATATTTTAAATGCCAATCTGCCACTAATATAATTTTTATGAAGTATTTTTACTAACTTCTATACACTTTTTGAATAAATATTAAAATACAAATTTCTCAGTAACCTTGGGTGATAGAGAAATTCTACGGCTATATTCGGAATCAGCGGAAACAATCCTATAAGACCAACCTGTTTACGTCCAAGAAACAAAAAAAAAGTTAAAATTTGTTCCCCAGTGTTATCCGACGTAAACGGGACCGACAGGTAGTCGAATAAACGAATAAACTATCCGGAAATAGTGAGTGCCAGATGAAAGGAACGCAAATTAAACAGAATTTCAAAATAATTTTGAAATTAAGGTTTATTTATAAAAACTGTAAAATACATTATGCGACTACATAAAGGAATAAATCTCATTACACAAATTTATTGCTTTTTTATACAGTAGTTAAAAGAAAAAATTTCATCATCTTTATTAAGCTACCCATTTATAAATTAAGACAATGCAAAGGAAAAACTTTAAGGCAAACGTTTAAAGAAATGCGTGATGGAAGGCTGTTTTGCACTTTTATTTCTCTTCCTCGCAGCGTGGTCGCGCCATCGTCTTAATAACATGATGTCAGTAGCAGTCGCTTCCTCTTGTTGTTCTACGTAAGTGAGTGCTACTTCTAGGGCCTTGACTCCTTCACTATGATTTATTTTCTCTGTTTCATCTCGTTTCACCGCAGCCGAAGTATCATTTTCTTCATCGTCTTCATTCTCCTTTAAATTCACCATAGCAATTATGTCATGGTCTGTCATCTCTTGTTGTTCGTCTTTCTGCATCCATTCCCGTATGTCATCACCATCTGCATTCTCACAGCCTGGAATTTCTTGTAACAAAGGTAGCAGGTTATCACCTTTTTCCTTAACTATTTCTTGTTCATTTTCATCTTTAGAAAGTAACTTTTTCCATGATCTTGCCAAGGTTTGTGGTTCAATCTCATCCCATGATTGTGCTATCCAATAAATAACATCTTTTATATTCACTTTCTTCAGCGTATCTATCATACCATTTTCATCGTCCATGGCATCAAGAAGCGTAGTTAAAAGCTTACGCCGATATTTTTTCTTTAATGCCTCAATCACATCCTGGTCCATTGGCTGACATAGTGAGGTCACATTAGGGGGAAGAAAAATTGCTCTAATATCACCACTTGCCGATAACTTTTCCCCACAAATATTAAGCTGTCTTATTCCGTATCGTTTCTTCCAGCGATCAAGCCAACCTACACTACCCGTGAAATCAGGTTCCCCTTCATTCAATTCTTTTCGAAAAAGCAGAGCTTTCTCTTGTAGTATAGGGCCTGATATAGGCACGCCTTTATCTCTTTGCTGTGTGAACCATAAGAACAAAGCTTCACTCACGTTTTCGTATTTACATTTCTTCATACTTTTTCTAGTCTTTAAGCAATCATCAGATGTTCGACTGGAGCACCACTTCTCTAACTCTGCTCTTTTCCTCTTCCAGTCGCCAACTGTAACTTTCCCACGCCAAGTTCGGATGCAATACTTTGCATAGACTCGCCTTTGTCAATTCTTTTTAAAGTTTCAAGCTTTTGTTCAATTGAAAATACCACTTTCTTTCTCACTTCCTTGGCCATCGTTTTACTATAAAGAAAATCACAAATATATTATTGTAGAATAAAATAACAGTTTGCGTGATACGAATTACAAGCGCAGACGATAAAACAGGTTACACCTCCGGGGAAATGTTCTACAATGGTTGAGAGCGTAACTTAAAGGATACAAATTAAGTTGGGTGCGAAGCTTAAGTGCGCGCACATAATTATGACGAGCCTGGCGTTGAAATGGGCCGTGTCAAGGGCATGTCGAATAAACCGGAATGTCGGATAAACGAGAGTCGGATAATCGGGACTCTACTGTGTGTGTGTATATATATATATATATATATAATCAAAAAATAATAATATGCAAACCCGGACCTACCCAAATTTTTCATTCTAACGAAGGCCAAATTTTTCACCCCACCCTAGACATACAGTTTAACGGAGAATCTGCCCTACTCGAATTTTTCACTCTGACGAAGGTCAAACTTTTCACCCCGCCCTAGACTTACTGTTTAACGGAGAACCCAGCACCCCAGCATTTTATCATTCATTTCTTATACAAAATGCCCTCAAAACAGCATTTCTTTTTATTCCAAGAAAGACAAAAAATGCCCGAAATGCTCATTCCGTCGAAGGTCAAGCTTTTCAACCCGCCCTACACCAACAGTTTAACGGAGAATCCGGACACACCCAAATTGCTCATTCTGATGAAGGCCAAATTTTTCATTCCACCCTAAACCTACAGTTTAACGGAGAATCCAGCACCCCCACCATTTTTTCATTGAACTCTTATACAAAGTGCCTTCAAAACAACATTTCCTTTTATTCCAAGAAAGAAAAAATACCCGAATTGTTCATTCCGTCGAAGGTCTAGCTTTTCATCCCACCCTAGACCTACAGTTTAACGGGAAATCCGGACCTACCTGAATTGTTCATTCTGACGAAGGTCAAACTTTTCACCCCGCCCTAGACCTATGGTTTAACGGGGAATCCAGCACACCAGCATTTTCTCATTCATCTCTTATACAAAATGCCTTCAAAACAACATTTCTTTTTATTCCAAGAAAGACAAAATTACCAGAATTGTTCATTCCGTCGAAGGTCAAGGTTTTCATCCCACCCTAGACCTACAGTTTAACGGAGAATCCGGAACCTATACGAATTGTTCATTCTAACGAAGGTCTAGCTTTTCACCCCACCCTAGATCTACGGTTTAACGGGGAATCCAGCACCCCAGCATCTTACCCACTAGGTCACCCAGAATACCCATTTTCTCTACCAACCAATTGTGCGGAAGCTGGGTGTGCTATGCTTCTAATAATAAAAGAAATACATAGGGCTCTCTAAACTGCACATTACTCCAAGAACATGCGGAAGGATGTTCGTTTACCGTACGCCGGTTGCAAGCGCCGGGGCTCGAGCACGGACACGACGCGGTTCTCATTTTCGTACATTTTTTCATACATCCTAATATTCATTCTTTTGATCTGAGAAATCTATATGTTAATTTTCCCATATGAAACCAGACATAATAATACGCAGTAGATATATTAAATCATTCTCATAGAATAACATTCAGCAATCCTTTCTATACATTTTTATAAAGAAAATCCCGTCAATTCAAAGTTAATTAACTGTTAATTTTTATAGAAAACAGAGTAAATACATTTACATTAAATTGTCTTCGCATTCACGTTACTTTACGTAAGACGAGAAGGCTCGGTGGCAGGTCCATGTAAGGGCACATCGGGATGTGTTTGACCTATATATCAGCGGGGGAAAACCCATGATGTTCGCACTGCCTCTCTTTACAACCATTCTTTGTTTTTAGAATACTAAAATCAAAATAAACAACATAAATGTTCTATGAGATTAATATTTATTTTTTCACCCTATTATTATCACTATAAACGAAAGATATGATCTGCTTTCACACACACACACACACACACACACACACACACACACACACACGGGAGTACTCAACAATTGGAATTGAATGAAATATATATATATATATTAGGGGTGGCCAAAAAATTAACTGAAAAATAAAAGTTTGAATTGCTATTATCCACAAGGTTATTCCTGTTCCATATCACAAAAGAAGCCTTCATGCAAAAAATCAGGAAGTTCGGCCAATATTTAGAGGTCGCGACCTCAAGGTAAAAATATCTAAATTTTGTAATTTCAGTAATTTTGGGTCACCATTATGTTCTACAATAAATATTTGCCGAGAAACGCCACTGTAGACTGTAAACCTATATCCAAAGAATCACTATATGATAGCAATGCACTCTTCCCACTAGCTCAGTTGGTCGCCAAGTCGCGGCAGGTGTAGACGTGTTTTTGTTGTGTTCCTGCCATCTAGGTTACGCCGCGCAGTGAATCACACCAATAAGGAAAGTTAAACTTTTCACCAGTGAGTGGCGGACACTATGCTTACTTTTTCTGTCATTCATTTACTGCACTGACCTTGATAAAATTGTTAAAATTGTTTGTTTTATATTCTACATAAAACATATGTATAGGTTCTTTAACTGTAATTTCCATTTTATCTTCCATTCCACAGGCCAAGACCATGACAACGACAAGGAGCAGTCCGAAAGTTTGGCTCCTGGGTAAGCCGGACCCGGACATCATGGGATCTGGCCTACCAACAAACGGGGCTATTCTCAGGAACTTCATGTTTCGCCACCAGAAGGGATCCACAATCGGTGACAGTGCTAAGGCCACCATAGACAGAGCGCTGACAATCTGGGACAAGGCACGAATTCCGACCCAGTGGGTGGACTCCGGCGTGAGCAAGCTTCGGAATCTCTATGAAGAATATTGTGGGTTGAAGAAAAACCGATTGGAACCGAAAGACAGGTGCCGAATCAAGGAAAGAAAATTCAAGGAGAATCTCACTAAACTATTTGACATCTCACGAAAAGACGCCCTCAGTATTAAGACGGACGAAGAAGACAAACAGTTTCTGCGGATGCAAAAGCAGAATCCCTCGAGCGCGAGTATGTCCGGGATCGACAAGACCTTGACGAACAAGGAGACTCGCAAGCGCCTCAGGAGTGATCAGGCCAGTGCTCGAAAGGAAAAAAGTATTTTGAGCGCCCAACAGGCGAATACGGCTGTTCCGTCTAGTTCCGCCATTGCTGACATCTGTAGTTCCTCCATATCGACGGAGTCCGAAGATGATTTCCAAGCTCCGTCAACATCCAGTCAAGATCAGCCAAGGAATAAGAAATCGAAGCAGACCATTGTGACCAAGGAAGTAGCCGCCGCGCTCGACCGAGTGAAACTCCCTGACCGCGCTGCCATGTTCGTCGTAGGATCCGTCACGCAAGCGCTCGGTCATGGCCTGGAGTCTGTGGCGCTATCCCGGAACACCATTCATCGAGCGCGGGTCACCACTCGTGAGGCGGTAGCAACTGCTCAACAGGCTGTTTTCTCGCCGGACAGCCCACTACTTCTCCACTGGGACGGTAAACTGCTTCCAGATATCGCCGGCGATAAAAAGCTTGTGGATCGCGTCGCCATCTTGATGACTTGTGGTGAAACAGAGCAACTTCTTGCCGTCCCTAAGATCGGCGGCGGCACGGGAGAGTAGCAGTGCAATGTATGTGTCCAAACGCTGGAGGAATGGAACCTCAAACCCATGATCCAAGGACTAGTCTTCGACACGACGGCAACCAATACTGGGCTGAATATGGGCGCGTGCACCCTAATTGAGAAGGCTCTGGACAAGGAGCTCATCTGGATCGCGTGCCGTCATCACGTGTTCAAGGTAATGTTGTCGGCCGTATATTCTGTCGCCCTGACACCAACCGGTGGGCCTGAAGTGGGAATCTTCTAACGCTTCCAGAAGACTTGGCCTAATATTAATATAGTTGATTTCCGTTCTGCTGGAGACGAGCTCTTCGTTGGCATGCCGGATGGCCTACGAGAGGAGATGATGTCATTTTACGCGGAGGCAGTCGAGCCAGCTCCCACGGGATGACTATGGAGAGTTGCTTCAGCTCTGTCATATATTCCTAGAGGGATCCTCCGACGGAGGCAATATTACGAACAAAATTATCAAAGACACAAAGAGAAAATCGGCGAGTGGTACCAAACCTCAAACTAAACCCAATAACCATCCAAAGAACGCTGGACAATAGGAAAGGCAGAGTATGTAGTGTTCCCAAACTAAAGACCTGACAAGGGAACCTCCCCAACACTGAAGGAAATTAGCTTGGTTGTCAGGGGGTCAAGACTTTTAACCAGCCTCCTAAGGACCTCAGAAACGTTACTGGGAATCAAAGTTGAAGTCTTCAAGAGAAGACTAGATGCGAGGCACAGGACGGTACCAGATGAACCGGTGTACCTAGTTACGTGCGGCAGAGAGAGCAGCTCGCTTCTCCAACAAGCCAGGCATAGAGACGGGGCCAACAGCTTGACCTCCGTTTGAAGAGAGACCGAGCAGGGGGGGGCACTAACAAATAGTCAGAAGATAACAATAAGACATTTAACACCGAGAAATTTCTCGGTGTTAAATGCCTTATTAAATGCATTTGTTAAATGCCTAACAAATGGTCAGAAGATAACAAAAAGGCATTTAACACCGAGAAATTTTTCGGTGTTAAATGCCTTATTGTTGTCTTCTGACCATTTTCATAATTTCGTTCGTAATATTGCCTTCGGCCGCGCTGAGAGACACTGACTGATGCGCATTGTGGTGGTATGGCGGGAGGGACCCGTGAATGTAAACACCTCCAAGTCGCGGTTAACTCCGTGTCACGATCACGGATAAGTGCATGATGGTAATAATTAGTAGGTCATGTTATCTCAATTGACGACTGTGAATCACGGCCTAATATGCAATCTATTTAATTTCTTCATTTCTATCATATCTCAAGAGTTGAAATTTCTCGGTGATGAATGCTCTATTGTTGTCTTTTGACCATTTGTTAGTGTCCCCCCTCTGCTCGGCCTCTCTCCACACGGAGGTCAAGCTGGTGGCTACGTCTCTAGGCCTGGCTTGTGGGAGGAGCGAGCTGTAATCTTACGCTCTCCGCCACACATGACCGTTTGGTGGAGGAGGGAATTGCTCTCTTGCGCCGCATTTGACACTCAATTTTGAACCTTAAACAATTGAGACTGAACAGGTGAAAATGAATGTATTCTTTTAACTACGCGATGAAAAACGACTTAGTAGAGCTTATATATATACACACGTGTATATATATATATATATATATTACGTTTTAAATTTTTAACAATACGCAGAATTAGACGGAGTGTGAATAAAAATGTGTTCGTGAAAATGAATGTCTGGTTGGGGTGGTAGATACATGGATACCCTAGATATCCTGGTGGTTAAGATGCTGGGTGTTGTTCGTAGGTTGAGAGATCAAGTGCGAACAATGACATTGTAATTTCTGCCCCGCCCGTGCTGTTGCGTGGTTCGGATTCAACGTTAAACTGTAGGTCTAAGGTGGAGTGACAAGTTTGACCTTCGTTGGAATGAACAATTCGGGGGATGCTAATCAAGGGTTCCCAATAAAGTAGAACTTTTTTAATGCATGAAGGATGGGTTAGGGGTAATGATGTAGTAAGTTATAGGAGATGTTGCATGGTTTTTATATGAAGTTTAACACTGATAAATTTCAACTGTTACAGTACGACGAAAAAGGGGAGGATCTAAAATTCCATGGAATAGAAAAGAAGATCCCCGATGACCCGGGTGTACCTGTGAGATGGAGAGTAAAAGAAGTCAAATCACTTCACCAGTAGTGGCTTGGCCTTCGTGAAATCACCACATGTAATAATAATAATAATAATAATAATAATAATAATAATAACAATAATAAAAATACAAGTGTTAAGACAATTGTATGCATCATTTGGGTTGAGCTCTGCGATTGACCGGATGTCTGATGCATGCATGCCCTTTAAGTTGATTTCTGATAATTATCATTTTTAACAGTGATTTCAAATCACTATGTGTGTGTGTGCCATTTTCAGTTTTTTTACTCTCTCTCTCTCTCTCTCTCTCTCTCTCTATATATATATATATATATATATATATATATATATATATTAATGTAAAGAATGACGCTTGTGTAGAAGAGCGTTTCGCACAAGATGAGAGGAGAACGAACAAATGAAAAATGAGGTACCTCCCGGGATCATCCGATTGCCGGTCAGATATGCTATGCACTACACCAAGGACCTCGATCAATCAGAAGTCGTAATTCTCCTACATACGAGCAGAAACCAATGCCCTGAGGGGGCACCTTCGCATGCCGTACATATATACATTTTAACTGCAAAGAACACACAGTATAATTAATGTAAAGAACGACGCTTGTGTAGAAGAGCGTTCCGCACAAGATGAGGAAGGAGAACGAACAAATGAAAAATGAGGTACCTCCCGGGAATCGAACCCGGGATCATCCGATTGCCGGTCAGATATGCTATCCACTACACCAAAGACCTCGATCAATCAGAAGTCGTAATTCTCCTACATACGAGCAGAAACCAATGCCCTGAGGGGACACCTTCGCATGCCGTACATATATACATTTTAAGTGCAAAGAACAAACAGCATAATTAATGTAAAGAACGACGCTTGTGTAGAAGAGCGTTTCGCACAAGATGTGGAGGGAGAACGAACAAATGAAAAATGAGGTACCTCCCGGGAATCGAACCCGGGATCATCCGATTGCCGGTCAGATATGCTATCCACTACACCAAAGACCTCGATCAATCAGAAGTCGTAATTCTCCTACATACGAGCAGAAACCATTGCCTGAGGGGGCACCTTCGCATGTCGTACATATATACATTTTAACTGCAAAGAACACACAGTGTGGCTTATCGATGTTTATTGAAGCTGAAAACATGAAATGATAAGAAATTATTTTTTAGATTTTTAAGGCGGATCATATCTTCCGTTTATAGTGATGATAATAGGGTGAAAAAATAAATATTAATCTCATAGAACATTTATATTGTTTATTTTGATTTTAGTATTCTAAAATCAAAGAATGGTTGTAAAGAGAGGCAGTGCGAACATCATGGGTTTTCCCCAGCTGAAATATACAGTAGGTCAAACACATCCTGATGTGCCCTTGCATGTACCTGCCACCGAACCTTCTCGTCTCATGTAAAGTAACGTGAATGCGAAGATAATTTAATGTAAATGTATTTACTCTGTTTTCTATAAAAATTAACAGTTAATTAACTTTGAATTGACGGGATTTTCTTTATAAAAGTGTATAGAAAGGATTGCTGAATGTTATTCTATGAGAATGATTTAATATACATTTATAGTATATCTACTGCGTATTATGAAGTCTGGTTTCATATGGGAAAATTAATATATAGATATCTTGAATCAAAAGAATGAATATTAGTATGTATGAAAAAATGTACGAAAATGAGAACCGCATCGTGTCCGTGCTCAAGCCCCGGCGCTTGCAATCGGCGCACGGTAAACGAACATCCTTCCGCATGTTCTTGGAATAATGTGCAGTGTAGAGAGCCCTGTGTATTCTTTTATTATTAGAAGCATAGCACACCCAGCTTCCGCACAATTGGTTGGTAGATAAAATGGGTATTCTGGGTGACCTAGTGGGTAAGATGCTGGGGTGCTGGATTCCCCGTTAAACCGTAGATCTAGGGTGGGGTGAAAAGCTAGACCTTCGTCAGAATGAGCAATTCGGTTATTTTTTGTCTATCTTGGAATAAAAAGAAATGTTGTTTTGAAGGCATTTTGTATAAGAGATGTATGAGAAAATGCTGGGTGCTGGATTCCCCGTTAAAAAGTAGGTCTAGGGTCGGGTGAAAAGCTTGAACTTCGATGGAATGAGTATTTCGGGTATTTTTTGTCTTTCTTGAAATAAAAAGAAATGTTGCTTTGAAGGTATTTTGTATAACAGATGAATGAGAAAATGCTGGTGTGCTGGATTCCACGTTAAACCGTAGGTCTAGGGCGGGGTGAAAAGTTTGATCTTCGTCAGCTTGAACAATTCGGGTAGGTCCGGATTCTCCGTTAAACTGTAGGGCTAGGGTGGGATGAAAAGCTTGACCTTCGACGGAATGAGTATTTCAGGTATTTTTTGTCTTTCTTAAAATAAAAAGAAATGTTGCTTTGAAGGCATTTTGTATAAGAGATGAATGAGAAAATGCTGGTGTGCTGGATTCCACGTTAAACCGTAGGTCTAGGGCGGGGTAAACGTTTGACCTTAGTCAGCATAAACAATTCGGGTAGGTCCAGATTCTCCGTTAAACTGTAGGTCTAGGGTAGGGTGAAAAGTTTGGCCTTCGTTAGAATGAAAAATTTGCGTAGGTCCGGGTTTGTATATTATTATTTTTTGATTATATATATATTCCTTGTTCGTAATATGCTATTATTATTTTTATTGCATATGTTCCTTCGCTTGTATAGGATTGTATAGTTATTTTCAATATATTTCGTGAAATTAGATCCATTAACTCGTCTAAATAACCAGAATGATGTGATGGTGTTTTATTTAATTCTTTTGGTTATATATATAAACGTTATTATTATTTAATTATACCAAATGGCTGGTTAGGCCTTCTAAGTCAACTGGCGGGTTAAGCGAACCAGCGGTTTAAGCCAGCTGACGGATTATGCCAATCCAATAATTCATCTAAATAAAGAGAGTGATGTGATGGTGTTTTATTTAATTCTTTTGGTTGTATATATAAACGTTATTATTATTTAATTATACCAAATGGCTGGTTAAGCCTTTTAAGTAAATTGGCGGGTAAAGCCAACTGGCGGATTAAGTTAACTGACGGATTATGCCAACTGGTGGAAAACCAAATATTAAGAATATATGCTTTAATTAAATAAATAACACAGTCTGGCAACTCAACCACTTAAGCTAACTGGCTGATTAGGATCTTTTAAGACAGCGGGCGCTCGGATGAACTCTCAATATGCGCTTGGCTCTTGCCAGGCGAACAGTCCTCTCTCCTTCTCTTTTCTCTACTTCTTTTAGGTTTGGTATACCCCGTTTTGGGGGTGAGGCTGTCCGACCTTCTCCCCCAAAGACCGTCTCTTAGGTTAGGTATACCCCTTTGGGGGATGAGGCCGTCCCACCTTCTCCCCCAAAGAGGTTAGGTGGACTCCCCCAGCAAGCTGGGGTAGTTCCCATTCCTTGCAACTTGGGGATAACCCCTCTCCCCTTTGTTGCATAACCTCTTGCAACATTTCCCCCTCCCGCTTTGCAACATTGATCAACATTTGCAATTGCATTGCACTCTCTCCTTTTGCGGTCATACTACTGAAAATTATTAGCTAAACTTCATTCTCACGGAATTGATGGTAATTTCCCCAAAAGGATCGAAAATTGGCTTTGTGAACGAAACCAAAGAGTTGTCATTAATGGCAAAACGTCTTACTGGAAAAGTGTAACTAGTGGCGTGCCTGAGGGATTCGTTCTGGGACCAGTTCTTATGATTTATATCAGTAACATCGACATGGAAATTAAGAGTATAATTTCAAAATTTGTAGATGAAACCAAACTAGGCGGATGAGCAAAATCAGCAACAGAACGTTTGTAGATTCAAAAAGATACTAATATATTATTGAAGTGGGCGGAGATTTTGCAAATGAACTTTAATATACTGTAAATAAATGTAATACGTTGCATATTGGTAGAAACAGTGTTAAAGAAAAGTATTTTATGCGCGACAAGACACTAACAAGTGTTACGAAAGAGAAAGCGGTTAGGTGGACTCCACCAGCAAGCTGGGGGAGTTCCCCTTCATTGCAACTTCGGGGATAACCCCTCCCCCGTGTTGCATAACCTTCCCCCTTGTTGCAGAACCTCTTGCAACATTCCCCCTCTCCCTTTGTAACAGTGATCAACATTTGCGATTGCATTGCCCTCTCTCCTTTTGCGGTCATTCTACTAGCTTCTATGTGGCACTTTATCAAACGCTTTTTAATAATCGATATATTTAATACCTACTGTTTTATTCTCGTCATATATATTTACAATATCAGTAAAGAAATCGAGCAAATTAGTAAGACAAGAACAATTACGTCGAAAGCCATGTTGAGAATCTTTGATTAATTTATTAATTTCTAAGTGATTAACTATTTCGTCCTGAACGATCGTCTCCATAAACTTACCAACTACTGAAGTCAGGCTGATGGGACGATAATTTCCTGGAAGCGATTTGTCCCCATTTTTTAAATATTGACGTAATATTTGCAAGTTTCCAGTCGACCGGAACTTCTCGACTGTAACGATCTACTGTATTAAATATATATGTGAGAGGAGGGACTATTGCGCAGTTCACTTCTTTAAGTACCCTAGGGTCGAGCTTATCTGGACCGGGATTTTATTAGGATTAATTTTAATTATGGCCGAGAGTACATTACTTCAGTTTCACTCATGGTAAAATTTTGAAGCTTTAAATGATTATCACTGAGCATGATTACGGGAACAGGAATATTGTTCATATATTCGTTAGTGAAGACGGAAGAGAAGAATTTATTTAAAACTTCCGTCATTGGTAAGTCATCATAAATTTTGTCGTTGTTTTTGTCTATGAGTGGACCAATAGTTTGCGAAGCTACCTTTTTATTCTTAACATAATTATAGAATTCCTTCGGATTCGATTTAATTTGGTTCACTTTATATAGTTCATAGTTTTGCTTACTTTTTCAGTTTTTTGCTTCGCCTTCTCAATGACATGGGAGCATTTTCATCAGACAAATTATTCGAATCTTTAAATTTAAAATACGAGTTCCTTTTTTAACGATAAGCTACTTTTAATTTCAACGTTCCACCATTAGGTCTAACAGACTTCGTCAGTCTCTTTTTATGTAATGGAATATTACTCGATTTTAAACGTTTGAAATAATTATAAAGAGAAGTCCATCTGCCACTAATATCATCGTGCGATAGAGCCTTATCCCAATTATTTATGGGTCGAAAGTTGCTGTTTCATGTCACAAAATTTAGCTCCTTCAAAATCCAAAACGTAATCCAGACTCTCCGAATTATGAACATTAATTTTAATTTTAAATGTTATCTGCCTATAATCACTGGGAAAAAAGTAGTCTCCTACATAGATATTATCAATTAAGTCTAGATCTGTACTTACAGCTAAATCTAGAATATTGCGTTCTCCAGTGGGTTCTTCAACCATTTGAAAAAGTGAATTTTCGAGCAAACCCTCGTACAGTCGACGACCGGAATTAGACTGTAAAGGACCACTCCAATCCCTGCAAGGAAAATTAAGATCTCCCATAATTATCGCATCATGTTCATTACTTGCATAAAACATTAATTCTTGAAGTCAATTATCAATATCGACAGTCTGAGAGGGAGGCCTGTATACGAGACCTATAATTAAATTCTTTCGTGAGTTGTCTTTGATTTTAACGAACGTCGAATTTATATTTATCAATTTGTGTAATGTTTTAGATCATGGGTTTTAAGTGTGAACGAACGTACCACCACCTGTTCTTTCTATTTTATCATTGTTAAGCTTCTCATAACCAAGGATATGATATTCTCCGAGGAAATCTCTACTCTCTGTAATTAACCAGGATTCAGTAATTGCTGCAACCTCAATATTTTGGTCAATGACAATACTTAATAGCTCACCAAATTTAAATCTTAAACTTCGAACATTAATATAAAATAGATTTATAAAATCTTGAGTACCGCAGTAGAATCTCGAGGTTCTTCGAGGAGGCAATCGTTCACTGTAAGGAAAATTTATGTTGGTCTGTTCGCTTTCATAGGAGTTACGCCGATTTTTGCCTGAAAAGCCATCGCAGAGCCATGCAATAGGCTAGCAAGAGGAGCTGCTCCCACACCATTTAGATGAAGACCATCACGCAAAAACAAATCCTTTTTATTATAAAAATGACTGAACAGATCGACGAATTCAACATTTTCCCTGTTGGCAAACGGTCTTAAGAATATTATTAATGTAGGAGCTCTGCTGAAAAAGTTGTTGTTGTTGTTGTTGTTCAGCCGATCAGCCCACCCTGATCGAGCAAGCCAGCGGCACGCAGGTAACCGATCGCCCCCTCCGGAGTGGAACAGAGGTTCAACGCACTAGTGATGTTGTGTTGTGTTCGTTGTTGTGCTAGAGCGGTACAGTCTGTCATAATGGCATAATGGCACAGGTGGCAGGTGTCGTCTGTGGAGTTATCTAGTTTGTGTTCATATGTCCGTAAGTTGGGGTGATGTCCACATCGGAATCGTGCTAAGTTAACTCGATTCGATCTGCTCAGGCTGATCTCTAACCTGTTAATGGGTGGCGGCTTCACACCTACGACCGCATTCGGACCGAGTCATGTCAGTGCTTTGTGGGTTAGGTGTGTGTGTGTGTGTGTGTTTTCTGTACTGTGTGATGACTGTGGGGCGTGGCATGGAATGGAGTATTTGGATATAATGTCTCTCTGGTGTTACCTTAATGGTGCGAGGTGTCGGTGCATGATTGTACATGTAGTGACAAGGGTGTTGTGGGTTAGTTGTCGCTCTTGCCATGAATTGTGTTCCCCTCATGTCTAAGTGTTCCCTAACTTTCAGTATTTTTTTTCTGTGTGCAGGTATTCTATTGGTGTTGTTTGAGTGCATCCTGTAATGATACGAAGTGCGTTGTTTTGTATTGTTTGTAAGGTGTTTATGTTTGTGTTTGAGATAATGGGTGCCCAGCATGGGCTAGCATAGTCCATAACTGAGCGAATATATTGTTTGTATATGAGTGATGTTGTTTCCTGTTGGTGTCCAAAGTTTGTGCCTATTAGTACCCTAAGCATGTTAAGTCTTGACGTACATTTGTTTTTAATGTCCTGAATGTGGTTTGCAAAGGATAATGATGTGTTGTATGTGACCCCAAGTATTTTGGTCCTGTGAGTGTGTGGAATGTTGGTGCTGTTTAGTGTAAGCTGTGGAGTTATCTGGTGTTCTTTTGTATTGCTCGTAAGCAAGGTGATGGTTGATTTTGTGGGCGTTACTTTGAGTGTATTGTGTGTGAGCCAGTCTTGTATACTGTTTATGTATGTTTGTAGGTTATTTGTAGCAGTGTCGATGTTGTTGTGGGTGGATGCTAGAGTGATGTCATCTGCATATGATGATAAGGTAAGCTTGTTATCTATGGGTGTTGGGATGTCATGCATGTATAAGTTGAAGAGTGTTGGTGAGAGAACAGAGTCTTGAGGGACCCCGTTCGGAAAAAGCTTGTTTTTGGATGAATTGCCATTAAATGTGAGATGTGAGTATCTTCCTGAAAGATAGTTGCTCAGCCATCTTTTAGTGTTATTGTGCATGTTTGTGTTGAGTATTTTGTTTATGAGAGGGAAGCGTGAGATAGCATCAAATGCTTTACTAATATCTATTGTTGCTAATAGTGTACGTTGAGCTGGTCGTCTGGAGTTGATGCCATCCATGATGTGCTGCGTGAGGTTAGTGAATAATATCGTGGTTGAGTGGTGAGGTCTGAATCCATGTTCAGTAGACGATAATGGTGTGTGTGGGTTGGTGATTTGTAATATTAGTCTTTCTGTTACTTTGAAAGGTGTGCATAGTAAAGTAATGGGTCTATAGGAAGCTGCTTCTGTTGGATTTTTGTTTGGTTTGAGAAGTGTAATAATTTTACCTTGTTTTCATGTCAGGAATAATACAGTGTTGGTATGAATATCTGCTGATATTTGTGAGAGCTAGTATTCCTTGTTGGCCCAAGTGTTTGAGGTGTATGTTAGATATGTTGTCTGGTCCAGTAGCCTTCAAATTCTTAATGTTTTTGATGATCTTGGTGGTTTGGCCTGTATTGAAGGGTGTAATGGTCGTGTCGAGTCTGTAGGTTTTCTTGTGTCTGGCTGTTTGTCTGTCTACGTGTTTCTGGTTGTTGTCTCTGTTTAAGTGACGTATCTCTGCGTAGTGATTAACTAGAATGTTAGCTTGTTGTGTATATGTTGGGATATGTGTATATGTTGGGGACCATTCTGAGTTCATTCCCATCTTGAAACGGACATGTTATGTGCCTTGAAAAGTGGACGCTCATTTCTGCCAGTTGAGGTTTAAGTTTTGGTTTTTGGCTAAAATATAATAGTTACCCCTTTTTCTTTGAAAAACTCAGGGGACCATTCTGAGTTCATTCCCATATATATATATATATATATATATATATATATATATATATATTCATTTGGAAATTAGCTTCGAACATAAAAGGTCTCTAAAACTGACCACCTTTACCGGATGAGAAAGGTGTCAGGTAAAAATTGGCCCTTTAAAAGAGGATTAACTTGTACCATGGAATGTAATGAATCTTTACAATAAGAGAAACGATGAAATGCATACATACTTGTACACACCAATTTCTTAACTACAACCATTAAAATTCTCTCACTGTCACTCTCTCTCTCTCTCTCTCTCTCTCTCACTGTCACTGTCCAACTAGGCTCCTGTTTTTAAACTGTTCATTTTTTAAATACTCTAGCAGTAGTAGAAAACTGGATAGAAAAGTATCGGCGCTCTCCCCACCTTCCGCTCCTTCTCCGCCAGAGGCGGGTATTAAAAAAGGTTGAAAAAATACTTTGACCCTGGAAAAGTAATCAAGGAAATTTTACAGAAAAGTGGAGAATATATAAGCTAGCTCTACAATTACGCCATGCACACAGATTATACACTAAATAGCACCGCTGTATAAACTAACCAATAATATACTTGTGTCGATCGCACATCCACCGCTTGGTACTGTTACAAAAACCTCGAACATATGGAAACAAGAATTATGAAAAGAAATCAGATTTTCAACACCATACCCTCACCCGTCACGAGCATCCATCCAACCAAAAGGAAAAAAATTGTGTTGGCAGAAATGCAACTCGACCTCACCTAATCCATGCCATGCATTTTTTCAATTTTTTTTCGTGAAATTACAGTATGTGTTTCAAAATAATTTCCTACTCTATTCTTAAACATATTAACAAGGCATGAGCTTATTTTCTGTGTTTGGAAGTCTGTCATGTGTATACATCTGCCAACTCTTTGAATATCGCCGCGTTTCAACTTCGATCTCCTGCTATGAAAGGTGCTTATGCAGCAAATGATATACTGAGTCGTTCATACTACACGATGTTGTGCCACCACGAGAGCAGAGAAAATCTCTTTCCAGCGAGGAATATAAGTGGGAGGTCCTTGCATCTATCCCCGTGTACTTATCCCTCATGAAAAATGAAAGTGTTTCGATCACCCGTTGTAGTTACGGTTAATTCGAGTCTCCCACTTAGAGGTTTTTATGAGGCAAGTGATTAAAAATTAATTTCTCTTTGGTTGATTATGCTCTGTGGGACACAACCAACCACAGACGTCTCTCTAAAGTTGGGGGGGGGGGGGGGGAATTAAGTACAGGAGGAAATGTTTGAACAAACTCCAGCAGGGTTATGTTATAATAATATTTTCTTAAATTATATTATATGTGAAGACAGTCTTAAACCCTGGGTGTACAGTATTCAGAACTTTGTCCAACCTATTTTTAAACATATTTATACTTTGTCTTTGAAACAACATCCAAGGGAAATTCGTTCCAGATATTAACTATTTTATAAGAAAAAGAAATTACCGCAGATACATGTATTAAATGTATTAAGTCCCAATTTAAAATCATATTTCTTGTTGGACTGGTATTAAATGAAAATAATTTCTTATAGTCTACCCTGTCTATTTCATTGAGCATCTTCAAAACTTGAATAAACTGACCACGCAACCTCCTCTCTCTATGTTAAACACATTTAAGCGTTCTAAATCTTCGGTGGTAATTTTGCAGCCTCATTGAAGGGATCAAATTTGTAACCCTTGCTTCTACCCTTTCCAACCCTTCCATATATTTCCTAAGGGACGGAGACTAAAGCAACACACAGTACTCGAGTTGCGGTCTAACTAATGAATTATAAAGAGAATTATTACAATTTCCTTTTTCTAAATTTAATATAACCTAATATTTTGAAGGACCTCTTTTCGACTTCTGCACAGTACTTTGAGATCATTACTAACATAAACTCCTAAGTCTCTCGCTAGATCAGACTCAGTCATATTCCTCCCCAAGAGAAAGTAATCGGTCTTCCGGTTCTTGTAATGTATGTATGTACAGTCCCTTGAAATAGTCGTGCTCCACCCTGTATGGCCCTCTCCGAGATGTATACCTCTATATACCGCTATCACATATGCTTTCCATCAGTTTCCACTGCAACGTATAAAACAGATAATATTCTTAAATAGAGAAAAGAGTAATATGATTAACGATTATTATACAAAGTAAGTAACAGTAATATTGTTGCAATCTACTATAATTTATTCAGAAAAAGAAAGGAACACGTCTTGCATGAGTAAAAAAACTCACGATTATCTCGGTTATTATGGTATACATAAATATAAGAAATGGGTTAAAGTAGTGTAAAAGGGAAACGACTTATAGCTCATATATGGTAGTGATGTAACCTGGACGGCCCAACTCAGACAATACGAGGTATACCCGCCAACACATATAAGAAGTGGCAAAGAGTGGACACGTGACCTGCAACGTGTGGGAATGGGTGCACCAGTACGGCATTGGACAGCTGGCAGATATTAACGGGAGGTTTACAGCCGACCAGAATTTAGAGATACTGGAGGAAGTGATGCTTCCAACCGTAAGGACATACGCTTTGCCGCATCCTGAGCGGATTATATTCATGCAGGTAAGTAATACAACTAAATTATTTTCATTACACAGAATATGCTTTCAAGAAAATGACTTAATTAAGATCAAGCAGTGTATATTTTAAGGTAATATGATTAAAGGAGGACATTAGTAAATGTAGTTTTAAATGTAATTTTAAATGTATCTTTATTTTTGTTTATTTACTTATTCATTTATTTTTGCGTACTCTTAAGGCAACTTCAAAAAAGTATGGATGAAATGTGAACTTTCAAGTTTTGCTAATTTCTTTTTACAGGATAACTGCCCTGTTCATACTGCCACGATCATCAGACGATGGTTTAAGGAACAACGAGATGCCGAGCTGCTGAACTGGCTCACCAAGCGGTGTGACCTAAACCCCATTCAAAATATGTAGACAAATGTGGTTAACGCTTGAGAGACTGGACAGGAGCGGACATCTCGGCACCTGCTGGAACACACCATGGCAGAGTGGGAACTTTTCCGTACGAACCCACAAGTCATCTACAATCACGTGGCATCTGTTCCAAATAGGCTACGAGAAGTCATTAATAGTAATGGAGGATGGACCAAGTATTGAGTGAGTGTGTATAATAATGTTATGGTTGTGATGTAGTAAATATATATTTATTTACATGAACAATTGTCACTTCCTTATAATTTGAACATTATGTTTTTTATGTTCTTAAGAAAATCCCTAAATTTACATGATTCATGTTTATTTTTGTAATAAAAAATTGAACTATGTTAACATTATCGAGAAAAGGTCTAGCCATGGAGAGATAATCATTTGTTGCTGATGCATGGGCTTTAAACAGAAATGTTATTGCCTGGAGGAAAAGTCGATACTACAACTTATCTTACACTTTAACTATAACATGGCCACATCAAAATCTTATGGTTGAAAGTTTTTAAAGTATCCGACGTTTGTGAAATAACCTAACTACTCTATTCCCAAAATTTAGGAATAATGCATGAATAAAATACATAGTCGTCCAACCATTACCACTAAAACTATAGTGAATAATATATTTATTCAATCATTGGTTTTCAAAAACTAAAAGTATCACTATGACAACACCTGAAAGGGGGAGGAGGAGAGGGAGTGAGTGAGTGTGGGGGAGAAAGAGGGACTGCGTGCTTCCACATCTCGGAGAGGGCTCTCTTTCTGGCATCTAGCTAAGAACCTCTTCAACAACTTTACTTCCTCTTCTTTCCCTCCTTTTTTTCATTCCGACGGCACAGTTGTCGTTTCTTCTCCTGACAAAGCTGAACTCTTCCTCAAACTTTCGCTTACAATTCAACCCTGGACGATTCCGATGCTGTTCCTCCATCTCCTCCCCCCTTTGACTTTATTATGTCTGAAATTAGAATCTCTTCTAAAGAAGTTTTTTCTGCCCTATCTGGGCTCAACTCTAGGAAGGCGTTATGGTCCTGATAGTGTTCCTCCTGTTGTTCTTAAGAACTGCTTCTGTGCTGACACCCTGCCTACCTAGGCAAACTCTTTCGTCTTTGTCTCTCATCTGGTACTTTTTCTTCCTGCTGGAAGTTCGCTTTCATTCAGCCTGTTCCAAAGAAGGGTGACCACTCTCAACACTCCAACTATAGTCCAATTTCTTTGATTTCGTGCCGTTGCAAAGTTTTAGAATCTTACCTTTCTTCTCAAAATCTTCTTTTAGATCGTCAGTATGGATTCCACAAGGGATGGTCTAGTGGCGATCTTCTTACATATCTCTCTGACTCTGTACTGAACGGACGCATTTCCTGAGCTCTCTGATATTGCATCTACTTTTGCATATTGCTGAGAATTTTACTTTTGGAAAGTTTTGAATTTTATATACTTGCGTTTATATTCACGTTGTTATAGTTAAGTAATTGAATATTAGTGGTTTTTAGCGATTTAGAAGTTTTCATAGCGTGCCGGCTTAATTTAACTTAAACTTGTGGCGGTTTAAACTAATTTTTAATTGCACGATGCCGTCGCAGAAAGCGTCGTGTGTTAGGTGTAGGGTAAACCGGTGGTATTCTGAATTTAAAGATTATAACGGCGGTCCTATGGCGATTACCGAGAGATCAGTTTGTTTCTTTTGCGAGTTAATTGAGGAAAACGTTGACATAAAACGCAGTGTACGTGAGGTAACGGAGAGACTTGCACGCTTGATGAGGGCAGGGGCAGGGCTACAGTTGACGAAACCGAACCAATACTAACGTTGAAGACGTTAGTAATTTGAAGGGTGAGGTGCGTAACCTAGTTTCTAGTTTAGGTAGCTTGTCGGGAAGGTTGGATAGAGTTGAGATGAGTTAAGGTTGGTAGATAGCGAGGGATTTAGAGAAGTTAAGGGTGGAGCTGGGCCGCGTACGTTAGGTGATAGGAATCCCCCCCCTATCGAGGTTTCGAACCCTTTCGCCCATTTGGAAAGGGACGTGAATGAGGGGGAAACTATTTTAATTGGGGACTCTTTAGTGCGCCACATGGACAGAGAGTTCGTTAAACGGCATCCAACCAAGAGGAGGAGGGTCTGTCTCCCAGGGGCCAGGGTGGACAGAGTTAGAGACGAAGTGGATAGGATTGACGTTGCCTCCCGTCACTCAATGTTGGTGACGATGGTAGGAGGCAACGACTCGTATAGGCCCGATACGAGAGTGCCTGACCTTTTGGAGAGATATAGGGGGTTAATTAGGTCCCTGAAGGCGAGGTCAGATAGGTCTTTAGTTCTAGGTATTACCCCTAGGCACAAGTTGGGTCTAAGGATTACGTCAAAAACAATATTTTTGAATAATAAATTAGAAGAGATTTGTGCTGAGGAAAATGTACCCTTCGTAAAGCTGTGGTCCGAATTCAGTGATCCTAGCCTTTTTATAAAAGATGGGGGCATTTTAATGAAATAGGTAATGCTAGGCTAGGTAGGTTAATAGACGAAAACGTGCGAAAGCTGTATAGGTCGAAGCCTTCTTTAAACGTTGTGGGTCCGGGAACGCGGGCCCGACGTGAAAAATAGTTTAAAACGCGGCCCGTGGTAAAAAATAACTTAAACGTCTTTTATTGTAACGCGCGTAGTATTAGAAATAAATTAAATGAATTTAAGGCGATAATTTATTCCGGCAACTATGATATAGTTGCTATCACTGAAACTTGGTTAAATACCGTGACTCGGGACTTGTTGGGGGAACTTGATATACCGGGTTTTAAACTCTTTACTAATGATAGGTTACATAGGTTTGGTGGGCGTTTTGCTGTACATTCGTAATTCCCTTAGGGCTATCGAGGTTAAGTTAGATTTTCCGGCAGCAATTAATGCGATATGTGTTGAAGTTAGGGCGCGTAGTATTAGTTTTAATTTTGTTGTTGTATAGACCTCCCGTTCAACCCCTCGATACAGATACTAGATTTTACTCACTTCTTGGTAATTTTATTGACAATCGGAATAGTATAATTGTCGGAGACTTTAACTGCCCTAATGTTAATTACGAGAATTTTACTGGTAATGAGGAGGGTTTGAGATTGGTTGAGTTTATGGATAACTTTTTACGACAGATAGTTACCGAACCAACGCGCGGTGACAATATTTTAGATTTGGTGATGACGAACGGCGAGAATATAGTCGAAGGTTTAGAAGTAGGCGAGAGTTTAGGATGCAGTGATCATCAAATTCTTAGGTTTAAGTTATTGATAGAAAACACACAGGATAGTAACGTAATAGAAGTCCCTGATTTTCGTAGGACTAATTTTGATAGTTTTGCGGATAGGATGAGAGTAGTGGACTGGGATAACTTATTTATGGGCAATGACACAAATTTGCATTGGGTGGCGTTTGAAGAAAGTTTTAGGAATATTGAAAGGGAGTTTATTCCTCGTAGGCCCAAGCGCGCTAGAAATCATGTTAGGCCCAAGTGGTGGACTAGGGAAATAGGCGAGCTCATAAACGAGCGTAATAGAGCGTATAGACTTAATAAGCGTAATGGCACGGCAGCTAACTTTAATAGATATATCGAGCTTAGACGTCAGGTTAAAAGATCAGTTAGGAATGCCAAGCGTAATTTAGAGATACTTATAGCTGCGGATAGTAAACATAATCCAAAAAAGTTTTTTGAATACATCAATAATCGTAAGCCGGTAAAAAATAACATAGGCCCTCTAGTGGATGTTAATGGCGCTTTTGCTTCTGACGCTCAGGCGATGGCGGGTATTTTCAATAACTTTTTTGCGACAGTTTTTACCGTAGAAGACGTAAATAATGTCCCCGACGTGGACGATATCGTTCCATTTAGTAGCGAGACTATTTTGGATGAAATAACTGTTTACGAGGGTGAGATTGCGCATTATATCGATAGGCTAAAAGTTAGCAAGGCTCCAGGCCCTGACGCTTTTTATCCCAGACACTTGAAAGATTTGAAAGAAGTTATCGTAGGCCCCTTAACGAAGATTTTTAATCAGTCACTCGAAACGGGGATTATTCCTGAAGACTTCAAATTAGCTAACGTCACGCCTATTTTTAAAAAAGGCGACCGCCCAGTAGCTAGCAATTATAGGCCCATTAGCTTAACGTCAATTGTCGGTAAGCTTTTGGAATCCGTAGTTAGGGATCGTATCATAGATCACTTAGAAAGTAGAGATTTGATTAATAGTAGTCAGCATGGGTTTCGAAGCCATAGGTCTTGTTTAACTAATTTGTTAGAATTTTATAACGAAATAGTGCGCGAATACGATAGGCATAGAGCAGCTGACGTTATTTATTTAGATTTTAAAAAGGCGTTCGATACAGTTCCGCATAGGAGACTAATTGCGAAGGTCAAAGCGCACGGTATACGCGGTCAGGTAGCTAACTGGTTAGAAGAATGGCTTCGTGCTAGGAGACAGAGGGTCGTAGTTAATGGTAGTGAATCGGGGTGGTTAGATGTAGGTAGCGGTGTCCCACAGGGTTCAGTGTTAGGCCCATTGCTATTCGTAATTTACATTAACGACATAGATTTAGGTTTGACTAGTAACGTGTCAAAATTTGCGGACGATACTAAAATAGGCGGGAAGGTTGTTAACGAGGACGATAGTAATAGGCTCCAAGACGATGTAAATAGGATTATAGAGTGGACAGATAAGTGTCAGATGCAATTTAACGTAGACAAATGTAAAGTTTTGCATATAGGTTCTCGCAACAATAATTACACGTACACGATGGATGATAGGGAGTTAGCGAGCGTTGACGAGGAAGTAGATTTAGGCGTACGCGTATCTAAGGATTTAAAGGTTAGGAACCAGTGCCTGGAGTCTTGCGCAAAAGCTAATTGGATGTTAGGCTTCATAGCGCGTAATTTCGAATTTAAATCGAAGGATATTATATTGCCCCTTTACAAGTCCCTAGTCAGGCCTCATTTAGAATATGCAGTTCAGTTTTGGTGCCCGTACTTGCGTGAGGATATTGATAGGTTAGAAAGGGTTCAACGTCGTTACACGAAACTGATTCCGTCATTGCGCAACAAGCCTTATGAAGATAGGATTAAAGAGTTAGACCTGTATTCACTCGAAACTAGAAGATTAAGGGGGGAGCTTATTGAAGTTTTCAAAATCGTTAGTAACATCGATAACGTAAATTTTGACAAATTGTTCACTTTCGCTAATAGTAATACTCGCAATAACGGATTTAATTTGCGTGGCAGACGTTTCATTACTAATATCGCTAAAAACTTCTTTACGTTTAAAGTAATTGATAAATGGAATAATCTTCCCGCGTCAGTCGTTCATTCTACCAGCGTTAATATGTTTAAGAACCGTCTTGACAGACATTTTAAAAGTATTAACGTTGTTTAACATAAAAAACAAAGTTAGCAACAGGAGCTGTGGTGGTGGTGCTCGAGGATAAGTCTGTTGACGATGAATGCCAGCTTGTGACATGCCAGCGTGTGATGCCAGCAATAAAATTATAAAAAAAAAAAAAAATCGACTAACACGAACGTAGATGTATTTCGTAGCGTAAACTAACCCACTTTTTGTTTAACTTTACCTACTTTTTTTTTCTTTTTTTTTCTTAACCTCTCCTTACTTTGCATGTCTGTAACTCTCTTTTCTTGCATGTTTGTAGTTTGCGTGGTATGACTGTGAGTTAAGACTGTGTTTGCATGGTTTGTAAGCGTTCTTATTTTACTTCTTTTCATCTTTCACCCCTCTCCTATTTTCTCCGGCTATTTTTCTGACTTGTCGGCAGTGGCCGGCGGATGATGATGGTGAGTCTTTTTTCTCTTTTTCTGAATGAAAGTTAACCCACGAATGATAGGTGTTGCTCCTTACTTAACCCCTTATCCTCTTCTCTTCTCTTAACCCCCTACTCTTTCTTTTCTCTCAGGCTAACGTTAGAGTGGATCTTAGGGTCTTTGTTAGCCTTAGCTTCTGTAGATCTGTAGATAAGCAAAAACAATATATTCTTCATATTACAAGAAATGAAAACAAAATATTTTTAATGTTATAAGAAACCAAAGCAACATATTTTTCATACTACAAAAAAGGTGTTATTGAATATTGGACTGAAGTGTGCATTTTCTGCTCTCAGGATATTTTCGACGATGATTAGCGACAACCTGCATCAGATACTGCAGTTGCTCCTCGTCGTGAGTTAATCGGCAATTAAACTGTTCAATGAGGGCCACTGCTCGTTCAGCATTATCATTAACAACTTTTATACTTTTCACAATGCTACATGCATATTTGTAACTATCATGAACAGTCCAGAATACAGGATCTTCATTAAGGAATTCGTCTGAAATGTCCAAACTTCTGAAAAACTTAACTGAGTTTTTCGATGTTAAGTCAACAAGGCTGACCTGAGCATTATGTGGAAGCTCGATCCGCTTTGGACAATCATCATCACTTCCTTCTTTGGTCCTCATGGCCTGAACCATCTCACGCTTAACGCTTACAGGAACGAGTTCGTCTAATAATGCAAGGGGCAGCATTTCCTCTGACAGATACCAGAGATGTGAGCTGAATTTTCTAATGGCAGCTTCTGCGATGATCTTATTTGGGTATCTTTGAAGTTTCTTAAGGAGAATAGAATAAGGTCTTCATGCGGAGCAGATACAGAAACAGAAGCACGAAACCATGCTCTCATGTAAATTCGGACAGCAAAGAAAGAAATTTCGTTTAGGGCCCTTTCTTCTTTGGTAGTTAGTTGAAATTGACTCTGAAACAACCATACCTTGATGGAGTAGAGAACCTTAGCCATCCATCGGGCGTGATGCATAGCTCCTGGAGTTTTAAAGCGAATTTCTTTTCCATCCCAAGAGTTATGGCCCAAGAAAAGAAGTGCTAGCTCCAGGAATTCTTTGTAATCATCTCGAACTGTTCCTTCCTGTAGCATCTTGCAAGCAAAAGAAGTTAATGACCTCTTCTCTTCGTTGTCGATGTCATCTGCAGCCGTCTTATATCTGGACTGATCAAGTTGAGGCCAAAACTTCTTGAAGTGCATGAATAAAGGTATTTGAGGGCCAGAAGGTGCTCCAAAATAAGACCTGAAAACAGCTACAAACACCAATTCCATAATATGATGACGGCATGGAAAATGCAGGGGGTTTTCCCCTAGTTTTTGCTCGAGGAGAACGCAAGTTCCTGCGCGATGGCCAGTATTTGAAGCGGTAGTGTCAAAACTCATCCCAACAACGGACTGCTCAAGCCTCCACTTTGGGAGCTGGTTCACAATAGCTTGAGATTGCTCTTCTCCTGTTCCGGAAGAGTTTTGGAACACCAAGGAGCTGACACGTGTCTCTGTTGGAGACTAAGACAGGGAGACGATGGACGTTGGCTTGACCAGTGAGGTCCGGGAGAATTTTTCCATCCCAATGAACAATGATAGGACAGTCAGTGTTGAACTCTTCCATTATGTGTTGAGCCGTTAAAGAGCGATGCTGCTGTCTATACCGCCTCACACTAGAACGGTTAATAACTAGCTCTGATACGTCATGACCAAGTCCCTGTGCAGTAACTGCCAACACGATGGCTGCTGAGCGATCACTAACATTCGTGCGATCAAGGGTTGATGCTAGATTAGGAGTCATGATAGCGTTCGTTGCACGTCGACGCTTTAGATGTGAAGAACCACCTGCTACTGCACCGAATTCTTCCTTCTCTGTACCCGATTCCTCGGCATCAACTGTTATTTTCACTGGAAGAGCTTTCCAAATGTGCAGTTGAGGTTTTTGCTTTGTCCCGGGAAGCCATAGCAGCCTGATATTCCGCATATTTGAGCCTCCGCTTGATAGCCGCTTCCTCCTTCCGAACAAGGACGATATCAATCCCAGCCATAGATCCTTTGCGACCAGGTTCTCTTTGAGC
>JAJOZX010000274.1:1047500-1152500 GCA_023014485.1 Bathynomus jamesi | reverse complement strand
ATATACACTTAGGAGGAAAAATGTAGGTGTGGCTGTAAAGACTGTACAGTAATGTAGAAATGTGTGTGCAACCATCTTGGGTCTCCCATTTAAAGATGTTTGTCGGGCAAGTGAAGATCATGAGCTTTTCAATACCTCACAGTACTATGGGGGGCACTGCTCAGCAGAGGAATCTCTTTAAATGGGGTGTGTAAGGACAGAGAGTATCCCCTAACCCAAGATGCTGCCTCCCATTATCCCACAACACTTGTGTTGAGCTGTGGGATCTATCCCCACAAAGCCTTAATTTTACTACCTTAAACTATACCCACTCTATCAACATATGCGTCTAATCGATTTTTAAACATGTTTATAGACGTGCTACTAATTACTTCTACCGGCAAACTATTCCAGCTATTTACTATTCTATGCGTAAAAAAGATTTTGGCAACTGCTGTCTCGAACCTTCTACTTGTCAACTTACACCCGTTATTTCTAGTCCTATTATATATATATTATATATATTATATTATATATATATACATATATATACATATATATATATTTATACACATATATATATATATATACATATATACATATACATATATATATATATACATATATACATATATATATACATATATACATATATATATATATATATATATATATATATATATATATATATATACATATATACCTATACATATATACATATATATATATATATATATATATACACATATATACCTATACATATATAATATATATATATATATATATATACAGGGTGGGCGGAAAGTAGTTCCCTATTTTGGATTGGTAAAAAAATACGTATATTATCCATTTATTTCAGAAGAAATAATATGAAAAGGTAGGCATACATGGTAGGTTTTCTCTAAAATTCAATGTGGGCTCCAACTCTTTCCACCAGCTTCTGGAGCCGCCCAGGAATGGCGTCCACTGACTTTAGCAGGAACTCCGGCGGGATGGAGGACATGACTTCCCGAATTCGGTCCTCCAGTTCTTCCAATGTCCTCGGTTTGGTGCGGTAGACTTCTTCCTTTACCCACCCCCAAAGAAAGAAGTCGCACGGTGTCAAGTCAGGGCTCCTGGCTGGCCATTGATGTGGACCACGACGACCCATCCAACGCCCAGGGAAGTGGGCATCCAGCCACTCACGGACAACAAGAGCGAAGTGCGGAGGGGCGCCATCTTGCATAAATATCAGATCGTCGATGTTCTCCCATGTGCTGACAACCGGCCAGACCTCGTTTCGCAACATAGCAAGGTACCGCTCAGCATTCATGGTGTTGCGCAGAAGGAACGGGCCCACAACCTGATCTGAGGTCATACCACACCACACCGTTACACTGAACCGATTCTGCCGTTTTTCAGCGGTAACCGTGCGACTTCTTTCTTTGGGGTGGGTAAAGGAAGAAGTCTACCGCACCAAACCGAGGACATTGGAAGAACTGGAGGACCGAATTCGGGAAGTCATGTCCTCCATCCCGCCGGAGTTCCTGCTAAAGTCAGTGAACGCCATTCCTGGGCGGCTCCAGAAGCTGGTGGAAAGAGTTGGAGCCCACATTGAATTTTAGAGAAAACCTACCATGTATGCCTACCTTTTCATATTATTTTTTCTGAAATAAATGGATAATATACGTATTTTTTTACCAATCCAAAATAGGGAGCTACTTTCCGCCCACCCTGTATATATATATATATATATATATATATATATATATAAACAGCAAAACTTATATAAAATCAAAATACATACACTTTATGTTCTACCGCGCTTAACTAAAATACTAAACTCGCACGTGATCGAGTCGACAGTTACAGCAGTGTTGCTTTGTACAATACAATAAATCCAATTTAGCATTATTTCGCCACTTAAAGTTTGCGGGTGCCTATACTCGAAGTAAAAGTCCTTCATATCGTTCAGTACTATTTTTGTGCCCACCTTACAATTGGTTGGCAAGTTATCTTTAAACACGGACAGAATACAGTCAAAAGCACGCACAAAGAGGGCATCGTTATCCATAACATCATTATTAAATTCAAGTTTATAAACACTCTTTTCCAATCGAGGGTTTTTTCTTACCGATCCGAGCTTTTCAATCGTGAACTCTTCTTCACAATGCATAGCGGCAGTTGAAATAATCTTCTAAATCGTAACGACAGCTGCTCATTATATAAAGATACAACTCTTCAGGTGAACAGTGTAGGCGAGCTCTGTCTTGTACTGCTCAAGTCCTTTTGTACCAAAGTTCATGATATTTCGAAGAGTTTAAACGTTTTAAATAAGCATCCAGCTCTAGACCATTCTCGCCATGTTTATTCTTACTTTCGATAAACCCGACGAGCAGAGCAGTGTATGCGTATTCAAGAACCGTATCAAAATAAACCATATCCGTAACACGTGCGTCTAATATATGTTTTAGTTTGAGGAAACCAACGATTTCAAACATTCTGTCGAGGATGAATCGGTTTCGCGTGGGGACAAGAACGTTATTCAGATGCATTCTTCCACATCCGTCGTATATCATTGCATGACTGATCGTTATCTATACACAACGTACAAACAATGGCATATGTGGGGGTAACACTAATCTGTTTTCTTCTTGTGCCTACACCTGCAGGTATTTTAAACGATCCTCACCCCACTTCTCAACTATCACGAAGACTCTATTCATCTCCTCAACACTTAAATAAACAGCATTACGTTTACCAGAGTTTGCTTGTGTACAAGTCGTTTCAAATACATAGTTAATGGCATCGGTTTTACGTCTGAACACACGCAATGACTTCGTCACGGACACGTCGTATACGGCATTGAGAATGCTGCTCAAAGGAAGCTCCATCTTTTTCTATTGTGATAGTGCACAACCAGTCGGGTCAAGCTCTAAGATGACTATGAGCAGCCGGTGCGTTGTTTAGCTTGGGGACAGGTGTGGAGGAGTGAGTCATACCAAGCGTTAATGTTTCGTTTACGGGTTTGTTCCGGCATGAAAGAATCATGCGAGTACTTGTACCCATTATACCGGGCAATTTCCGTTACATGGGGCAATATCGGTTTTAATGTTTTATCGGAATGCGCACTAGACGTTCATTTCCACAAACTAAACACATTAACAATCCGGCGCACTATTTGAGAGAAACGTGCCCGTATTCATCCTTTTTGTTTAACAGTCGATACTAGTCTCTAAATTCTATTAAAAACTCACACAGGCCTTTAGCCACAACCTCACTGCGAACCTCGTCATGATATATATGAATGTAGTGGTAAAAGTACTTTAGCTTGTCCATGATGACAAGGTTTACATTTACAGCCGCAGGGTAGGCATACTCGTATGATGCAGCATGACATAATACCGCCTGTCACACCACTCATTAACAAGACTCACTACCCATACCCGTTGCTTCTCTTCTGCACGCGTTGTTTCTTTCACTTCACAGTATATGTACGCTTTTATGCAGTTTAGCCATACAACGTAGTCCATTACATCGTTTGTGCCGCGAAATCCGGCAATGCTCTTGCCAGAATATCTATAGAGTATTTGAACATCTTGTTCCTCAAGCTTCGCACTGTTCAATGTAGCCTTAAAAGTCTCAAAGGAGGGGGGACTAGGCCGTCTTTCAGTATTCACCACATCTTCCAACTTTACCGAATCCCTCTTCATAAATGTCGAACACGCAATGTCAAAAGTCGCCATCACTATTTTTCGTCTACGTGAGAATTCTTAATATGCGTCTGAAGCCAGGGCTTGCAGCGGCCAATTGAACACGCAGGGGTGGTAGAGATATGCGCTGGAAGTAGCAGGAGTCACGTGACCATTTGATTGACTGGGCGGAACTTAGGACTTTTCCTGTACATACGCACACACACACAAAGGAGAAAATGAAACCCTAATTGGAACATTTACATATTCAAATATACGCAATAAACAAACATATCGTTAACAATAGATATATATATAACATTTAGGTACTACGGGACGCAAAGGGTACGGTATCATAGGTGCCAGGCACCTGGTAATCTTTCCCATAGGTGTTACGACACACATTTGTGCCCCTAAGTTCCTTCACACACCCCAATTTCTGTGCCCGAAAATTGTGGGTTCCTACAGTCACTTGAGGAGGTTGGTCACCCTCATCTTCTAAGCACACTAGCTCCTTCAAAGAGTCAAATTTAACGACCCGTCGGTTCGCCAGGTTAAGCGTGATGCCCTTCGCCTTCACGATATATTTCAGCTCTTTCCTCACCCTCACCCGCACCCCATACGTTTTGAGCCCTGTTGATACAAAGGAATCAGCGTATGCACCATCACCATACTCTCCGTGATCTCGCAAGTCAACTCTCCGAGAAATTCCCCAATAGGCGGCATGTATTCACCATCCCTCTCTGTGAATATTACGCTATCTGTGTCAGCGTACAGCACCTTCCGCCCAGGAGAGTGCAGTAGTCCCCAAAGCTTGATGCGTGCGTATGCCATTGTGAAGCTGGCTACAGGTATGTTTGTAACGCGTGAGGTATCTGTGCCAGTTCGGTGATGTACTTTATTATGTACGTGTTACCAACATTCACGATCTCCATAACCTCTTTATCGGGGACATTGGCATAATAGGGTGTGTCAATTTGGGAGGTGAAAATTAATTTTTGCCAATTCCTTCACTGAGGGGTTTTGAAAATATGTTTTTGGATGTGAAGAATTCAAATCTGCTATTATTTTTGTGATTGCTCAACACTTAGCTTGGTAAATCTACGTTTGATTAAAAAGCACATAAATTGCTCTCGGAAAACAACATTTATTAATTTTAGCTTCTCAAAATGTCAGGTAATGCTATAAAAATTTTAGTTTCTCTGCATAAAACATATCCTAGTAATCATAAAACATATCCTTGTAATCATAAAACAACATTAGAAAGTAATGACATCAGTAAAAAAAAATATTTAAACAACAAGTTTCATCAAGTCTTGCTTTGATTCGTTCTTGGACATCAGCCGCCGACTTGCTTCTTGGCCTCTGATATAGCCCTCACGTTTCTCATGTGTATACACCCTGCCTGCTGCCTCTGTGACTTGTTTCACACACCTCTCTATTGACTGAGCATGACAGGGCCACTGTGAAACTTGCATAGGCGTGTCAAAGAACTTCTTTATTTCCGCTGTAGTCAGTTTACATGTCAAAGGAGGTTCAAATACCCCGTCAGACCAGTCTGTCAGCTCCAACACGGAAGAAGCACTGGGGTTGATGGAAGGTGTCTTCCTGGGACGTACAGAAAGATCTCCAAGTGTGTCATCATCTCCACCCCTCATGTCAACAATCTTTTGGACACCAGCTCTCCTCTCCTCACTGTCATCTGAGCACAAGATGTCTGGATTATCATTTCGCTGAATGCATACCATGCTGAGCGCTTGATGGTTGGCAAAACAGCATCCACTACAGCCTTCTTTTGCAGCCTAACTAGCCGCAGCTGAAACAAGATGTGGCGTGGGCCTTCCACCCAAGAGTGTTTTACTTGATGTTGAACCAACAGGGGTAGTACACACCAACAATGTATTCCACTATCAGTCTTAAGTTGTTGAGGGTTTTGCCTTTAAGGCCATGTTTTGAAACCCATATGCGACAAAGCCTGTTTGCTGTTGTCAACCACCTTGAATGGCTCACTGGACCAATTTCAAGAAGGGCCAGATCTGTGGGAAGTTCTCCTGTCCTTATGGCCTGTGTGATCCTATACCCGTACGCTTCATCAGTAGAGAGATCTTTTACGACATTGTCACTCAGTGAAGTAAGAGGCTCTCCAATTGAGAGTTTGGTGAATGAAGGATCAATTTCAAGTTCGGTTGCAGTGTCTAGCATCTTGCCAATGTTACCTGTCCACTTGTTGTTAGACAAGGTCTTCCCATCCAGTGCTGTGATCAAGTGTCGCAGGGGTAACTCGTTAGTGTGGAGGGCACAAACCAACCAGATCAGCTTACGGCAAAGCTTGACCTCTACCCAATGCATGGAACCACCCTCCCAGCCAGTGTTAACATTTGTAGAATCACCTCCAATGGCCTGCAAGCTTTTATCAATGCCCTTCTTCTTCATGAAATCTACAAGATTATCAGCAATAACTTCAGCAGGTTTTTTTCTCGTTGAGACTTTCTCAGGAGTGAAGTGGTAGAGATATCTTCCACCTGGCTCACTGCACACAGAATAATGCTCTTCTTTGATGATGCTGGGGAACTGACGATCTGAATTGTCTGCTTTCAGCATAACTTTAGTTGTATCTTGACGGCCGTCAAAGAAGATGCAGTCAATTTCACCCTTCTTACAAAGATCATCAAATTCCTGATCCAGGGATCTCATAACTTTTTCTTGGGCCCTCTTGACTTTATTGTGATCAACTACAAGTCTCTTGTCTTCTTCAGTGATCAAGCCAGCATCCATAAAGGCAGCAGTGGTGATGGCAGCTGTGGCACGCAGGCCAACACCATATCTGATGCTATGCATAGCAACATTAGTATTTCTAATGTGTTGTACTCTGGCTTTTTATTGGAAGTTGAAGACGTGATTGGTATTTCTAATGTCACTTCATAACTTCCATCCTTTCCATCTTGAGCATCAGCTATTTGTTCTTCATTTTCATCATCAGAGAAAATTATTTCATTTGATGGCATTGAAACATCCTGCTTACTTGTCGCTTATATTCAGCAGCCTTTTCTTTCGTCTTCTTGCCGCTTCTGCTTTTTGACTTGTCTGTTGTGCTCAGGTTGATCTGGCAAGCCAATCTGATGTGGTCCAATAGAACCAGACTTGTCTCTCTGACCTTTAATGAAAGCAAGTTCCTTCACAGGGATCTTCATCTCCCTAGGCATGTACAGTTAATGTGAGTTTCGTTTTGCAACCGCATCTGCAAGGCAGCCAAAATCAGAGCAGAGAACAATTTTACACTTGCAACTGAGGATGTCAAAAGCTTGTCAAGTTGGCAATGAAAGCCTCTTTGACATGTACGTTCCTCTCCAAGAGATATGTTTTTGGCCTGCTCCAGCTCTCTTGGATCTTGTTTAAGATTGTGACTCGTGAATTTACAACGGGGGCTACAAAAGAACTGTTTGCTCGTTCCCACTTTTCAAGCACTTTAGGGTAAATGTCCTTTGCAAGACTGGCTGCTGGGTAGTTTCTCACATCCTCACCACTTTGTTCTCTTAGCAGTAGCCCATATTCAGAACGTCTCGCAGAGTTGGGGGAGTTCAGAGGGCAAAAACTCTCTACCAGTTCCAATTAGGTTGCTCATATGTGTGAATATCCCCAGCCTTGTCCTCCTTTTAGAAGCCATTGTAGGTCAATTCCCATTGGTTAGGATGGTAGCACTGACGGACAAGTAATCTTCAGCACACTGATGAATATGTTCAACCTGTGAAATAAGCAAAAACACAGCAGTGCATTATATATACAGCATATATAATATTAATATTAATAATTTTATATAATTCCACAAAAAAGTAAAAAAAGTCACTATTTTTATGTAGCTTCTTACCAAGCAAAACTAAATTATATTAAATTAACAAAAATATCTTTAGAATTCCTAAGTCATGCTGCAACTTTTTAGCACCCCTCATATTTGGAATTTGAAAGTTGAAAAATTCGACACACCCTAAATTGCAAGAAGATCTCCAGTAGAACGTTGCTTGCGGAACCCATACTGACGATCTGAAAGAAGATTGTGGAAAGA
This sequence comes from Bathynomus jamesi, assembly GCA_023014485.1. Classification (NCBI taxonomy): domain Eukaryota; kingdom Metazoa; phylum Arthropoda; class Malacostraca; order Isopoda; family Cirolanidae; genus Bathynomus; species Bathynomus jamesi. Next base: position 1,144,790 of record JAJOZX010000274.1, on the reverse strand, counting down.
GAGGTGTTTAAGAATCTTCCTGTTAAGGATAGATTCAAAAACTTTAGAAAGGCAAGAAATCAAAGCAGTTCGACGATAGTTGAAAGGTTGAGAGCGGTCTCCCTTCTTTGGGACAGGCTGATGAAAGCATACTAACAGCAGTTAGGAAAAGTACCAGATGAAAGACGAAGACGAAAAAGTTTGCTTAGGCAGGGTGTCAGCACAGAAACACAGTTCTTGAGAACAACAGGAAGGACACCATGACGATCGTACGCCTTCCTAGAGTTGAGCGCAGATAGGGCAGAAAAAACACCCCTGGAAGAGATTCTAATTTCAGACAAAAGTAAGTCAGACTGAGGAGTTGATGGATGAACAGCATCGGAATCGTCCAAGGTTGAGTTGGATGCGAAAGTGCAATTGAGCCGTCGGAATGGAAAAGAGGAGGGGAAGAAGAAGTAAAGTTGTAAAGTTGTTGGAGAGGTTCTTTGCTAGGTGTCAGAAAGAGCGAGAAGAATTACAATTTGATAGGTTTTCACATTTTTGTCTGAAATTTAAGCTAAGGGATCGTCAGGTGCCGGGTGACGACCGTACTTTCTGAAAGACTCCTCTCTGTTGCGGATAGCATTAGAACAAGCAAAGTTAAACCAAGGTGTTATTTAATTAGTAGTAGGAATAGAATATGGAATGTACTTCTCCATTAGCATGTAGCGTCATTGGGCAAAGTGTAACGGATCAAGAGGCACATTTCCGGTTTTGTACAATTGATCTCCCTAAATTCAAAAATGAAAACAAAATTTTTTTCTGACAGGTGCAACACCTTTTTCGCATGTGAAAATCGTGAAAATTGCTAGTTACACATAACTTTTGGACACTTGCTTTCCTAGGGTTTGAGCTATCATTTGACCCCTTACAATGTACTGCTTTTCAGGAAAAATAGAAAAATTTATTTTTGGAATAAACATATACACTGGAGGTAGGTAGGTAGGTTGACTAGATAGTTTTATTTAGTAAATGATACATTAAAATCTTGTTTAGTTTTGAATGACGGCATAAAGTCACGGGATTCAAGTACTGCTCTAATGTAACCATCTCTTGAATCCTTTCCATACACTGCCCCAGACGCTTCAGTTACCATCCTAACACAGCGTTCTACACCTTGGGAGTGACATGGTATCCGGACAACGAGGGGCACTTCAGTGATCTTATCGAGTTGTTCGACAGAGAACTGCTTCGTGAGTGGTGGTTCAATTGTGCACTTCTCCACTGGTGGAAGTAAATCTTTCAAATTCTGAGCACTTTGTTTGATCTTTGGTGGCCGAAATTCTCTGACTTGCTGTTGAGCAGGTTTGGGAGCTAGTCGAATGGTCTTGATTACATCGATGGCCAATTTCCGGTTTGCTTGATCTGCATCTGCAAGCATTGCCAGTAGACCATTTTCAGGGTGAGCCCATTATGCATTTCTTTGGATCACATGTCATGTGACAGTCTTGCTACCTGGTGGCAGTAATCGTAGCAGCTTGATTTGCTCCAGGAAATGTTTTGGGCCATCTGTGCACCTTGGATGGCACTTGATGCTAAACCACATGGGTCCATAGTGGCACACGACAAACTGTGTGAGTGAATACAGTTCATCACTTGGCTGCGCCATCGCTACATATAGCCGACAAATTCTGCTGGCAGTTGTAACCCATCTTGCATGGGAGATTGGTCCAGGCTTCTCTCGTAGAAGATCTTCATTAATGACACCAGTCCTTATCGCTTTCATCATTCTGTAGATGTAGGCTTGGTCACGACTCAATTCAGTAAGGTCAACATCCGGGAGAGTGTGGCCATCAACAATACAGTGAATTCCTCTAGAAGAAAGTGGTAAACTTTCACATGTGGCCAAAGCTTTGCCAATTGGTCCTTTCCATTGAGTTGCAGATTCTGTTGGGCCGATAAGTTCCTTGCACAACTGGCGCAGTGGGAGTTCATTTAAATGCAGACTACAGATGAACCAGTGCAAAGGGCGACCCAGGCGGCACTCTAGCTGGTGTATTGCTCCACTTCTGTGCCCTGTGCTTGTGGCTGTGCTGTCGGCTCCACTGCAATTATCTTGTCTGCAATACCCATTTCTTCAATCGCATTTTGAAGTCCATCTGCAATGAGAGTGCCAGTTTCTCGTTCCAGTGTCAGATGGCTTAGATAGAAGGTTCCAGGCTCTCCGACCAGCACATAGTGGTCCTCAACTTTCTTTGTGCTGTACCATTTGTTCCCCTTTTTCTCTTTGACAAGTGTCATGTCTTTCCGCCCATCAAAAAATAAGGCAGTGACTTCTACATCGTGGTAAGTTACTGCTTCCTTCAGATCCCTCCGTACCTTCTGCCGTGCTCTCCATACTTTGTGGTGGTCAATTACGTTTGTCTGATCATCAGAACTAATGATGCCATAGTCAACCAATGTTGCAGTGCTGATAGCTGCAGCAGCCCTGTTCGATACACCATACGGGTCAGCTTCCAAAGCAACAGTGGAAATCGGTGTGATGTTCCTGTCCTCCTGGGCACTATCACCCATCCACTCATCACCAACACTTTCACCACTGGAGTCTGCTTCTGCTTGAGCTGATTCGACCACATCTGCAGAGGATGCTACCTCTTGCTGTTCCGTTTTTCTTCTGTTCTCTTCTTCTTGTCTTTCTTGCATCCGATCCTCTCTTGACTTCCTTCTCTCCATCATCTGAGTCACATTCGTATCCACCCGACTGATCTGCATGATCCGCGTAGTTCTCTGGTCGATCAGAAAGGCATGCCTTGCTTCGATGCTTGTGAACCTTTTTCCATCAATCGGAGCAGCTTGGTCTTCACATTCTTGATTGGCTGTGATGGAATGTTAGCACGATTCCAAAGGTCAATGAGTGTTTGGCATACCTCCGGAAGAATCTTCCTGTTGCTGGTGTACTTGTTCTCCTTCAAGAAGAGGAAATTGCTTTGCAACTTGTATACGGTTGGAAGTTCAGACAGAGGAAGCTCTGATAGTGGAGAACCAAAGACAATGTGACTGGCAGATCCCCGTGTTCTTTGCGTTCTCATTGTACCAGCAATATACAGGGTGTACATAAAGTCAGGATCTATTTTTGTGAAATAATCATTTTTTTCTATTTTTCTTTTCAGAAGCCTTTAGAATGAATACAGAAGAGCGTGTGGCAATAGTAATTTGGCGAATCGACATCAGAGAGAAGTTTAGAAGGAGATTTCATAAGCCGGGGCCAATAGACAAGACAATACGAAAATTGATGAACAAATTTAAACGAACGAGATCTGTAAATGATGAAGCAAGATCAGGACGACCGTGTACGTCAGATCTTACCGTGAGTGCAGTACGCGGAATTATCACTGAGGAGCCACGTACGTCCGTTCGTGCTGCATCACACAGACTCGGCCTCCCGACGTCATCTGTGCACAAAATTCTGAAAGTTAATTTGCAGAAGAAAAGCTATCATTTGCAGGTTTTACATGATTTACATGAGGAAGATTTCCCTCGACGAAGTGCTGTGTGTGCTGATCTCGTAGAACAAATCTGGAGTGATAATTTAATGGACAACATTCTCTTTAGTGATGAAGCCACTTTCCATACGTGTGGAAAAGTAAATCGCCATAACTGTCGAGTTTGGGCAGATGAAAGACCGAATGATTTCGTCCAAAATTGGGAAAGAGACTCACCTAAAGTTAATGTCCGGATGGGTTTAACAAAATCTAAGGTTTATGGTCCTTTTTTCTTTGCTGAAGCTACATTTACGGGGCTTATTTATCTGGACATGTTGCAGCAATTCCTTGAACCTCAGCTGATTGGGGATAGGATTGTACCGTCGTCTATCAAGATGATGGTGCTCCTTGTCACTATGCCAAAATTGTTCAGGATTATCTAAATGACGTTTTCCAAATCGCTGGATCGGACGCGGAAGCAACAGACCTTGGCCAGCGAGATGACCAGATTTAACCCCTTTAGATTTCTTTGCATGGGGCTTTATCGAGTCGCACGTCTATCAGACGAAGATTACGAGTCTTGAAAACTTACTTACACGTATACGTACTGCTACAGATAACATAACCCCGCAAATGCTCCAGAATGTGTTTAGAAATGCTGCGGAACGATTTCAGCTGTGCAGGGATACTGATGGGCGTCACGTCGAATCCTACTCTTAATTATTTAATAAATGTTACCACTTTATCATTTTATGATTGAATTCCATATAATTTCCAAGTGCTTCACAAAAATAGATCCTGACTTTATGTACACCCTGTATATATAAAAATATACTGCACACACACATATGTATTATGTATATAAATATCCATAGGTATATATATATACCCTAAGACATAAAACAAACTTATAAACAATGTAAAACACAACAAAACAAAGAAATGTGTATAATGTATATATCACAAAACGCACCTTTCGTTAGTACCTTGGGGTTTTTGAATACCCCATCCACAGAAAAAAACACTTGTTTCTCTCAAGCGAGCTAGCGTAGAACTAAGAAATTCCAGGTGATGACTCACTGAGAATAATTAGAAAGCTGCCAGAAGTACCATGTCAGTCAGTGTTGCCAACTGTAATTAACAAGAATTTTGTATTTTTTACATGCGAAAAAGGGTTCTAGGACAGTTCATACCAGGACAGCTCATACCAGGACAACTCATACCCAGACAACTCATACCCGGACAACTCATACCTAGGACAACTCATACCTAGGACAACTCATACCTAGGACAACTCATACCTAGGACAACTCATACATAGGACCAGAAAAAAAAATGAAAAATTAATGAAAACATTTATTTTGTAAAATTAAAAATTAAATTTAAACATTTAGAATTCATGCAAGTTATTAATGAAAACATTTTGAAATGAAAACATTTATTTTGTAAAATTAAAAATTAAATTTAAACATTTAAATTCATGCAAGTTATATACAGTATATATATATATATATATATATATATATATATATATATATATATATATATATATGATACACACAGACCGTGCATGGAACAAGGAACTCTTCTGGGATAATTAAATCCACTATAGTCTGAATAAGTAATGGTAAATGACAAATACCATAGTTTTTCTTTTTCATGATGCAAGCCCGACGTGGGCAACGGGTCTCTCGCAAAGAGGTCCCATAGATATAGCTTCCCTCACCAGCTATCTGCAAAGCAGACAGGATCCAGCTTTGGGACATGGATCTAGGGTTTAAAGCAGCCTAGCCCCACTACATTTAGAACATCAATATAAGTAAAAGACTCGTTGCATTCACGTCGGATTGAATAAATCAAAGAAAAAGGGGCAACGAGTCTTTTACTTATATTGAGGTTCTAAATGTAGTGGGGCTAGGCTGCTTTAAACCCTAGATCCATGTCCCAAAGCTGGATCCTGTCTGCTTTGCAGATAACTGGTGAGGAAGCTATATTTATGGGACCTCTTTGCGAGAGACCCGTTGCCCACGTCGGGCTTGCATCATGAAAAAGAAAAACTATGGTATTTGTCATTTACCATTACTTATTCAGACTATAGTGGATTTAATTATCCCAGAAGAGTTCCTTGTTCCATGCACGGTCTGTGTGTATCATAAAAAACTCAGGGAACCATTGGGTTCATTGAATGCCCAGTTAGGTCAACTGTACGCCCTTGACGATTGGTTAGGTTTAGTCGTGATATTTTCGTTAAAACTAACGAAAACATCACGACTAAACCTAACCAATCGTCAAGGGCGTACAGTTGACCTAACCGGGCATTCAAATTTTATCTTATGTAAATAATGGTTCTCTATTTATTATATGTTTGCAATAAATAATAAATTTGTTGTTATTGTTTTCTTATCTTATTTTGGTTAATTTGCAGAGTTTAAACTTTCGGGGTGGATATAGATGAAAAGATCAACATTGGGGTGGTAATTGTTGAAGAGAGTATGAGTTGTCCTAGGTATGAGTTGTCCTAGGTATGAGTTGTCCGGGTCTGAGTTGTCCGGGTCTGAGTTGTCCGGGTATGTGTTGTCCTGGTATGAGCTGTCTGGTCACGGCGAAAAAGGAGGTGTTCTACTGTACTTGTTGCAGAAAATTTATGATTTCTTTTCTGGAATCAGCAAGGTTGATTGTACAAAACCTGAAATTGGAGCGATAGGAAGGAAACAGATACTGTATAAGGTTGTTGTCGTAGTAGCTCAACCGAGAAAAAAGTTTGACAGAGTAAGAAAGATAAGAAGTAAGAATAAATCCAGAATGTTGGGCCTATCTCCAAGGTGATCAGGAATGCAAGTAGGGTGTTGTACAATCTGCTCTAGGTCATTTGGGATAAAGAAATGAGGATAGAGGGAAATAAGAATAGAGTGAAATGGGAGAAAAGCCAAAGGTGGTTGTGAACATTGAAATCTCCCAAAATGGAGATTTTTACAAAAGGAGAGTGGTATAGAATGTATTCCATTTTAGAAGTGAAGTAGTCAAAGAGTTTTGTGTGTGTGTATATATATATATATATATATATATGAAAATTATTTCACGAAAGTAACACATGAATAATATATATGATGAAAAGAACCACGAAGGAAAAGGAAACACAGAGTGGTGCTCAAGCGCTTTCGTCTAATGACATCCTCAGGAACACTGAAATAAATAACAAGTTCGAGACTATATATAGGTCACAAAAAAAAATAAATAAAATGGAAAAATAAAAAGTGTAGGAGGAGCATACAAATGTATAAGGAAACGCTACCAGAGTTTTAGCACTTTGCCCCTCTTGTCTAAATCCGTTCTGAATGAATTCTAAAGAACAGGATCAAGCGAAAAAAGACCCTGGCTGATGTTAAATTTATTTGTAAATTGAATAATGGCAGACTCAAGAATATTTATATTAACAATGTTGCTTGAGTGAAACAAAATTGAAGCATTATTCTAATGAATACAGTGGGATAACTCTGACAAATGGACGAAAAGGGCACTGGACAACTGTCCCGTTCTAACGGAATATTGATGCTGTTTTACACGCGTCTGAAAAATCCTTTCCCGTCTGTCCAATGTATTACCAACAGGTTTTTGGGATGGCTATGGGTAATCCCTTGTCGCCCCTCCTCTCCAATATTTATATGGAGTTTTTCGAAATTACTTGCATTCCAAGAATCCTGGGTTTTTTTATCCCATGGTTGCGTACGTCGACGATATTTTGTGTATCTGGCCCATGAAGCGTGACCTGGATGACTTCCTTCTTCAGTTAAATAATCAAGTCCCCTCCATTAAGTTTACTTTAGAAGTGGAACAAAACAACTCAATCCCGTTTTTGGATGTGCGTGTACGAATCCAGGATAAAAACTCACTGGGCAAAATCTCACCGGACAAAAACTCACCAGACAAAAACTCACCACTCAAATGCTAAAGAGGACAAAAACTCACCAGACAAATGTTTTTGCGAAATACATACACTCTAGTCTAGATCTTAAGAGTTTAGACTCATTGTAGATAATTACTCTTCATTTTTCAAATTATTCTGTTTTTAACCAAATCGGTATACTAATGTAAGTTTGGTCACTGATTTAAAAAATAACTTCTTTTTCGGCGAAATGAAAAACAAACATGTTTGAGAACTTTAAATAATTAATGTGTTTTTAAGGAAAATATCATGACTTAACCTAACCAATCGTCAAGGGCGTACAGTTGACCTGACCGAGCATTCAATTGACCTAACCTGGCATTCAATTGACCTAACCGGGCATTCAACTGACCTAACTGGGCATTAATTTATAACGAAAGATTGGTTGGTTGGTGAAAATTAATATTGGTTGGTTGGTTAAAAACAGAACAGTTTGAAAGATGAACAATTTGAAAGATGAAGAGTAATTATCTACAATGAGTCTAAAATCTTGAGATCTTAAGATCTTAAGATCTAGACTAGAGTGTATGTATTTCGCAAAAACATTTGTCTGTTGAGTTTTTGTCCGGTGAGTTTTTGTCCGTGCCCCTTGCGGTGTACATACGGAAAGCCCAGGTTTTAAGTTTAATATTTATCGGAAAAATACAAACAATTTGTCCTATGTACACTTTTACTCCGGACATGAAGAAAGCCATATTTTCTTCAATGTTTCTCCGCGCCCTTAGGATCGCTAGTCCGGAATACATGGTTGCCGAATTAGAAAAAATTAACGGTATTGGAAGTGATTTGTGTTACGTACCTGCGTTTTTGGAATCTTATCTTAGCAAGGCAAAACGAACTTTCTATCGTGTAAATAATAACCTTCGCATTTTGTCGAAGAATATTTCAGTACTTCCATTTTCCCCAAGCTTTTTAGGCATTGCTAATGTACTTAAACTGTTCAATATTAATGTAGTATTTTCATATGACAATATTGTGAAAAATATCGTAAAAAATAGCCCTACCAATAATTCAGGCATTATCTATAAAATTAGTTGTAAACAATGTGATTCCTTTTACATAGGTCAGACGGGAAAGGATTTGCACACACGTATAAAACAGCATCAATATTCCGTTAGAACGGGACAGTCGTCCAGTGCCCTTTTCGTCCATTTGTCAGAGTTATCCCACTGTATTGATTGGAATAATGCTTCAATTTTGTTTCACTCAGGCAACATTGTTAATATAAATATTCTTGAGTCTGCCATTATTCAACTTACAAATAATTTTAACATTAGCCAGGGTCTTTTTTCGCTTGATCGTGTTGTTCTGAATTTGTTCAGAACGGATTTAGACAAGAGGGGCAAAGTGCTAAAACTCTGGTAGCTTTTCCTTATACTTTTGTATGCTCCTCCTACACTTTTTATTTTTCCATTTTATTTTTTTTTTGTGACCTATATATAGTCTCGAACTTGTTATTTATTTCAGTGTTCCTGAGCATGTCATTAGACGAAAGCACTTCAACACCACTCTGTTTCCTTTTCCTTCGTGGTTCTTTTCATCATATATATACAGGGCGTCCCAAAAAAATGCATACACACTTTAACAGCTGATAGCTCAATTGATGTTTCTTTCTTTCAAAGTTAAACCCATTAGAATTAATAATGGCAGTCAGACTAAGCTTTGAACAAAGGAAATTCATTCTAAAATGCTACTGGAAGTGTGAAAACGCAGTTGAAGTGCAAAGACAGTTTAGGAGGGAGTTTCAAACAGATCGACCAACGCGACTTACCATCACTCGAATTAGAGATAAGTTTGAAGCCGATGGAACTGTTCAGAATGTCCACAAGAAGCGTTCCGGAAGACCACGGACATCGACAAGCCCCACAAAGCAAGAAAGAGTACTGGAAACGTATCACCAAAGTCCAAGAAAATCTGTGCGGCAAGCGAGTCGTGAGGTAGGAATTTCAGAATCGTCTGTCCAACGCATTTTGAAGCGCTGTCAATGGAAAAGTTACATTCCAAGATTAGTCCATGCTATTAATGAAGATGATCCGGACCGAAGAGTGGAGTATTGCGAGTGGTACTTGGCACGATGTGGATGTGGATTGGACGAAGGGGTTTCGTAGAATACCCTCCGCGTTCACCAGACCTCACACCAATAGACTTTTTTTATGGGGATACTTAAAAGGCAAAGTCTACGCTATAAAACCTGCAACAGTCGCTGAATTGAGAGCAGCCATTGAACGAGAATGCACACAAATACCAAACGAAATGTTTCGTGATGTTTGCGATTCCATTGCTTCGCGTTATCAGCAGTGCCTGGACCAGAACGGACGTCAGTTTGAAAACAGGCGTTGACAAAACAATTAAATAATGTCTGTAGATTCTATTACATTTTGAAAATGAAATGTATTTTAATAAACACTGCCTTTATAAGTATTTAAAGTGTGTATACATTTTTGGGGACGCCCTGTATATATATATATATATATATATATATATATATATATATATGGGATGAATTTCACAATTAAACACGTGAAATGAATGAATGATGCAAACCCACAATGAAAAAGAAAAATGATTCCAAGGCCTTTCGTGTATTCAGAAGTACACCTCTTCAGGGAATGAAGGGAGAAGACGAGATGACAAAAATATATACAACGGGACAGAAAACCAAAAATATTAGCACATGATTAACAAGAGTAAATTAGAGGCAAAAGGTATTTTAACAGGATCTTGTCAATTTTATACATTCCCGCACTGTTATTGAAATTATTTTAAAAATGGATAAATGTACATTCTAGAATATGCCTTTCAATTATATCTGTTTTTAACGAGCGCTTTAGAACTTTTTACCCTATATATACTCAGTATGTATAGGCCAATCGGGTAGAACGTTGGACATTATGGTAAAACAGCATAAATTTTCGTGTAAAACAGCAAATAATTATAATGCATTGTTTAACTATATGTGTAGATGTAATCATAGTATCAAGTGGGATAGTTCTAAAACGCTCGTTAAAAACAAATATAATTGAAAGGAATATATATTCTAGAATGTGCATTTATCCATTTTAAAAATAATTTTAATAACAGTGCGAGAATGCATAAAATTGACAAGATCCTGTTAAAATACCTTTTGCCTCTAATTAACTCTTGTTAATCATGTGCTTATCTTTTTAGTTTTCTGTCCCGCTGTACATAGGTATATATTTTTGTCATCTCGCCTTCTCCCTTCATTCCCTGAAGGGGAAAGGCCTTGGAATCATTTTTCTTTTTCCTTGTGGGTTTGCATCATATATACAATATATATACTTTGGTTAGCTTCCGCCCGAATTGTTCATTCTGACGACGGTCAAGCTTTTTACTCCACCTTAGACCTACAGTTTAACGTGGAATCCGAACCACGCCCCATCAGCACCCCAGCGTCTTAACCACTAGGCCACCTAGGGTACCCATTTATCTACCAACCACTTTCTTTATTGTGTGGAAGGAAACAGCTGGGTTTTGCTGCGCGCCGGCTGCCGTCGGGTCTCGAACCCGGGGCCGATGGATTCGTAGTCAGCGACGCTAACCACTACACCACCGAGGCGCATATATATATATGTGTGTGTGTGTGTGTGTGTGTGTGTGTGTGTTGTTTCAGCATCCTCAAAGAATGATAGATAAATATATCTATATCTATTTAGGTAGACAGATATAAATTCTTGTTTGTCAAAATATATTATATGCAATAGCTCCCTGAGTAGATAAATATGTGTCTAACCACATGACACAAAACGTAGTATTGTTTTTCATATCTTCTGTATTGAACTTGCGTACAAATGTCGTGATACACTGGGGCACACGTAGAACATTCCTTACGGCCCAGGGTATCCCGAATTTTATAACAATGATACGTAACAATTTCGGCATGAAAAAGATGTATTTTTCAGCTTTGTTATTTAAAAAGAAAATATAAATTTAACACTTAATTGCTTTGATTTAGCCTTCACATGAATCTACCTATAAACAATCGTTTGTACTTCTACCCTATAAAAACTTAGTTACTTTCCTTATTGTTGATGCTGTTAAATACATGAGTCCTTCCCTAGGTTTTAACTGACAGGGATAAGATCACATAAGGAAGGGTACCTGCATCTTAACATGGAATCCGAACGACGGGTAGATGCACCAACTGAACCCAAAGAACGGTCACCTATCTGTATCTATAGACCCAGTGTCACTTAACTTCGCTGAATTTTATCTCCAGAAGCTATGTAACAACGATGTAACCCGTAAAGTTACTAGTCTCGTCGTCAGGATAAATGTACAGTCGGTTCAAAACGTCCTGTCCTATTTTTCACCGATAAATATCAAGAAACAGAGCTTGGCGGCAGGACTTTTTGAACGAATTGTAACTACCTTAATTTTTGAAAGGCTAAAAAGTAAAAACTATTCAGAAAAATATTTACTTTACAAAAGAAAATAACACATTCAACACTCAGATGTAATGGAAGAACAACAAACACTTAAGTTACATTCATAATCCTTATCATATTCGGCTTAGTTTTATACTAACCGTACTTAACAAATCACAAGTTCTAAACATGTTGGAATGGAATAAATTCAGTCTTATACATATAATTCTTCAAACACTTTATGATGGAGTAAATTATCGAATCAGCATAATCACAAAACATTTTGTTATCGCTTACTTTGTTAAAGAGAATTTTTGCTTTCGTAAATCTTCTACAGTATATCACTGTAAACGAAATAGGTTGGAAATTTGTTCCTATTCCTTTGAGATTTTGAACGCTACTTTTCACCTTGCAAAGCTCAATTCTACAAAATACACTTCTTATCTTTAATGAATTGACTCCTTTTTGCCAATATACTTTTTCCTATTAAAAATAGCTTTGAATGAAACCAAAGTTGCAACGGCTAAACGAAGTACTTTCATAATATATATATATATATATATATAGAGAGAGAGAGAGAGAGAGAGAGAGAGAGAGAGAGAGAGAGAGAGAGTTAAAGCGCCTTCTGATTTGCTGTGTATTATATAGTGAGTCACTACAGAATATACTACATACTGTACTTGTCCTATTACGTTTACTGTGATACTCGTTGTGAGAGATAGTGGTAGAACAAGAATTCTTTTTCTGGCTCATTCACGTAAATTTATTCGTTTCATGACAAACAATTTTTTACAAAGAAGAGTCCTTAAGTTCATATAACTTTTGATTCAAATATACAGAACATATTAACCATACTTGTTTTATAACATTGTACAGTACATTAACAAATTTATACTTCAGATAATTTATACATTTCATTGACCATTTTAAATTTTAACATATATATATATATATATATATATATATATATATATATATATACAGGGTGGATCAAAAAAAGTGACCCCCTAGAGGTAAACTGTCATATTAAAAAAAGTAAGGGGACTAGAGCTCCCAAACTTCATAGAAGCTTACCTTAGAATGTTGTTTGTCTTAATTGAGAAGTTGCTCGATGTGTCCCCCTTCCTGCTCAACGCAGGCGTCCAAACGTGGACGCCACTGATCAATACACCTGTTTACATATCGTTGTGACACCTTCTCCCAGCTGAGCAGAAATCTTTCGCGTAGTTCTTCTATGTCTCTTATATTGGTACCAGGGATGTAAACTTAGGACTTCAGGGCTTCCCAAACACCATAATCTAGTGATGAAAGATCGGGGCTACTAGCCGGCCACATATTGGGTTTGATAAAATCCTGTGTTTCGTTCTCAAGGAATGTGACAGTTTAGCGTGCTCTGTGAGCAGGGGGTCCATCTTGTTGGAAAGTATATCTTTCACCACTAATTCGTCGAATATTAGTTAGAGTGAAAGATATACTTTCCAACAAGATGGAGCCCCTGCTCACAGAGCACTCTAAACTGTCACATTCCTTGAGAACGAAACACAGGATTTTATCAAACCCAATATGTGGCCGGCTAGTAGCCCCGATCTTTCATCACTAGATTATGGTGTTTGGGGAGCGCTGAAGTCCAAATTTACATCCCTGGTACCAATATAAGAGACATAGATGAACTACGCGAAAGAATTCTGCTCGGCTGGGAGGTGTCTCCACGATATGTAAATAGGTGTATTGATCAGTGGCGTCCACGTTTGGAGGCCTGCGTTGAGCAGGAACGGGGACACATCGAGCAACTTCTCAATTAAGACGAACAACATACTAAGGTAAGCATCTATAAAGTTTGGGAGCTCTAGTCCCCTTACTTTTTTTAATATAACAGTTTACCTCTAGGGGTCACTATTTTTTTACCCACCCTATATATATATATATATATATATATATAATATATATATATATGCATATAACTGCAATGACCGCACAGTATATAAATGAATAGAAACGACATAAGTACTAAGGAACGTTTCTGCACACGAGGAGGAGAGATAACGAATAAATGAAAAATGAGGCGAACCGCCCGGGAATCGAACCCAGGGCCTTCCAATTGCGGTTCGCCTCATTTTTCATTTATTCGTTATCTCTCCTCCTCGTGTGCAGAAACGTTCCTTAGTACTTATGTCGTTTATATTCATATATATATATATATATATATATTCGGCATGAAAAATAATACAATATAACTTTTTAAACAGATTAATTACACGAAACAATATATATATATATATATATATATATATATATATATATATATATATATATATATATATATACCTACAACAAATACTTTAAAATTTCAGTAAATATTTTAGTATCTACACATTAATTCAACCATTTTCATTAATTTGAAAAAATTTCTAATTAGAAATTTTGTATTTTTATTATTATTATTATTATTATTATTATTATATAATATAGAAAGATATTTCATTTAAATTTCTAATTACACGCTAAATTTGGTACTCAGGACTACTTTAAGTAATACATGTGTTTTTTTTGTCTAATTGTACTATTGGCACCTAAAATGCATCTACTGTATTGCAGTTCTATTATTTTATCTCTACACACACCACACACCACACACACACACACACACACAATATATATATATATATATATATATATTATATATATATATATATATATATATATATATATATATATATATATATATACTGTACAGTGTATGGATAAACTTTAAATGTATATACGTATAGACATAAAATAATAAATGTATTTTAGGTACGAAGAGTACAATTAGTTCTCCTCACTCACTATCATTTCTGTTCCATTTTTTGGCCATGATTGATAAATTCGCGAGTGAATATCTGAAAGGAGGTAATTCTCAAATCGATCCATTCCCATTTCGTGCCATTCTCATTCTTATCCATGGCTTTCCTTCTTTAAGCCAGGTTAGGTTAGGTTCAGTTAGGTTAGGAAATATTAGCCATTCTCATTTGGCGCCTTCACCGCGAATGAGAGTGACATTCTTTCTCAAATTAAGAAACTCGTCTCTCAACTGTGGACTTCTCACTTTGTGCATTCTCACTCGCCGACCGCGAATGGGAATGAGAATCAGTTGGAAGTGATATACAATTAAACAAGAATAATATATGAATGACTTAAAGTAGTGCTGAAGGACCAAATTTAAAGTGTATTTTACGTAACAAGTGATTAAAGTACTCTGAAATCCTTGTTTCTGAATGGATAAACTTCTAAGATCTCTTGGTATCAGTGAACCTGTAACTCTGATATGGAAATGATAGTGCAATTGGAATGCTGAATGCTCATTCAGTGTACAGTTAACTCTATTACCCTAGGTGTAATATATATATATATATATATATATATATATATATATATATATATATACAGTATATGATGAATTTCACAATTAAACACATGAATTTAATAAATTATACATACCCATAGGGAAAATAAAAAGTAATTCCAAGGCTTTCGTGTAATTCTGTGGCGAGGTATTGTTAATTACAAAAGTTCTTGAAATCGCTTTTTATTTTTCGTAAAATATATATGTATATACTCGTATAATAATAAGAAGAAATAAATTAACTAAATGTATATGGTTTCTTCCCATCTGATACCATTCCCATTCTCATTCCCATTTGCGGCCTGAAAGTGGGAATGGTCGCAGTGGGAATTTCAAATCGGGGAGTTTCCTCATTTGGTGAAGGGTATAAAAAGACGGCTGTGACGGAATTGTATGCCGAGGGGTATTTTCTTTGAGAAATGTAACCTTGTGGAAAATTCTACAGCTGAAAATGGGAATGGAATGGATAGATTTGAGAATCTCCTCCTTTGAAATTCACCACTTCGGATTTCTCATTCTTGGACGAAGATTGAAGTGGGAATGATCGCGTTTGGGAAGAGACCAATGTACAGGGTGTTCGAAAAGTCTCGTCACCCCATACAAAATGTACATATTGTAATACCAATTTTATTTCCGTGTGATTAATTGAATTTATACGCGATTCACTGACATATTTTTTTTCTTTTCCAGGTATTAGAGTTGTGTGAACAATGGCAGACCAGTCCACTTACACTCTGGAGGAAAGGATAGTGATGAGCACATGGGCTCATGAAAGGTCACATACTGGCAAAACGATGCATAATATCCAGAATGATTTCAACACAAGATTCAATAAGGCTGCACCACCAAACAAGACGGTATTATGCTGAGAGCAAAAGCTGTTCCAAACTGGCTCCATTAAGGACAGACTATGGTCAGGAAGACCAACAACGCGAGCAGAACAATGTGAAGGTGTAATTGCATCGGTGCCTCGTTCACCGAAAAAAATCACTTCGGAAACGATGAGAGATAACATGACAAAAGATCTAGGGATGAATCCTTTGTTACGAAATTGATGGTGCACACACAGATATTCTTGATTATTAACTGTATTTACTGTAATTAAAGTAATTGTTGCTAGTGACTTGTTTCTTAAATTACACCTACCACATATAAATACAATTAATCACAAAAATAAAACTGGTATGACAATATGTACATTTTGTGGGGGGGGGGGGACTTTTCGAACACCCTGTACATTTTATGTAATTTAATAGTTGACATTTAAATGTATTTGAAATGTTTCATCGTCACCAAAATATATTATTGACAAAAGTACATTTTCTTTACTTCTATTAAGATGTCAAACGTTTACTGAACATATTTACCGTGGTTCATGATATACATGTATATAGATACAGGTAGAGAGAGAGAGAGAGAGAGAGAGATCCAAAAGTCACGATCGGATAGGCTTTGTTCAAATCTAGCTAACGTATCAAACCTGCAAGTTTAAACTTGTTAGCGCACATGATGAAATCCATACAGAAATTGTTGATATTCAAGGTGCATTTCTTAAAATCATATTGTGAAAATAGTAAAATATTTAATATATTTCATCCAACCGTGACGTGACTCTTGAACCACCCGAAAAAAAAAAAAAATAAAAAAAAAAATATATATATATATATATATATATATATAATGTAAAAAAATGTAACGCCATAATTTCCTTCGAGTTGGTAATTTTTTACCATAGTATCTTCTACCTTTAATAACGAAGTCTGAGATTAATTTTAGTGTCCAAATGTATTCTTAAACTTTTAACGCTAAAATTTTTGCTTGAATCCCATCATTAACTATTGTAATATTGTAAGAAAACGGAATTTTGGGTTACAATTTTTGCAGTTTTAAACAACGGAATGCTAAATTCATTAATGAAGATTTATATATATATATATATATATCAAACCCTGGAATTCTTGAACCGAATTTAGTGACTGTAATATTAAATGGTGTGTAATTTTTATATTTTGCTCTCTGGGTCTTTTGTTTCGGGATGATGTCTCGGTAAAACCTTTCTCTTAATATCTAAAATATAATTGCTATTGCGAATGAAAACAAAAGCTCCTCGCAGCTTTGCCCATCCTCTGCTCGTTTTCAACCTAACGTTGTTGTTTGTAGGATTGGAATTAGGACTCAAATTAGCGTTAGTGTTAGATGTTGAAACTTCTATCCTATCGAAGTCTTTAGCTTCCGTCTTCTCAGGACAGTTAGCGTGAGCGATCGAGCTAGATGGCGCGCACTCGTTTGACATTCCTGTTGCTATGGGAACCGGATATCTGCCTCCGGGTGTCTGAAAAGACATGAAATGAATAAGTTTAATCGACTCTGCTTCGTAGCGTCGTTATCGTTTGTCATGAAATATAAATGTTGCGAACGTGACTCTCAAAACGTGCTCATACGGTGCTTATAATTAATTGATGTGTACCTGTATTTTGCTGTAACAAGTTTATATATATAATGCTCTATTACATGTGAAGCGGTTATCATTTAAAGAACATTTGGCTCGGTAGTAAATGTATATTTTCATAATAATAATCAGTAACATATCGTTTTCTTCCATGCTTTAGAATGCTGTTCATGTTTCGTGGCAATTTGTATGCCATTATTTAATTAATAAACAAACAAAACATGCAGAAACATGCATCTATTCATCCAAAGCTGCTTTATTTTATGTTCTCAACGATATCTGAGGAACGTGATATAGTAAACATATTTGATAATGTTTAGCATTAATAAAAAGATTTCACAAAAGCACCAAATATAAGATAGATTCAGTTCATTCAATAGATTGTGTATACAGGGTGTTTCATAACATGTGGGACGCACTTTCAGGATGGATTCAGGACCTGAAAACGATGAAAAAAGTTTATATAAACATATGCCCGAAATCGCTTTGTTTCCGAGTTACAGCCCGTTATGTGGTCCAGCAAGTATCCACCTTACCTTTAAAGGAAGTGCTCAAAATGACCGCCTTGCGCTTGAATACACGCCTGAACACGCCTCGTCATAGACTGCCTGACGCATTCAAACATTCCAGGTATTGCTCGGATTTTCTGGCATCCTTGTTCTACACGTTGGCGAAGCATTTCAACGTTGTCAATGGTTGTCACGTAAACGATGGATTTCAGATGACCCCACAGGTAAAAATCGAGTGGATTCAGGTCCGGGAAACGAGCACGCCACGCAATGGGTCATCCACGGCCTATCCATTTATCAGGGAAATGGTCATCCAAATAGTCTATGGCTACTCAACAATAGGAATCCAGTAAAAAGTGTCTTGGGGCTATTGAACAATTTTAGCAGAGAGCTAGTTTCTGAAAACAAGCCAATGGCTACTTTGCTAAATGAATTTTTCACGTCAGTTTTTATTATAGAAGACGTAACGAATATCCCTACGGTCATAGACATAATACTTTTTAATAATGGTAATACTTTGGATAATATTGTGGTTAGTGAAAGGGAGGTAATGCGCTATATTGACAAAATGAAAATGTGTAGATCACCAGGGCTGGATTCCATATATCCCATACAACTAAAAGAATTAAAAGAAAGCATTGTTGTGCCGCTAACAAAGATTTTTAATGCATCTATTTCTGAGGGGTGCGTACCAGATAATTTCAAGTTAGCAAATGTAACATCTATCTTTAAGAAAGGCGATAAAGGTGCAGCGGGAAATTATAGGCCAATCAATTTAACGTCTGTTGTAGGTAAGCTACTGGAATCAATAATTAGGGATTGTATAGTCAACACTTAGAATTGCATAACTTGGTTAGAAATACGCAGCACGGTTTTAAGCGAAACAAATCTTGCTTAACTAATCTATTAGAATTTTTTGAAAGCATGGTTGAAGTTTACGATAGTCATCTCGTGGTTGATGTAGTGTACTTAGATTTTCAAAACGCATTTGACACCATACTGCACAAAAGACTCATTGAAAAAACTAAGGCTCATGGAATCAGGGGTGTAGTAATAAATTGGATAGAAGAGTGGTTGCGAGGTAGGGAACAGAGGGTGGTCAATGATGGAGCGGAGTCGTCTTGGGCTCATGTAGTAAGCGGCATTCCTCAGGGTTCTGTATTGGGCCCCTTGCTTTATCTTATTTATATTAACGATTTAGATGTCAGCCTAGTCAGTACAGTTTCAAAGTTTGTGGATGACACGAAGTTGGGTGGTGGGCAATGTTCCCTCTAAGGGAAGATAAAATGCGCACAGGCTCAAGCGTATCATGAGTCACGACAGTAAATGAAGTAATTTCAAAAATATACCGTCACACAAGGTCTGACCATTTGCATCAACATACTCTATAGTCGCTCTTTTAAGTATTAACCCCTTCCGCCCGACTTCGCCGACGTCCGCGCAATTACGCAATACAGATTTTTTTTACTCTATGTATTTGCATTTTTTTTCTTTTATACATTAACGCATTGAATATAAACCTTCTCTTTCTTATTTTCGCATAAAAAACGAATAGTAATTATCTCATAATTCATAAAAAATAAAATTATTTTTTATTTTATTCCTATTTTGTGAATGGATAAAATCATGTATTAATCTTGATAGTCTATTTTAAATTGGTAAATGCTAAAAATTGTTTTGAGAAATGATAACTAAAATAGTCATTTTCAATTAATGTTATTATTATTTTATTTCTTTATTTTGTTGAATTTATTTTACTATTTTTTATTTTATTCAGATTTTTAGAATGGATAAAATGTTTTCTTTTTTAAGAATATATAATATTGTAAACAGTTTTTTAATATCCATTTAATAGTACCGTAATGATCGAGCTATCACCTTATGGAAATAATATTTATTAAGTATTTAATATTTATATATTTTATTTTGAAGATAATAGCGCTCAGGAAAGTTTGCACAATTTTTCACCATGAATCTAAATTGTATGCACAATGAAAATTTTTGCGCACACAGAGTAAAAAAAATTAGAGGGAACATTGGACTGGTAGGGCGATTAATGACGAAGATGGAGGTAAAATGCAGGAAGATCTGATAAAATCGTTGATTGGTCAGTCACATGGCAAATGAGATTTAACGTCGATAAGTGCAAAATTTTACATATAGATTTGCGTAATGGTAATTTTGCGTATAGTATGTCAGGGAAGGAGTTAGCAAACATAGAGCAGGAAAAAGATTTAGGAGTTATAATCACTGGTGATTTAAAAGTGATGAAACAAAGTACAGCAGCGGCCAATAAAACAAACAAAGTGCTAGGTTTTATAGCTCTGAATTTTGAGTACAAATCACGCGATATTATTGTTCCTCTTTATAAATCATTAGTTAGACCCTACTTGGAGTACGCGATCCAATTTTGGAATCCGTATATGTGAAAAGATATAGACAAAATCGAAAGAGTTCAAAGACGAGCAACTAAGATGATTCCGTCGCTTAGGTCGAAGTCGTATGAGGATAGGCTTAAGGAGTTAAAATTGTCTACACTCGAGACTAGGAGGCAAAGGGGTGATCTAATCCAGGTTTTTAAAATTATGAATGGGTTCGATAACGTAAATAGAGAGTTTTTTCGAAATATTTCAATATAATAGGACTAGAAATAATGGGTGTAAGTTGACAAGTAGAAGGTTTGAGAGAGCAGTTGCCAAAAACATTTTTACGCATAGAATAGTAAATAGCGGGAATAGTTTGCCGTAGAAGTAATTAGTAGCATATATAAACATGTTTAAAAATCAATTAGATGCATATGTTGATAGATTGGGTATAGTTTGAGGTAGTAAAATTAAGGCTTGTGGTTCGGATCTGACTGACTGATGGCTCTACACTCAACGATACTGAAACATGTCATAGAGTGTACGAAACATTACACTCGGCAAGGCCATACATGAAATAAGTCTCGTACACACTTATAAACATTGTCGGCAAGCAGTGTTTGTAAACAGTTTGCGGAAAGAATTGCTGGAACACAAAACGGGCTGTAACTCGGAAACAAAGCGATTTCGGGCATATGTTTATATAAACGTTTTTCATTGTTTTCAGGTCCTGAATCCATCCTGAAAGTGTGTCCCACATGTTATGAAACACCGTGTATATATATATATATATATATATATATATATACACACAGGGTGTTTCAGGTTGACCTTAGAAATTTGGAAATTGGCGGAATTACTATAACAAACTTCAAATAACAAATACCAATACCAATTTCCATATTTCTTGGGGCGACCTGAAACACCCTGTGTGTGTGTGTGTATATATATATATATATATATTATATATATATATGAAGTGTCGCGAGTACACATCGCCACATTGGCGATTTGGCGACTGTTTCACGCATGAAAATTTCCACCCTCCCCCATCCACACGCAACTTGGTATTAGGGCTGGGCATCCGGGATCCCAGGATCCCGGAAGTAATGTAGACAGCTCAATTCCCTGGAAAACTGTCATCGATCCCGAAATTTCCCGGTATTCTATTTTCAGGAGAGACTTTTAAACACAGTTTAACCAATTTCGAAAGCATTGATTGACCTTGGGATTGGAAAGGGCATGGATATTTCTGATGAAGAATTTTAATATATAAATGTTATTATCTCATATTTAGAATCGGTTAAAATTCGATTGGAGAATAGGGCGGGGCGAAAATATATTGAACTCAAGTTGTCAGTATGAAACATTGTTGAAAAGATGCTCTAGTACCCACCTATCATAAAAACATCAACCTTTATAGCCTATGAATACGTGCATTCTCGCAACTTTGACCTCAGTTTTGAAGAAAAGCCAAAATTTTGAAGCAAATTTAGTTTGGCTTAAAATTACACTGGTATGCATCAATTTTGCTGTCAAGGGTTTTGTAAGTAATTCTTATAGAGTGTTTTTCCTGCTGATTTCGAATCTGCAATCCGTTTTTCTCAATCAGCTCAGGTTATCCGGCTATGGCCTCATAAGTAAAATAGAATTTTTCGTGATTTTGTCAAAGCGGAATTGGAACAGTAACATCTATCATCACTTGTTTCACTTGTATAATATCTTTTTTTACTTTTCAGGCATATAGATAAAATATTTCATAATGAATAGAGCGTGTAAAAATGATCCCAATAGATTCTGCTACATATGTGGGACGGTTACCATGCCAAATAACCAGTCCTAAATCTCTAAATTTGTGAAGACAATGTATAGAGCATACTTTGGAATTAAGCTAGGGGACCAGGACAAAAATTTCGCCCCTCATATGTGCTGCAAGACGTGCATTGAAAATTTGAGAAGATGGAGCAAAGGCAGAGCGAAATCTTTGCCTTTTGGAATTCCCATGATTTGGAGAGAAGGAAAGGATCACGTGACAGATTGCTATTTCTGCATGACAAACCTCCAAGGTGGGCTTATAAATTTATTTTTCTTAAATATTTTGAAATCCTCGTATTAAACTTGACATAATATTCACCATAATGTAATATTCACCATATATAGCATAATATTCACCATAATGGTAATCATACATTTACATATACATATTGTTATAGAAAATACATTTACACATACATATTGTTATACAAGTTACATTTACATATACAGTGATTGTATATTTTCTTTCTTTTTCATTCATATTGTCCCCGAAGGGACAATATGAATGAAAAAGAAAGAAAATATACAGACTCCATCGACCTATTTCATATCTTACAGACCGCAGCCTTCCCTCACGAGCCGCCACTGTCTGAATGCTTCTTCTATTTCATATGCAAGTTTTATTCCATGTTTCTGTGTTTCTATTTTCAGGAGTTAACAAGAAGAATAAACACATTGTTGTATACCCTGACATTCCTTCTGCTATGAGACCTGTACCCCATGGTCCTGGAATTCCAATACCCTACCCACCTCAAACCCTGGACTTCGATGATTCTGATGATGAATCAATGACCAATGCCAATGACCAGTCCCAGTCGTATATACCTCAAAATACCGCTTCAAATGAGCCGAGGCCTCTCAACCAGGCCAAATTTAATGATCTTACCAGGGATTTAGGACTTTCCAAATTAGCTGCCGAGATCTTGGGCTCACGACTTCGAGAGGACAACTTGCTGGCTCCGGGAACAACATTCTCCTGGTATAGGAAACGAGAGGAAGAATTCCGCAAGTTTTTTGCAGTGCACGAAAATACCTCTTCCTTAGTGTACTGCTGCAATGTTGAGGGGCTAATCGAATCCTTGGGCCTGCCACATAACGCATCAGAATGGAGGCTATTTATAGACTCGTCTAAACGAAGTTTGAAAGCAGTACTTCTCAACATTGGGAATAGGGTTGCATCAGTCCCGTACAACTTACTGAGAGCTACGATAACATGAAAATTTTACTGGATGCTCTCGTATACGACCAACATAACTGGAGGATCTGTGGAGATTTGAAGGTAATACTAATATCATAAGTAAACTATTGCTCTTGACTACGTTGTTTTTCCAAAGGTTATTTGAGAGCGTATAAGAACACTTAACTTCCCCACAGAAGTGATACAGTCCAATGCATAGATTTTTTTATCTGATAGAACAAATTCTCTAAATTCTTTAAATATTTTCATTTTTTTTCAGATTGTGGCATTTGTATTGGGAATGCAAGGGGGATACACGAAATACCCATGTTTCTTCTGCAAATGGGATAGCCGAGCGGATGAGAAGCACTATGCACAGCGTGAATGGGCATCCAGAGAGAATTTTGAACCTGGGTCGCATAATGTCGTTTCAGTGCCCCTTGTACCACCAACAAAAATTTTGCTCCCACCACTTCATATTAAGCTGGGCTTGATGAAAAATTTCATCAAATCAATGAATAAGGAGGGTTCAGCATTCCGGTATCTCGAGAGTAAATTTCCTCATATATCTGATGCTAAACTAAATGCTGGGGTTTTTGATGGTCCTCAAATTCGAACTTTGATCAAGGATACTCAGTTCGAAAACGCAATGACTCCAACTGAGAAGAATGCCTGGCAGGCATTCAAATCAGTTGTCACTGATTTTCTTGGCAAGCGTAGAAGTCCAGAATACGAGTCCGTTGTCGAAAACTTGATGGAAGCTTTCAAAGCTCATGGGTCGCGCATGTCCATAAAAATGCATTTTTTGTGGTCCCACTTGGACTATTTCCCTGAAAATTGCGGGGATTATAGTGAGGAACAGGGTGAACGATTTCACCAAGATATCAAAATAATGGAAGAGAGGTACTAGGGAAACTGGGATATCAATATGCTGGCGGACTATTGCTGGTGTTTGAAGCGAGACGTGCCCGAAGAAAAACAGACGGAAAGCCAAAAAAACTTCATTCCTTCCTCAATAAACTTTTTTCCATATTCATTGTATGAATAAAAGTATTTATTCACACAATGTTTTCATTTTTCACGAGTGTTCTTATAATATTACTCGTATCTACAGTGTTTAAGCTAAAAAAAATCAATAAATTTGGGGATAAAATTGGACTTATAATAAATGGCCAATAGAGAAAAAACCTGACCTGATTGAGGAAAACCAATGTCATTTTCGAATTCAGCATGGTCGAATTATATAATATGAGTTGAAAAAACCCTCACAGCAGACAAAAGAATTTCATATGCATACCAGTGTTATAACAATATTTCCTTTTATAAACCAAAACATGTGTTCATCACTAAATTATATGAAGTGTGACTGCTATCCTCTTGTTGATTCACTTGAAATCTGACTTTGTTTCCCTTTTTGGATTCTCTAGCCGAGATTTCTTGCTGAGAATAAACATTCCATGGCGGGCGTCATGTCCGTAGACTTTTTCACTTGCAGAGGAGATTTCCTTCACATTTCTTTCAACTACCTGGGAATGACATGGCTATGTGTCAAGAATTATGGGGTTTTAGCAGTCATCAGTGCTACTTGTAACATCAGAGTAAGGAAGGAACAGTAATATCCATTTCTTTCCAATCAATCATATTCATGTAAGTCGAAGCTGAGAAGTTGAGCCTGATGGATTTCTTGTCAAACATTCGAATTTCACCCGGTATAACACTCCTTTTCGCTTGTAGCACTTTTTAGACTGCTAGCTTCCGAATATTCTTATTCTTGTCAGTGATAGCAGGTAAAAGGATATTTTAAGGATGACGAAAGTAACAGTTGTTTTGTAACACAGGATGAATAATGTCTTGGTCGATTGTATGTAGTTTTAGATAGAGCTCAGTCATGAAGAAAAAGTTTTTGGCCCTATCCTGGCAAGACCAGTTTGCTTTGATACAGAACCATGCAGGTGCATAGAAGTTCAGTATAAAATGAGCAATCCTTTGAAGTGTCTCTGAATGGTTTTTCGTACGACATGTCATAACGTACAGTAATAGACGATTTATTTTTGTTAGCCACCGTGCATTACTGAGAGCCCTAGGTTGAGCAGTTTCTAACAATTTGATAGCTGGACCTCTATCATGACCATTTTGAATTGACAAACACGCCTTATGGAAGTATTGCTGGTCACTGCTGTGATCTGCTAGCCCTTCTTCTGTTAAGTCCATCACTTTTCAAGCGAGAGGTAGAAATTTTGCAATTGGTCTGTTCTTTGGATCAAAGTTCAGATCCTTGCCGATTTTGCCCTGTGAACTTCCAGGTCCTGTCGTTTGCCAGTCAAGAACTTCCAGGTATTTTCTCAAGGGAATCATTAGTGTGAAATAAGCAAATAAACTATTGTGATGGTCTTCCTACTGTCAGCTCTAGTTTTCTAATTACTCCATTTGATTTATCTGTATTTACATTAGTTGCATCACAAACTACTGCTTTTAAAGTCGATGCAGAGTTGGTATCAGTAATTACTGATATAATTTCTTTAGCAATATCACTTGCCCTTCCACTTTCAGGAGCAACAATATTTGCTTGGGTGTAGTCCAAGCTAGTGACCTCGAAGCAATTCGTATCACTCAGAAATATTATAGTAGGCCTACTCCATTAGCCACCTTCAACCGGTGATACTGTAGGACATCATAAATTGTTAACCTAGCCTGTCATTATAACAATCAATCATTGCATCAATTAATCACTAGCATTAAATTAATCATTATCACTTCAAACGGATATATATATATATATAAAGGGAGACTATAATTCTGTAAGTGATAGTGTGTATTTTATTACTGCGCAATGATATAATATCTCTATCATGTTCATAGAACATGTTCAATCGTACATAATAGTATCATTTCACTCAAAGACGCTGACTGAAAAGTTCGACCAAACTTCATGAAATTAATTTTATTCTGAACACTTGCATCACTGAACAATTTCTAGCATCTTGACAGAAATACTCCTCAATGTACTTTTGGTAAAAGGATTCAAACAAAAGGTAGTTTAATTTGCTTTAATAAATAAATGAAAAGATGTTTAAGAACTGCGAGTCAATTTTTTTTTTTTCGATCTTGGAGAACACCCCTCAATAAATGCATAAATAGGGTAAGAGATTCAACATGAAGAGAAGGCCTCAACTTCCTTTCGCTTGATATACACTTGCCAGTGCGGGATTGTTACAAGGGTTCCCAGACTGTTAGGATTAAATTATAGTACATAACATGGAAAAATTGTCCTCTTTTTAATTAGTAAATTATATAATTTTTACCATTTCTTTCATATAAATAGTATATAATGGGTAAATAGATATTTTGTAACTCATCAAGAAATCCACTCGTATCAGACCAGAAATAGATCAAAGCTTGTTATACCTCAATTTAGATTGTCTTCATCTCAAAAACTACCCATTTTCATTGGATTGAAACTATGGAATAACTTAAATGCCGATATAAAAAATATTGTGAATGTAAATTTGTTTAAAACCAAGTTGAAATCCCGATTAATAATGGCATACTAACAAAAATTTAGGATTAATGTCCATTAATATTATTTACTAATTATTAATTTCTCGTGTGTAATCTAGTATTAAAAACACATTTCTTGGGATTGTTCATTTCTTATCTCTCATGTATAATATTGGTTTCTTTGTATGGTATTGGTATAGTGCCTTCAAAGGTGACCTTGTATTTGTCATGTCAGTAGTGATAATTTAAGAGTAATACATGTTTTAACTATTAATAATACTTATTTACTTATTTATTTATTTATTATTATTTATTAATAAAAACTAGCTGTTTATTTTTAATAAGAGCACAGTAAAGCCTAAAGTTTAAGGGCCAAATTAAATAAAATAAATAGTCGAGTTTCACAATTATTTATGTCATTGTAAATTGAAAAGAATGTATTTATTTTATTATCAATAAAGGTTATTCAATTCAAATCAATTCAAAATAACTCGTACTCGCTCATTTCGAAATCTTCATTTTGATGACCTTTTTCACTTTCAGAGCTGATCTCACCACTATCACAAGGATTTAACTGCATTTCCTGGACAAAACTCTTTTCACTTTGTCCAACTTACCCATAATCATTTTTCGTTCAGTATGTTGATCAATCCAGAACTCCCATTCATCATTCTGGATTTTCTCCGCCTTAGCACATTTACACCCACTTTTACGAGAACCGGAGGCATAGCACTTGCAGCAACATATGTCAAATAAATTTCTGCAGGAATCATATTTATTTTGATAAGTGCTGGAAGATCTTTTTTTTACTCATGGAATATTTTCGAAGTTCTTGTCCCTTCTCAATTAATCTACCTTAATTACTATGGTTTTAAAGTCGATTGTTGGAATGGAAGCACGGATATACAGGGTGGGCTGAAAGTCTGGATCCATAGGAAAATATTTATTTTAATACATAAATTACAACAAATGGTAAATACTTAAAATGAATATCAACTTTAACTCGTAAATGCGTATCCGTGATACTGTACAGTAGTCTTACTCCAGTATAAATACTCAAATACTTTTTTCATTTCAGCCCAGAAATGGCTTCGAATCTAACAACAGAAGACCGGGTAGAACTTGTGCTCATGTACGCACGACAGGGCGCTACACACAGAGAAGTTGCTACCGAATTCAATAGAAATCATCCTGATAAGCATCCAGTAACACATGCGACTGTTGGCAAGTTGTTTAAACGTTTCAAAGAAACAGGAAGTGTACATGATCGACGGCGTTCTGGTCGTCCAAAAACTGCAACTGATGAAAATACCTCTGCAATGGTATGTGAAACTTTAACGAATAGTTCAGTAAAGTCAACAAGAAGATTATCAAATGAAACACGCATCTCGAGAACGTCAATTCGAAGAATTATTAAAAATCATAAATTCCATCCCTAAGTGTCTCGATGTCAGAGGCCGCCAATTTGAGCATTTGTTATAATTTGTTGTTTATACTGGAGTACGAACCACTGTACTGTATCACGGATACGCATTTACGAGTTAAAGTTGATATTCATTTTAAGTATTTACCATTTGTTGTAATTTATGTATTAAAATAAATATTTTCCTATGGATCCAGACTTTCGGCCCACCCTGTATATATATCATTCACTTCTTCCGCGATAATTTCAGCGTATTTCTGAGTGCTAAATGTTGCAGTAATGAGCTTATATTTAAGATAAGCTTTGAATACATCCTCACAAGTTGGTAGTTGGTTATCAGGAAGCTCTGCTGCTGTTCCGAAAACAGAATGCTTCACTTTTTCTCTTGTTATACCAGAAGAGGCCATTGCAAGCTATGCTATTAATCTGAAGCAAAAGAAAATAAAATGCTGAATCAGGAAACACATGATAGGTCAAACAAATGATAGGTCACAAATACACATGATAGGTCAAACACATATGGGTCCTACATTTTAAAATAAGCAAAAACAATGTTTATTAAGGGTTTTTTGCTAGACATTGGCATTAATTGAGTTTATTGTTGAGATCCTCATACCTGTGAGGCGAAAAATTAATTTAAGGAAACATGCTATAAGGGATTTTTTGTGGCCTTTGTTCGCAATTTATTTTTTCATAGTTGCCAGCACCGATATTAATATTTCTAAAAGATATGACTTATTCCTTAATCAGTGACTACTTGGGCATTTTTTTCAGCATGTTTCATTAAATAAATTTTTTTCAACCCACCCTATTGGAGAAGGTTCGTAGCAGAGATGCAATATTGCTCACTTCAGAAGGTGTGTTTGCTTTTATTGTAAATGAGTTGAGAGAACAGAAAACTTGTTTTTCTACCACCTTAAAACAGTCAGTAGAAAAAAGACTTCAAGAGAGACGTAATAAGAAGCTCGTAGGATTATATAAATATTTAAACAATCCTATAATAACATTTAATTCAACTTGTCCTAATTTTTCACTGCCTTCTAAATCAACATTGCAAACAACTGCCAAAGATTTGTTTGCCAGGCTTTTCAGAAAAAATGAGACGGACGTAGTGGCAGAAGGTACTGATGTAAATGAACCCCAACAGTTTTTTGATGCACCACTAGAACTCGAAGTCTTTTCCTCTAACTCATCTTCAAATCAAAGGTCCTTTGAAGAAAAATTGGATGCAGTTGTGCAGAAAGAAATGGGAACCACAAAGCAACAACATTTGCGCCTGAGATACGACGTAAAGAACATCATAAAAGAAATGAATGCTTATGAAGCCACTGGTAATAGAACAGAAAATTTAAACCTCTTATTTAATACTCTGGCAACAATTCCTTCAACTTCACTCGAGTCGGAAAGAACATTTTCTGCTGTAGGGTTATTCATCACAAAACTCCGAACATCTTTAAGTGATAATAGTATTGATCACTTGTGTTTTTTAAAGCATTATTTTAAGTCATAATTCAAATAAATCAATGATAATTTCAGTTTTATTAGTCTCTAGAAAGTTTTTATCAAAGCATGTTTTTGTTCAATAAAAGCAAATTTTCTGTTTAGTTGTTAATTTATTCCAGTACTTCAACCTTATTTAATTTTTTTAATCCCGGGAATTTCCCGGGGTCCCTGGATTGCAAGTTTTTGAATCCCGTTTCTCGGGATTAAGAAAAGAGCGGGAAATGCTCAGCCCTACTTGGTATAGCTAAATGCCCCCCCTCCCTTGTACGCTCAAAATATAGTTATTATTAAAACGTGTACTTGCGCTATGTGCCCTTCGTACACAATAGTTATAAAATTTAAACGCCTCTATCTCAAAACTGGTTTGACAGGTTCGCCGCTTCTACTCGCGACGTCTCATATATATATATATATATATACAGTATATATATATATATATATATATATATATATATATATATATATATATATATATATATATATATATATATTGTTTGTTTTGTAAAAACAGAGGTGCCGGTACTCATATCTTGATAAATTGTAAAATTCATCTCCCACCCGTCCCCTCTTCCTGCGCCCCCTCCCCCTTCTCTATTGAATTTGTGATGAACTTTTAATAAAAAAGTTGATAATAATAATAATAAAACATACATAATAAAAATCAGAATGTTTAACATTTATAGACGCCGTTTATTACTTTGTTGTTCCCGCCAAATGAATCAGACGAGATGAGAACGTTAATTTATTTGAGCGGTCTTGTGTCAACGTTGCTCTGAAAAAAAAAGAGCCGGTACGCCGTACCAGCACGTACCGTAAAAAAAAAGCACTGTGTGTGTGTGTGTGTGTGTGTGTGTGTGTGTATACATACAAAATTAAGTACAATCACTGTACTGCATAAATCAAAATAAAATCTCCAAGATAAAAGAATTAAAAGTTTAAAATAACCAAAGCCTTTCGAAGGAGAACCTCTTTTATCTTCTAGTTTTGACCCAGAAGATGAAAAAGGTTCTCCTTCGAAAGAGTTTGGTCATTTAAAATTGTCATTCTTTTATCTTAGAGATATGATTTTATATATATATATATATATATATATATATATATATACTTGTCTTCAATGCTGTTCCTTATACAGGGTGATAACTGTTTGTAGATTGGTTGTGCACACTTTTAAGTTGATCAACTTGTACTTCCAGATACTTCAGAGTCTTTGCAATTTTACCACAAAGCAATTTACCATCACCTACAGTACTTCTAAAGATTACGTGCGTTGATGAGAAAATGAAAGTGATTTCAGTAACATGTCTGTATGTTTATTCCTATGACAATAATTCGAACCAAACTAGAAACTTTTCATTAAGGCAACAACAACAACTTCACAAACAAGCATCAACTCGGAGAACGAAGTTTTCAAGTTGCTAAACTTCGATGTACGAAAATTAGATTATTTTATGAAAATTCGGAAATACATTTGCAAACTTCTTCGTGTATAAATAATACCATAAAAAATGATGAAATAGATCCCCAAAAAAACAGACTGAACATACCTGGGGCGGCAGGTGGGAAAAACCTTTGTACCTTCCCGATGAGTCATATATGGTGTACTCGAAAACACCGTTCATGGAAGATTCTTCAGGATGTGACGCTGCTGAAGTTAAAAGGAAAATGTGAAGTTTTTAATCTGAAGCTTAAAATTTTGAAATTTAAAATTAAGTTTTTTATAAAACGTTAGTGGCAAAATTAGAGTATTTTGTAATTACTTTTCAATATGAATTAACAGGTATCCGAAAAAGCTGTAAGATAGAGAAAAGTTTCATATCTATAGAACTAATATATATATGATAGGCTCACAACATATGAAGGTACTACTCAAAAAAATTTTTTAGGACGTTAGACAGTCTCC
This sequence comes from Bathynomus jamesi, assembly GCA_023014485.1. Taxonomy (NCBI): domain Eukaryota; kingdom Metazoa; phylum Arthropoda; class Malacostraca; order Isopoda; family Cirolanidae; genus Bathynomus; species Bathynomus jamesi. The sequence goes on along the minus strand of JAJOZX010000274.1, from coordinate 1,113,003 downwards.
ATATATGCAGCATTTTTAGTTCGACATATCCAACCAGTACTCTACCTTTTGCCAAATGTTTGTTTGAGTGGACTGCGGGTATTAAGTGCAGCAACAGTTCAGTCAACAAAAACTGTTACATTGTCATTCTTCACCTGTTAAATATTGTCTTTCCAAAACCTTCATTGGAAAAATCTAGTAGAAATAGGTCAAGGTGACTTTGGAGCCAAACAATGAGATCATCTCTTCCAATGTAGTAAGTTGGGAAACTTTACGTACATGCTAAAATGACGGATCACTCCACTGTGTTAGAAAATCATGTCTTGGGGCAATTGTGTCCCCGCACAGTTTCTAACAGTTTTTAATAGTTTTTTCCTAAAATATCGCATTCAAACCAGTGGTTCCAGTCCTAGGCTCCAATTTGGTTTCTGATGGGAATGCGAATCAAAATTTGCAATGTTGTTGTATTGCTGACAATAGTGTGATAGGCTTCATAAACTTGGTGAGTTTAACTATTATCTGTCGGAAAGCGTTTTCACTTACTGTACATTACTTTGAGAGATATCAATTTTAATTTTATTTCAGACCTTTCTGAGATACTCTGTTGTTATGTATGGGAATAATGAATAATAACGTAACGATTAATTAATCGGTAATGTAATTAATTCATTACAGGCCGAAATTGGCCACAACGGTTGCTCATGCAAACAGCAAAAATGGCGATGGGCATTTTTTTTATAAAAGGCCGTTTCGGGGGTAAACGAAACAATTCGAAAAATCTTAAGTACATGCTATCCCCATGTAACTTAGAACGTAAGATAATGAATTCCATTTTCTATTTAATTATATACAATTTCAACTAACAATTATGAAGGGGCAAGCTACACAAAATTAAATTAGGAAAAGAAATCAAGAATTCAATTGTGAAAAAAAATATGTGGGTTCTTGCGCTTCATGCCAGACAAAGCGGAGAAGACGCTATAAAATTGAACATTCATTTATGTAAGGGAAACTGCATTCAGGTTTAAATTGTTGGAATCGATAACATGTTACAATTACATCTTCTTTTCTAAAGGTTGATAATTCTTAAAAATAGGATGAATCAATGTAAGAGAATCTTATTTGGGTATGTAAGTAAATCTTACGCCTGGCACCCTTGCGCGGCAACAAGGGGTCATAGGCCGAAAAAAGAAGTTATCATATATAAAATCAAATCGTATTAAAGCAGTGAACGAGAAAGGAATTTATATCAAATTAAATGCAAAAAAACTTCACTTTTTCTCCGTGAAAGTCACAATATGATAATAAAAACCCACTCTAATAGACAGAGTTTATTTCCACAACAGTTTCGATGCCCACTAGCATCCTCTTCGGGTGGATACAGGAAAACGAATGAACCAAAAACAAGAGGGAAAACAGTCCAGAGCCTTTAAGAAATTCGCACATAGATTAGGTCCCGTTATTCCGACAGTGGAAGGGCATTTTATTAAAGGGACCCGCTTTTTAAACACATTCGCATAAATTTAAAACTATCTTCTTGTTGTATACATATAGATTCTATTATTTTACATAATTATTACATTTATTATTAAATATGTTACATTTAATATTGTATTGTTATTTATTACAGAAATTATAAATTTATTATTACATTGATTATTACATTGTTGTTTATTATACGAAAATTATAAACCGAAAAACAAATGAAAAAGGGGGGGGGGCGAGGAGGGAACCTTCAAGAGACCGCTACGAATAGGAAGGGCATTTTTATTAAAGGGACCCGCTTATAGGTACATTCGCATGAATTTAAACTATATACCTGTTCTATACATTTATTATACATTTATTATTCAATTTATTACATTTAATATTGCATTGCTATTTATTACAGAAATTATAAATTTATTATTACATTCATATTTATTGATTATTATTGTTATTTATTATACAGAAATTGTAAACCGAAACCGGAAAGGCATTTTATTACAGGGTCCCGCTTATAAGTACATACGCTCAAATTAAAACTATCTTCCTGTTCATACGTACAGATTCTACTATTTTGACATAATTACTGCATTGATTATTGCACTTACATTTTTTTAACATTTATTATTATTACCTTTACACTAATTACACTTATGTTAGAACCCGTTCACCCGACTCCGTAATGGATTTTTTGACCAAGAATCTCATTAAAGGGTCTAACTTATAGGTACCCTCGTACAAATTAAAATTATCTGCTTGTTCTATACACACAGATTCTATTATTTTTCTTTTGACATAATTATTACATTTATAAAGTACTTTACTTGATTCCCAATCTATAGCATGATTATTTTGGCTAGCGTGATGAAAAATAGCATTATTGGTGTTACAACTTCTGAAGGCATATTTGTGTTCCTTAATACGGGTTGCAATATTTCTTCCAGTTTCTCCTACGTATACTAAATCACAACTTTTACAGCAAATGCTGTAGACACAGGCTTGTTCCTGTTTTGAAACGTTATTCCTAACCAATTTACTTTTCACGGTAGATGAATATTTGAAATCGAAAGCAAACTTAAAATCTTTCGTCAACGGTTTAACTCCTTCTAAGCCGGCAATGTAAGGCAAACTCACATATTGTTTTTGGTTAACTGACGGTTCCCGAGGGGCATAAAAAGTTCTTCTGGCTTTAAAATACACCTTTCTGATAAACCACTCAGGATATTTTAAATCCTTAAAAATGTTCCAAATCTTAGAATTTTTGGGGTCTAGCAAATGTGGGCTACAACTCCTGAGTGCTCTTAGAAACATGGCTTTGGCTTTCAAATATTTATCTACCGTGAAAAGTAAATTGGTTAGGAATAACGTTTCAAAACAGGAACAAGCCTGTGTCTACAACATTCCCTGTAAAAGTTGTGATTTAGTATACGTAGGAGAAACTGGAAGAAATATTGCAACCCGTATTAAGGAACACAAATATGCCTTCAGAAGTTGTAACACCAATAATGCTATTTTTCATCACGCTAGCCAAAATAATCATGCTGTAGATTGGGAATCAAGTAAAGTACTTTATAAATGTAATAATTATGTCAAAAGAAAAATAATAGAATCTGTGTGTATAGAACAAGCAGATAATTTTAATTTGTACGAGGGTACCTATAAGTTAGACCCTTTAATGAGATTCTTGGTCAAAAAATCCATTACGGAGTCGGGTGAACGGGTTCTAACATAAGTGTAATTAGTGTATGTAAAGGTAATAATAATAATAAATGTTAAAAAAATGTAAGTGCAATAATCAATGCAGTAATTATGTCAAAATAGTAGAATCTGTATATATGAACAGGAAGATAGTTTTAATTTGAGCGTATGTACTTATAAGCGGGACCCTGTAATAATAAAATGCCCTTCCGGTTTCGGTTTACAATTTCTGTATAATAAATAACAATAATAATCAATAAATTAATCAATGTAATAATAAATTCATAATTTCTGTAATAAATAGCAATGCCATATTAAATGTAATAAATTGAATAATGAATGTATAATAAATGTATGGAACAGGTATATAGTTTAAATTCATGCGAATGTACCTATAAGCGGGTCCCTTTAATAAAAATGCCCTTCCTGTGTCGGAAGAACGGGACCTACTTTATTCGTAGCGGTCTCTTGAAGGTTCCCTCCTCGCTTCCCCTTTTTAATTTGTTTTTCGGTTTATAATTTTCATATAATAAACAACAATGTAACAATCAATGTAATAATAAATTTATAATTTGTAATAAATAATAATACAATATTAAACATATTTAATAATAAATGTAATAATTATGTAAAATAATAGAATCTATATGTATACAACAAGAAGATAGTTTTAAACTTATGCGAATGTGTTTAAAAAGCGAGTCCCTTTAATAAAATGCCCTTCCACTGTCGGAATAACGGGACCTAATCTATGTGCGAATTTCTTAAAGGCTTTGGACTGTTTTCCCTCTTGTTTTTGGTTCATTCGTTTTTCTGTATCCACCCGAAGAGGATGCTAGTGGGCATCGAAATTGTTGTGGAAATTAACTCTGTCTATTAGAGTGGGTTTTTATTATCATATTATATCAAATTACTCTACCTATTGCCGAATAACGTAGCATAAAATTATGTTAGTTAAAAGATGGGATTAATGTCTTTATTAAAATAAAACGCGAAGCAAAAGGCGCCAAATAAGAAAAACGGAGAAAGGTAGTGTGTCTCTGAAGTTGAGACGATAAAGTCATACAAAGACTTCGTGTGAAAGTGGTCGTAAAAGTCACAAATTAGTTCACCCTACAATTTAACATAAAGAAAATGCGTGGTTCACTAAGTTGAAGAAGCTCAAACAAATCTTTCCTATAAGAGTATAGAAAACGGACCTAACGCGTAAATCACTCTTAAAGCGAATGTGTTGGCTAAAGTAATTGAAACGCAAAATATCTTCCCTTAAAACTTTAAAGGAAGAAAACGGAGACACTCCATATATTCTATTCGTGTCTGTAAATACTCGGAAATAGTGTGCCCTACATTCTCCGTTTAGAAAACGGACTGAGTGCCGTACATTCGGTAGAAATATAAAATACGCGTTATTATAATGCAAAAGTTCTCAAGAAGAGAATATTTACTACTGTCTAAATGGAAGGAAGTAAACAGTATTACTAAGGTATGCATTAAACATTATAATTGAAATGGTCAAATAACCAGATAGGATTCAAATAATTCTATGAAAATTTATTATGTACTAGCTAATACGGTCATAAGGCCGGGTAGAGAAACAATTGTTACTCTAAAGATAATTCAATAAAAAGTGTAGTATTTAAGCGTTCATTCATTTTTAAGGGTCTTGCGTATTACAATACGGCTGTATTCAGTTAAATAACTACCAATTGTAGATTAAACTTGTCTAACGGTCAAATTTAAATTGCTTGTGCATGTTACTTCATTTTATTATTATTATAATTGCCTTCCCTAAATAAACAAATATTTATCACTGTCAACAATTTCATTTTGTAGTGTAAGTTCATTAGAAAAATCTGTGACGAATACATTATTTTTGTAAAATGCTTTTTAGTTATTCCCCTGCACGGACTGATGGAGAAATAAGACTATATAACAAGACTATAAAACAGGCTAAAATACAAATATAAATCATACAGTAAATGTAATATAACGTCATATAACATTGTATACTTGAATATGAAACTTATATTCGTCACACGCGCTATCGTAAATACATACATGATCTGTTTGTTAAATTGTCAGACTGTATGCATTCATTAATGCACTTAATTCGTATCTACAAAGAGAGAAAACAGCATCTTGATTAATTCAAAAAGTTTTCTATTATACCTTTCAAAACAAAACTTGTTTACGAGAAAGTATTTGTATTACCTGAACCCATAAAAAGTATAAAAAAGTTTCAGGAATAAAAATTAACATTTAGAAACTTCAAGCTTGCAGTCATGCACGAAAGGACTTGTGCTCTTGAATGTTGGAATGTTTGTGTAAATATGGAATAGGGATATAAACTAATTAACTAAAATTTAAATATGAAGAGGAAACTTTATTATTTTAGTATACCTGTTGGCACTTTTATTTTATTTTGTTTTATACCATAATTTATACCTTAATGGTTTGGCTTAAGTTTGGACATCGAGTTATAAATATATACTCTACATTGTATCCAGTAGTATTAAACATTTTGTGTGTGTGTTCATTCATTTTTTATTAAAAACAACCATTATTTTAGTGGACTTCCGAGTTAACAGTAAATATTTTTCCAACATGAGACAATAAATTCGATTGCAAAATCGTTAAAAGATCCAACCTTTTAGGAGATTTCCTCTTTCCTTCGTCGAATCCTTCTTGGAAAGAGTTCGAATGGAAAGGGCTTCGGAAGTTCTAGGTCGCTTCAGAAACCATCTGACCCCAAGGGCGACGATTATCAGGAATAAAACTACGCCAAAGGTGATACCCATGGCCAAACCCACTTGGGTTGGAGGGGCTTTTGAAGGAAGACCTGAAGATTAAATATAGAAATAAAAAATTTATAGTATATATATATATACCATTCGCTAGTAACAAATACTTTTCTGACCAAAAAGTCATATTTTCGGATCATACCTACCCATATGGCGAGTAATAACTTGATGTGAGGCTTTAAAGAACTATGTATTTTGGGGTCTTTTTAGAAATGGGCAGTTTACTCATTCTGATATTTATTGAAGGATATTACATTCTTTTCTTCTTGTTTTTTAATTTTAGGTAATTCATAAATATTAAATTTTTATATGAGAGTGATGCACATTTTTTCGGAAATCTTTAAAAGAGTCTGGGACGATTTTGTTTCTTGTACACTTAAATTACCATGATAAAGTTGAGAACACGTAATGTAGTTAGCAATAATAAAGATAATTTTACGAACGGCACCTACAGTTTTAGGTGGGATCCGAACTATCCACGGGTCGCTAAATCATCTGAATGAAGAGGACGGTCATGCGTACAACTATATATTGAACAAAACCACCATCCCTTACCTTCGCTGATCTAACTGGAAGCAGCGTTGCCACGTGGCAAAGACATACCCATATACGTAATTATTCATCTATCCATTTTTTTCTGTTTCATATGAAGTGTTGACAGGCGGGAGGTGACACATTTTTCATGGACAAGTAATTACCATATATGAAGGGAGCCTAGTTTCCAACCTTCTGGGAAGTTATGAAATATACTCGTATATATATATATATATATATATATATATATATGCGCCTCGGTGGTGTAGTGGTTAGCGTCGCTAACTATAATGGTGTAGTGGTTAGCGTCGCTAACTATAATGGTGTAGTGGTTAGCGTCGCTAACTATAAAACGACCGGCTGCGGGTTCGATTCCAGGCGAAAGCAGTCGCCAGGCAGCTTACCCAGCTCTCCGTCTTTTCAGAAAAAACAGGTTGGTAGATAGATGGGAATCCTGGGTAACCTAGTGGTTAAGACGCTGGGCTGCTGATAGGGAGGTTGTGAGATTGGTAGGTCGTGGTAGGTCGTGGTTCTGATTCCACGTTAAGACGTAGGTTCAAAGTGAATCAAGAAGCTTAATCTTCGTCAGAATGAACAATTCGAGCGGAAGCAAAACCCAAGTTAACCAAGGTGTGTATACATATATATATATATTGTATACACACACACCTTCGTTAACCTTGGTTCTGTTTCTGTTCGAATTGTTCATTCTGACGAAAGTCACGCTTTTCATTCCACCTTAGACGTGCAGTTTAACGTGGAATCCGAACCACGCCCCCATCATGGGCCGTCAGAAACCGGACTCGATCTCACGACCTCCAGAAATAAACACAGAATGAATGCTTTTAGTGGTATTAAATACGTACGGAAGCTTCATAAGCACACTAACCGTCTATTTACTCGCCAATGCTGCCGCAAGCTGCTTGTATCTTAAAATAAGCGTGTGGTAGGAATAATGCTCTATGTAAAATATATAACTTTTTAACTCATTTCCACTTAAGCTGTAATTATGATTGTGTATATAGCCTAGATATATTTTTTACTTCTCATCCTTCTTCTTGCTCTGTCAAACTTTTTTCTCCGTTGGACTCCTCCGACCACAATCTTTTATCTGTTTCCTGTCCTATCGTTCAAATTCTGCCTTTAGATCCTCCCAGGAGGAGTCGCCTTTGGCACTTTGGCGCCACCGAGGGGGAACCTTTAGGCAGTACTCTGATTTCCCATGGAATGATTACTGCTTCCATGGCCTGGACACTTCCGAGTGTGCAGAGTGCATCACGGAGGTGATTTTCTTGGGCATGGAGGCGTACATTCCATATTCTATTCCTACTACGAATGCAAAAAAACCTTGGTTTAACTTTACTTGTTCTAACGCTGTCCGCAACAGAGAGGAGTCCTTCAGAAGGTACCGTCGCCATCCAACTCCTGACTCTCACTGAGCTTATGTTTCTGCATGGAATCGTGCAGATCTGTTCCTCTGCTCGCCAAAAACTTCTTCATCAGAAAGAAGTGTGAAAACCAACCCAAATCTAATTCTTCTCGTTCTTTCTGACAACTAGCTAAGAACCTCTTCAACATCTTTACTTCCTCTTCTTTCCCTCCTCTTTTCTATTTCGACGGCTCAGTTGCCGTCTCTTCTGACAAAGCTGAACTCTTCGCTCAAATTTTCGCTTAGAACTCAACCATGGACGGTTCCAGTGCTGTTCCTCCATCTACTCCTCCCTCCGACTTTATTATGTCTGAAATTAGAATCTCTTCTAAAAATGTTCTTTCTGCCCTCTAGGAAGGCGTACGGTCCTGATGGAGTTTCTCCTGTTGTTCTTAAGAACTGTGCTACTGTGCTGACACCCTGACTAAGCAAACTCTTTCGTCTTTGTCTTTCATCTGGTACTTTGCCTTCCTGCTGGAAGTTCGCTTTCATTCAGCCTGTCTCAAAGAGGGGTAACCACTCTCAACCCTCCAATTATCGTCGAATTACTTTGATTTCTTTGCTTTCTAAAGTTTTTGAATTTGTCCTTAATAGAAAGATTTTTAAACACCTCTCCTCTCACAAGCGTCTTTCAAATTGTCGGTATGGATTCCGCAAGGGACATTCTACTGGCGATCTTCTTGCATATCTCTCTGACTCTTGGTCATCCTACTTTCAGAACTTTAGTTATACCTTTGCTCTTGCGCTAAACGTATCAAAAGCTTTTCATAGAGTCTGGCACAAATCTTTAATTTCGAAACTACCTTTCTTTGGTTTCTATCCTTCTATCTGTTCCTTCATCTCTAATTTCCTTTCTGGCCGATCTACAGCTGCGGTTGTACATGACCACTGTTCTTCTAAAACTATCAACAGTGGTGTTCCTCAGGAATCTGTCCTGTCACCAACTCTTTTCCTTTTATTTATTAATTATCTTTTTATTCGCACTTCCTCTCCTATTCACTTCTATGCCGATAATTCCTCCCTTCACTTTTCCCGCTTCACAAAGCGTCTCAACAGTCACTCCATGATTCGCGTGGAACATCTGATCTCTGATCTTTCTGCTATCTATGATTGGGGGCAGAGAAAAACTCGTGGCTTTCAGTGCCTCAAAAAAAAACAGTTCCTCCATTTATCTCAACGTCACAATCTTCCACACGACTATCCCCTTACCTTCAACAATAAACAACTCGATCCATCCTCTTCTTGGCGTTTCCTTTTCTCGTGATCTTTCCTGGAAAGTTCACATATACTCTCTTTCCAACACAGCTTCTAAGAGGTTAGGTGTGCTGTACCGCCTCCGCTGTTTCTTCACCCTCACTCAGTTGCTCTCTCTGTACAGTGGTCTTGTCCGCCCCTGTATGGAGTATGCTTCTCATGTTTGAGTTGGCTCAACCCACACAGCCGTACTTCATCGGGTGGAATCAAAAGCTTTTCGTCTGATCAATTCCACGCCTCTTACTCACTGTCCTCAACCCTTCTTTCTTTCTCGCAATGTTGCCTCACTCTCTCTTTAGTATCGCTATTATAAAGGACACTGCTCTTCCTCCTCCTTTAAGTAGAGCACGCAGTACCAGACTTTCTACACTTTCTCATTCCTTTTCTGTCCAACTCTCTAACGCAAGATTAATTGGTATTTTCAGTTTTTCATCTATCCAACCGGTGAACTCTAGAACAATCTTCCTCAATCCCTTTTTCCCACTGTCTGTGATCTCCAAGCCGAGTGTCTAGGCATCTCGAAAACCTGGCTCTCTTATTCTTCTTTCCGGGGGGATGGGGCGCCTTTTTGGGCATTCGCCCTTGGTCCCCTTCTTCCTGCATATATATATATATATATATATATATATATATATATATATATATATATATATATATATGTGAAATATCATACATGGACACGCACGATGTTTCATGATGAAAATATCACCCCCACCAGAGTTGGAACCCCACTGGGGTTTATCATGAAAATTCGTGCGTGTTAAAGAGCTAAACCTACTAAAGCGCAACGATATAACCAAACTGGCACATTTTATTTTTATTTACAAGTGTAAGAACAAAATCATTAATTTGCAATGGGTAAATAGATATTTTGTAACTCATCAAGAAATCCACTCGTATCAGACCAGAAATAGATCAAAGCTTGTTGTACCTCAATTTAGACTGTCTTCATCTCAAAAACTACCCATTTTCATTGGATTGAAACTATGGAATGACTTGCATGCCGATATAAAAAATATTGTGAATGTAAATTTGTTTAAAACCAAGTTGAAATCCCGATTAATAATAGCATACTAACAAAAATCTAGGATTAATGTCCACTAATATTGTTTAATATTGTCCATTAATATCGTTTAATATTGTAATACATGTTTTAACTACAGGGTGATTCAAAAGTCAGGTTACATAGGGCTTTTCTGTTTCTTTGCAGGTAAATGAGTTATGAGATGTTATCGAAAGAGGAGCGTATTGATGTGATATTCCTAGCTTGCTGCACAAGTGCATTGCGTTAACGGTGGCCATATCGAACATATGATGTGACTATTCCCCTGTATCATTACATAATACAGTATATCCCTATGTAACCTGACTTTTGAATCACCCTATAATTAATAATACTTATTTGCTTATTTATTATTATTAATTAATAACAACTAGCTGCTTATTTTTAATAAGAGCCCAGTAAAGCGTAAAGCTTAAGGACCAAATTAAATAAAATAAATAGTCGAGCTTCACAATTATACTCATGTCATTGTAAATTGAAAAAATATATTTGTTTTATTATTAATGAAGGTTATTCTATTCTATTCTATTCTCTCTCTCTCTCTCTCTCTCTCTCTCTCTCTCTCTCTATATATATATATATATATATATATATATAGAAACGACATAAGTATTAAGGAACGTTTCTGCACACATACATACTTATAGATATATATGTAAAATTTATGTCATTATAAAGTTTATAAAATCTTAAAATTGGAGATTATTGAATTTGAAAGATTGTGGTGAGAAAGCAAAATGATAAAATAATAAGGATTATACAATTTTAAGTTCAAAAGTTATGGTATTATATAAGCTTAAAATTAAAATTTAAGTTAAAATTAAAAATTATATAATTTTTAAAATCTTAAGCTTAGCAATTACAGAATTTGAAGGACAGTGAGGAATAGCAGAATTATAGGATCATAAGGATTATAAAATTATCAAGTTTTTAAGGTTGGTTTACTTAACAGGTGGGTTGTGCCGAAGGCATTTCTATATGTCGGTGCTGTTGAAAGCTGCGGAAGTCATTTTGAGTACAAATCGATAGTCTTTGTCCTTCCTGCGTCTTACGGGCATATATTATGCCGTAACGTATATAGCAGGAATGAAGTATTTTTCTTTTATTAATAGTTTGTAAAAATGTCTTTTCCGTATTCACGGAGTGATTCATTAATATATATATATTAGGTTTAATATTTATAATTGCACTTCTTATTTCAGGTTTCCACAGTCTGTCACTCAATTTGGATTTTATGAATCGTTTTTCTGTCTGCTTCATTATTATTTTTTCCCACTAGGTGAGCTTCTGTAACGACATTTTCAAGAATGTTTATACGGAGTTTGTCTCTAATGGTGTTTCTAACAATTTGAGTGGAATTTTCGTTTGGCGAGCTTTGAGGGACTCCTAGTCCGCCGATAAAGTATAAATCCTTGTGGTTTTCCTGTTCGAGGTCGTTGCTTAACCTCTCATTTTCTTGCATTTAGATGTGTGGTCGATCTTCTATAGTGGATATTCTTTCATTAAGAGCGTTTACACACTGCTTTAGTTCTTTGTTTTCTTTTTCGAGTTTGTTTATTCTCTCATCGTTTTCTGTCAGACAGTTTAAGATAAAGGATAAACAGGATTCCATCTATAACGCCAGTTGTTTATTATCAGTATTACAGGTAAACGCCTGGCATTCCCTTTTTTAACTTGCTTGAAACTCGTCAGTCCGTTGACGGAGGGGGATCTCTCGGGGGGAGGCAGCACTTGTTGAGGAGAGAGAAGGCATTGCTCTCTCCTGTTCCCTCACAGAGACTTCTGGGGCTGGGGGAGCAGGTTATGCCTGTTGTCGTTTTCGTTGTTGTTGTTGATTTTTTGTGTCTTCTCTTTGTCATTTTTTTTTATTCACTTGAAGCTTAGATATATGTTACTGGTTTTTGGGAGGACTTAATGAGAGAATTTAATTCGATATTTTGGTATCGTTCTTGCTTTACATTAAATTTTTATTTAAACATGTAGTTGAATGTAGTTTACAATTTGTTTGGGTAGTAACACAATGGATAACTGACTTTAAACACTGATTATTTTGTCAGAAAGATGGAGCACGAACTGACAAGCGTCACCGGCACAGCGAACAAAATAATATAATTGCAATAAATAAATAAATAATCCCTTAAAAGAATGCATGGCGTAGATTAGATTAGTAGTTTAGTATACATGCTATCTTTTGTTTTCTGCTGTCATCTAATGCGTAACTGGATACACGAGATAAGTGTACGCATGGTGTGAATGAATTCTGAAGCTATTCTTTTCATTATACTTTTGCTTACTTTCCCATAAATCTTCTTTCACCACTATTTTCTGTCAGCAGTAGCTGGCCGGGGAGGGAGAAGCCTTTTCTGTTCTTTACTTTACTATTACTATTATTCCTGTGTGAAAGCTTTACACATCTATAAGTGTAATCTGATAATGATGGTATACGTTTTCAGTGTTCTTTTTTTCATTGCTAATTTTAACTTTCCTACTTCCTTCTTGGGCTAGCCTAGAATGGATCTTTGGGCTATCCTGCAACTCTCTCTCTCTCTCTCTCTCTCTCTCTCTCTCTCTCTCTCTCTCTCTCTCTCTCTCTCTCTTGAACAATAAAATAATGCATCTATGTCTATTGTCTAGTATACAGGTCTCCTCACTGCCCCGTTGATAAGGGTATAAACTTGTATAGTCAATTAAGCAGATCAAAAAATAACAAGACAAAACCGCTGATGGTGACGGCTGAAGTTATTAGAATTTGCAGATGATAATTTATTAAGTGAATGAGTAGACGGTCCTACTGGCAGAGGCGTGTTAAGCTAGCGCGAGACCCCGTGCACACGGTTAGTTGCAGGGCCCTTCACTTCCTCAAACTCAAATGAAATACATGACAGTATAACTATGTATATATAAGTTTTAGAGGAGCTGGTCGCGGAGCGTGAAAACAGTTTATGACATTTGAATTTATATTTCAAAATATCTTGTCTCGAAAGAATGACATAATGGAAAGTATCCTAAAAATTGTAACACTTTATTTAGTAATAACAGACATCTTGGTACAAAAACAAACAAACCTTCTTTTGCTAAAAATATCTTCCCATGACTCTTATTGAGAAATAAACATGAATTGTTGAATAACATAATTGAAAACAGCTTAAACTTTCCTAACCTAACCGCTTACTCAAACTTGAAAGCGATTCTTCCGCGATTTCTCTCTAGATAATGTCTTCAAAGTCTAACCTCGTTATGTCCGACTCCATGCCAAGCCTCGAGTTCCTCCTGCGACAGCGCTGAACGTAGCTGATTTTTCGATGCGCTTCTCATAGAAAAACTATTTCAGAGTATTTCTAATAATTCTCATAAAAAAATTATCGCAATCGCGGGGCCCAGGGCACGTGCCCTAAGTATCCTGGCCTTAACATGCCATTGTTTACTAGGGGTAATAATAAATTAGATCTCGTATTCACGGGCGAAAATGACCTCGTCTCTAATCTGACAATTGATGAAACTTTGAGCAACAGCGAATAAAATTTGATTAGGTTTGTCACCTGGAGCTCATATAGCAGTGTTTCTCAAACGGTGGGTCGCGACACCCAGGGGCGTAGTTTCTTTATCCCTGTAGTAGTGATTTGTGCACAACCCCCCCCCCCCACAAAACCCCCCCCGCTTCGTGGATTTGTTTATCCCTATACGATGATAAGGGGTTGTGCCGACGGGTGTAGTAATGTCTAATTAAAAATTAGAATGTTTTGGTTATAAGAAATTAAAAGAAGATAATAATATTAAATAAATGAAATTACGATAAATTATGGTTGTTTATATTGTAATTATATTTAATTAGAATGTTTTGGTTATAAGTTTATTAAAATTATAAAATACGAATTGGCAACACAACGCCTGAAAACAAGCGAGAGAGAGAGGTACCCAAAAATAGCCAGTCATCGGCCAGCGTCGCGTTTACGAAGGTGTCTCTTTTCGTGTTAGAATGTAATTGTGAACTTAAATTCTTTTTTGTGTCTCTCTCGACTTAAATATTATAGTTAAATCCCCCCCCCCTCTCGTTTAACTAAGTCATTTCGGCATAAATAATAAAGTCAGTGAAATGTTAAATAAGTGTATCATTAAAACCGCCCGGTCTCCCTCGCCTTGTTCAAATTACAATGGCGCCCACCTCCGAAAGCGAGTCTGCTGCGTCCGTATAAACATACAAAGAAAGAACGAGAATAAAGATTGAGAAGAGAAGAACGCGCTAAATAGTTATAAAAACGAGAATAAAAAGTTTTTAAGTTTTAAACACTACATTTTGGTGGCAAGCGGTGGCCCTAATTACAATTACTTACGGGGTCCTCCCACGTGCCCTATATTTCGGTAAAAATTGTTGCTACCGGTATTATAGCATTCATAAATAGTCTGTTTCGATTATTTAAATAGCAAAATGCAAAGTGTACCCCATTTGCAAGTAAATTTCGTTTTTCATTCCATAAAAATTCATTGGAAATGTAATTCAAAATGGCGTCTCACTTTCAAAGTTCTAAGAGTGTCTTTGTAATTTTCACGCGCGGACAAATTTTTTTTTTTTTCCTTTTCGTTGGAATCTTGATTGTTTTAAAATCGACTCATATTTGCCCTTCTATGGAGTCGGACTCTGTCGCGAATCAATTTGCGTTTGAAATTTACTTTGAGAGTCGTTTGTTCCATCTTTCTTCGAGCTGTTTCTTTAGTTTTCGTTGCTTCGGTCGGAGAGAGAAGTTTCAAAATTGAAAAATTGCGGGCAGGTAACTCATCCTTTTTCTTTTACTCTGTCTTACAGCCTACCTTTTTGTGTTTACATTTTTTTTGGTGTTTCATTTTCTGAATTAGTAATAATTGTGATGAAAATAATAATGATAATGATTAGTAAATAAATTTTTACACTTAATTTATACGAATTACATTATTTTAGTGTTTAAATAGATTGTGGCATGCGTTTTTATACGGTACAGTAAGATTTTAAAAATTTTGTGCGTAAATTGGGAACGCATCTCTAGGTAATGATATATATATATATATATTATATATATATATATATATATATAGTAGAGCATTATAAGAGATTCAATGAGTAACAACATTTTTCAGAATTTATTAGGTAGTTTTTGAGAGTACTCTTTGACTGGATGTAGATAATGGTAGGCTTATTTTATTGTTTAATTACAGGCTTTTAGGGCAAGGCCGAAAGATGGGGTATAATTTTAAGTATCGCTTCGCTTTATAGGTTCAGTTAATTTTAAAGTGAACGTCGAAAAATAATCTTAAAGATACTAATTCATACTGGGTCAATTCGGACTGTTTAAGTTTATTATGCTTGCCGTATATGAATTGTGTGAGACTTCAAAATAAGCGAAATTTGTTAATTGAAATAGAGAAATTGTTTCCGTAAAATTTTTGATAAATTAATTTTTTTTTAATTTTTTTATATACTCATTAATTATTATATACTTATATATTAACTTATACTTATATATTAATTATATATATAATTATATAGATTTATATACTCATTAATACTCATTAATTTTTGTAGGTCGCCTGTTTTGGTTGTCTATCTTCTTTTTTCTTTTTCATTTTCAAGACAAATTCAGTGATTTTGTATGGTTATGGCTGTTTAAAATTTTTTTTTTATTCGGAAATTAAATTTTATTGTGTTAGGGTGTGGTTTTTTTGTTTTATTTGGGGTATTAAAAATGAAAAATGTTTTTTCGTTCGCGCGTTTGCATAGAAAATGTTACAAAAATTGTTTCCCAATGTACTGCAGTTAGGTTCGGTTAGGAATATTTTTATAGAGGCTCACTTACAACACAAAGCGAACGCTCTTCATTATACAATGATTTGTTTTAATTTTTGTTTTGTTTACATAGTAGGTTGCGTGTATTTTTGGGTTCATATTATCTGTTCTTACTTCGAATAACGATGTAAATTTGTAGTTTCACTTGGAAACGATAAATTATAGGATTGTTGTGTTTTACAAACCATACTGGGTTTTGTGTTGAAGGAGAGAGTTGTCTCTCAGATGTAATTTGCTTCCTATGAAATTTAGCTTTTCAAGTTTGAATTAATGTTTTAAATTAATTTTCGGTATTAATATTTAAATTTGTTTTATTTAATATCTGTTTTGGAAAATTTTTAGTGTTTAAAACCAGTCGGGTTTACTAATGCAGTTAAAACAGTGGCTCGAGTGTTCACCCGGAGATGGAGCCTTTTAGATGGCCAGTCGTTTTAGTGGCCGCTATGTGTGCTTCCCCCAAAGTGTAAGCGGGTTTGTGATTTTCAGAGATTTGATGACATGAAGTTTCTGGGTTTCATTTCTGTCTTTTGTATTTGAATGTATCGATGTGATTTCTGAAGGTAGTTTGAATAGTAATATTTGTTAAATTATAATAACGGTTACTATGTATGGGCGCTTTATATTTCTACTGTACAGTATTGTTTCGTGCGTTTGCCAGAGCAAATTTGTAGTTATTGTTTCGAGGTGAACTGTCGAGAAAATTTGGTAAATTAAATATGAAATGATAATCAGTAGCAGTATAAACGTTTCGAATAACTTTTTTTTCAAAATTTCACAAAGATCGATTTGGAGGCAACTAAGTTGGATCAAAATTCTATTCATTGAATTTAGTCGACCCGATAGGTGATCAATCACCAATGAGAGAGAGAAGAGATGAGTAGAGATGAGAAGAGAAGAGAAACCGAAATGCGCAGGGACTTGGCGCAGGACAGTTTCGGAAGAGAAGAGACAAAGAAGAGAAACCAAATGTGTAGGGACTTGGCACAGGACAGTTTCGATGGTCTACTGGTATTTTTCGGGCAGTAGCTGGTCACGCTGCTCGATGCTTCGCTAAATATATGTTTTAGCACTCGGTAGGCAAGCCACGAGAGCTTGAACAGGTGTCTAAGGCTTTACTGTCCATACAGACATACAGTAGGTTCGTTGGGAAACGGCCTACGGCGAAGTGATCGTTTGATTATTACCAGTAGAGAGTCTTTCAGCTGGACGTAGGAAGAGCAGCGTTCACCGATAAAAGTTGAGATGAGACAGGCGAGTTGATTCATCGACTTCTAGAATTGCAAATTCCGTCCAATTCCGGTGCGTGGTTCCCCTTTTCAGTATATCCCCCCCCCCTGATCCTTTTAGAATTGGACGTCTCTCTTGTTTTTTTTTTGCCATTTGGAGAGAGAGCGGAACCAACCTAAAGCGTGCTGACCTGTTGCATGGTGATGCAATCCCTTGCATTCTAGCGAAGTGAGCAGGAACTGTGATTGAAAATTGAAGAAGTCCGTTGTCAACTGTGCGGATTGTGATCTAAACAACGTCCAGCTATTAATGTACTGATTATTATGTAATGAAATTATAAGTGAAAGGGTGAGGTTATTGCCCATATTTGTTGTGTGTTTCGTGAAATAGTATGTGCGCTCTGCTCAGTATTTTATATAAACGTTTTCTTATTTTTTCTAGGTTGCTCTGATAGTAACTGTATAACTATGTAACTATATAAATAATTGTTTCAAATGTAAAGCGATCTTTGATGAGGAATCGCTGGAATAGATTGTGAACTTGAAATTTGTGTAACCAATGTTAAGAAAATTGTCCTTTATTATTTGGCACGTAATAGATTTGTTACAGGTTGTAAATTTGATTATTTGTGTGAAATGTTATTTTATGCAAATGTGAAAATTATAGTTTGTTTTCGATTTTTATAAAATAATACAAAATATCTGATGTGTGGAATTGGTCATTCTAATGATTTCTTTTCTGTCTCTAACTTGAATTTGTTAAAGAAAAAAAAATTTGCAAAATAAATAACTTGAATAAATAAATAAATTTGTTAAACGTTACTAATAAGTTTTCCTAGTGTAAAACTTATTTTCAAGGGGGTGATGCGAGTGTAGTAATGTCTAATTAAAAATTAGAATGTTTTGGTTATAAGAAATTAAAAGATAATAATATTAAATAAATGAAATTACGATAAATTATGGTTGTTTATATTGTAATTATATTTAATTAGAATGTTTTGGTTATAAGTTTACTAAAATTATAAAATACGAATTGGCAACACAACGCCTGAAAACAAGCGAGAGAGAGAGGTACCCAAAAATAGCCAGTCATCGGCCCGCCTTGCGTTTACGAAGGCGTCTTTTCGTGTTAGAATGTAAATTGTGAATTTAAATTCTTTTGTGTCTCTCACGTCTTAAGTACTATAATTAAATTCCCCCTCGCATTACCCCGTTTAACTAAGTCTGTTTCGGCAATAATAATAAAGTCAGTGAAATGTTTAATAAATGTATGAATTAATCCCAGTCTCCCTTTGCATTGTCTAACCGGCTTTCCACTCAGGCCGCGCTACCAAGCATTATTTATACCGTATGCGAAAAACAAGGGGAAAGCGTGTAAGGAGAATGATTGGTGCTCCTTTAGTATGCGGTCTACAAATTCTGCCGCGCTGTACTTTTTTCAAAGTGCAGTCTACAGGTTTTTTTCGTTAAATTTGTGCCTGCTCACGCATTCTGCCGCTCTTTTTTTTTCGCTAAATGACTCAATCACATGACTTAGACCCTATTTGACCTTGAAATTCAAAATGGTTGTTTAACATCAGTAGCTTGAGAAATTTGAAGCAGTAAAGTTGTAAACAATTCAATGCGGTTTACCTACGATTGGTTAGGTTTAGTCAAGATATTTTCCTTAAAACTAACGAAAATATCATGACTAAACCTAACCAATCGTCAAGGGCGACTGACATTGGGATGTAAACAAGCAATTAGTAAACAAGCTAAGAAGGTATACTTACATTTAAACTTTGTGTGTTTTTAACTTTTCAATAAATTTTTTTCCTTACAGTTAAACTTTTTATGTTTTTAACTTTTCAATAAATTTTTTTCAAGTAAGATTGTCATTTCAACCTTCTTTAACTACATTTAAAAAACAAATTGGTGTAGACCGCATACTAAAGTGTGAATTTGTCTGTAGACCGCATACTAAAGGAGCACCGAATGATTAATGGTAGAAGAGAAATTGAATAACGAGTAGAAAGTAAAGTAAATAATGAATTATAAAATGAAGTTAAACGCTACACCGGAGACCCTGACACGGGGTTCGTCGGGAAAATTCGGCTGAGAAACACTGTCATGTAGAGATCAATTTAGAATTAGAGGACACTTTTATACCCACGAAAATAGTTTCTTCCTTTTCAACCATAACACCGAAATGGTTTAACAGTGAAATTAACAATGCCGTTACAGACAGAATGACATACTCAAATTCAATGATATAGATACAGCTAATATGTTAAACGAGTTCTTCGCTACAGTCTTCACGGAAGAAGACGTAACTGAAGTACTAAATCCGGATTACGTATGAAGGTGACCATCACTTAGAGACCATACGTTTTGCAAGATATGAGGTACAGCAATTAATTGACAAGTTGAACAAGTACAAAACACCCGGTCCTAACTTATTTCTTCCAAAGGTATTAAAAGAGGTTAGCCACAATATTGTTGATAATTCAGTAACCATATTCAATTGAATTAGCAAATGTAACACCAATCTTTAAAAAGGGCGATCGAGGCAAGCTGTTGGAATCAATGATTACAGAACGTATCGTGTATCACCTTCAATAAAACAATTTAATTTTTTATTCTCAACATGGCTTAAAGCGGCATAGATCTTATCTAACAAACCTATCAGAATTTTTTCATAATATATATATATATATATGTAGCGGATCGACAAGAAATAGACCAACAAATAGACAGAAATACTTTCCTTCCACGCTACCATCAAACAGTCTTGGAACACACGTAGGCAAACAAACAATGGAAAGTCTGTTTCTTCCCAAAAGGCGCGAACGTAAGCCTTTATCAACGAAAGGACGCGCGGAGAAGGCGTCTTAAGATTTGGCGCGAAGTCCTACGTCACAGGAACTACGTATAAAAGCGAGCTTCCACTTGCTTTCATTATCACTCTCACTCACTCGTACTCACATTATCGAACGTGAGCAACACGTACACCAACCGCCTTCCAGCCCCCTCCGGCCGGAGGCGCGGCCGCTATTTTCTTCAAGGCCTACAATTTATCATCAAGTATGATCTACAGACCGCCTGCAGAAGCAATCCTTCGAGGCCCAACCGGAATCGTTTCGGGCCTGCGGTTTGCCGGGTCGGCCTTCAAGTTTCTCCACATTCCTCGAGATATATTCAGCACCACGGGCCTGCGCCTGCAAGATCATTGAAAACCGTCCTGCACCTCGAGAAGTAACATCACCTCAGGCTTCCGTACGAAGCCTACATCTATCATCTCAAGAGGCTTAACGGACAACGACAACTCGAGTTTTCGGTAATAGATCTTTCTTCAACACGCCTTCAAGAGTTACATCGTCCTAAGATAAGTACCTCCTATTCTAAGTACTCTTGTGAAGCCTACATTAGCCTACCGCCGAACGGTAGGCTATACTCCCAAAGTGTGTAATCAAGCGTTCCAACTGACTCTCGTGAAAGAACGCAGTAGGCCTGTCATCCAATTCAAGTGTCATTTCAATACCGTAATTCCGCGTATCATCCGTCATTATGTTCAATTCATATTTGTGTGTTAACTAAATATTCTCTTGACGTAATCATTTAAAATCACATAATGTTCTTATATATAAATGATAACTTATTTGTGCAAGCACTTCAATCCATTATTATTAGGCCGCATCAATTATTCCTTGTGCATCCATGCAATCATTTAGCCTACTTAATCAGTGTCACGTTTTCCATTCAATGTACCAAACGCACGTGCATTCTTTATATCATTTACTAGGCCCATTCAATGTTCCATGTCGCATGCCATTTACATACCATCAACGTTTACATTACTTATTACGTGTCAATTAAGCTATTAACATTTCATCTTATTAGCTAAGTCTATGTCACAAGCATAACGTAAAACTACCAATTAATTACTGTCAATTCTTTGTTATATCACAGTGATAAATAACGGCTTTATTTTCATAATAAAAATACAAACAACTATAAGGTGTCTTTTATAACCTTAATATTAATTTGCTTGGTGTAAACCAGCTGGTGCCTCGCAGCCATTTCGGTCACTTCCACTAGTATGGTGGATCTACTCAAATAGCCTTTCATTAATAAGCAATCAGTCATTGCATCAATTAATCATTGCATACAATTAAATCATTATCACCTTAAACGGTTAAAACTAGGTCCACTATATATATATATATATATATATATATATATATATATATAGAGGGTGTTTCAGGAGGAAAGGTCAATACTTTGGGAGGGTGATAGTATCGGTCATTGGGAGAAAAAAATATCATATGAACATGTGTCTAATTCTGAATGGTTACGGAGATAGAGATGTTTGAATCTGATGCTCGCGCAGCTCTTCCTCCCTCTTCCCTCCCCTATAAACTTGAACCAAGTAAGCTGTAATGTAAGCATGTAACATAAGCCAATCGACAGATGACTGTTGTGAGTGACATTGTTTGGTGTTTGAAGCAGTGTTAAGAATGCCACACACCTTCACACATGCCGAATATGCAGATATGGTGTATGTCTACGGTTTTTGCGATGGAAGTGCAACAGCTGCTGTTGCAGAATACCGTCGACGGTTTCCGAACCGCAGAATTCCAGATCGAAGAGTGTTTACCAGGGTTTTCAACACATTGCGTGAGATTGGTACACTTCTCAGCGCTCATGTTTCATCTGAACGTGAAGGTCAACAAGATGTGGATGAAGTGGAAAACATTCTTCAGTTGCTAGAGCGTAGTCCTACTACTAGCTCACGAAGAATTTCTACACGTCTCGGTGTACCACACACAAGAGTATGGCGAACATTATGTGAGGAGGGCTTGCATTAATATCATGTACAGCGTGTACAACACCTTCAACCAGGAGATGCTGCCATGCAACTGGAATTTTGTCATTAGGTAAATGCTAATCGCCGATTGCTTGATTAATACTGTTCACCGATGAAGCTACTTTCACCCGTGACGGTATCAACAACACTCGTAAATCTCATCGGTGGTCAGACGAAAATCCAAATGCCACTGTGAAACAAATTTTCAACATCGCTTCTCTGCCAATGTGTGGTGCGGTATCATCGATGATCAGCTGATTGGCCCTGTTACTTTAGAGAATCGTCTTGCAGGACTAAGTTACCTAGAATTTCTGCAAAATGAATTGCCAGGACTATTGGAGGATGTTCCTTTGGCTACACGTGCTGGTATGTACTTTCAGCATGACGGAGCTCCTCCACATTCTACCAGTCTGGTGATGCAATACCTAAATCAAACTTTCCCTGGTCGATGGATCGGCCGCGGTGGTCCCATTCAATGGCCACCAAGGTCTCCAGACCTCTCTCCGTTAGATTATTGTTTGTGGGGGTGGATGAAAAGTCAAGTTTACAAAAGAAAGGTGGATACACGAGACGAATTGCTCGCGCGCATTTTGGATGCTGTTGCCCCCATAAAGGAACGTCAAGATCAACTCAGACGAACAGCACGCGATCTTCGCACACGAGTTGCAAAGTGCATTGAGGTTGACGGTGGGATTTTCGAAAACGTATTGTAAACTGTAACAAATTTGTCTTTTCTGTATCTGATACCATTCAAAATGCCAATGTTTAAACATTAAATGTTAGAAACAGTAATTGGTTTCTCTTTCTTGATTACCATTAACAATGCTTTTGTGTTTGTAGATTCAAACAGCTGTATCTCCGTAACCATTCAGAATTAGACATATGTTCATATGAACTTTTTTCTCACAATGACCGATACTATCACCTTCCGAAGTATTGACCTTTCCTTCTGAAACACCCTGTGTGTATATATATATATATATATATATATTATATACACACAGTACTTTATACGACTCAACTAGAACAATAGGTATAGTCACTATACCTATTGTTCTAGTTGAGTCGTATAAAGTACTGTGTATATATATAACGAAAAAATTCTAAAGGGCACAATCAACCGGAGACGTCTCTCAAAAGTTAGGGGAGAATTAAGTGTTGGAGGAAATTTTTAAACAAACTTCCTCAGGGTTGCATTATAATACTATTTTCTTAAATTATATTGTATGTGAAGACAGCCTTATACCCTGAGTGTTTTCATATCTTTGTCCAGCCTATTTTTAAACATGTTTATACACTGGTTTGAAACAATCTCTGAGGGAAGTTGTTTCCAAATATTAACTACTTTGTAAGAGAAGGAATTACTACAGATGGAAGTACTAAATTTTTAAGTTCCAATTTAAAACCATCATTTCTTGTCGGATTGGTATTGAATGAGAATAATTTCCTGTAGTCTACCCTGTCTATTCCATTGAGCATCTTGAAAACTTGAATAAGGTGACCACTCAACCTCCTGGTCTCTATGGTAAACAAATTTAAGCGTTCTAATCTTCGGTTGTATTTTTGCAGTCTCATTGATGGGATCAATTTTGTGGCCCTTGCTTGTGCCCTTTCCAACCTATATCAACAATAGAGTATCTCAACTTTCAAAACGCCTTCGACAAAGGCCCTCACGCGAGTTAATGACTGAAATTAGAGGACTACGAATTACCGGGCTCGTTTCCAATTGGAATGAAGATTGGTTAAGCGATAGAAAGCAAAGAGTGGTAATAAATGGAGTGGCTTCGGAGTGGGTCCCCGTCACCAGTGGGGTTCCACAGGGTTCCGTTCTGGGTCCTTTACGTTTTATCATGTATATTAACGATACAGACGTTGGGCTCGTAAGTAGAAATTCTAAATTTGTAGACGATACCAAGTTAGGAAATAGTGTAAGTAATAGTCTGCCACATGGCAAACGCCATTCAGCTTGGACAAATGTAAGGTAGTGTACATAGGTTAAAAGAGACCGAATACTGTTTACTCTCTGTTGGGGAAGATAATGATCTGAAACCGTCAAAGCCCTGTGCAGAAGTCAAAAAGAAGGCCTTAAATATATTAGGTTATTTTAAAAGACTTCCAATTTAGGAGCAAAGAGGTTGTAATATGTCTTTATAATTCACTAGTTAGATCTCAACTCGATTATTGTGTGCAACTTTGGTCTCTGTCCCTTAGGAAGGATATAGGGAGGTTGGAAAGGGCACAAGCAGGGGCCATAAAATTGATCCCTTCAATGAGACTGCAAAAATACAACCGAAGATTAGAACGCTTAGAACATGGTGTGGAAAATCTGATTTCAGTTGTTAATTCTTGTTTCCATATGTTCGAGGTTTTTGTCATGGTACCAAGTGGTTGACGTGCGATCAACACAAGTATATTATTGATTAGTTTATATAGCCGTGCTATTTAGTGTACGATCTCTGTGTGCACGGCGTAATTGTAGAATAGCTTATATATTCTCCGCTTTCCCGTAAAATTTCCTTGGCTAGTTTTCCAGGGTCAAAGTACTTTTTTAACCTTTTTCTGTGCCCGCTTCTGGCAGGGAGGAAGTCTTATAATTTTCTATCCAGTTTTCTACAACTACTTAAGATAGTTAAAAAATGAACAGTTTAATAACAGGAACCTTCCCGAAAGGTGTCGGGTCTCTCTCTCTCTCTCTCTCTCTCTCTCTCTCTCTCTCTCTCTCTCTCTCTCTCTCTCTCTCTCTCTCTCTCTCTCTCACGGCGGGTGGACTTTGTTAGCCCCCGGGATAGCGTAGGTGAGATGGGGTTAGAGGTCGGCGGCGATGTTGAGGGAGTGTGGAGTGCATTCCGGGACGAGTTTATGGTGCTGCAGTCTGCTGTCGTACCCTCAAAACCGGTCACCCCTGCTTCAACGCAGCCTAAGTGGTTCAATCGTGACATCGCTTCGGCTATCCGAAATAGGAAAGTAGCGTATGGGAGGGCGAAGGCCAATCGTTCCTATGAGAACAGTGAGGGGTATGTCCGCCTGTGTAGGGAAGTGAAGTCGAAGGTTAGGCTAGCGAAACGTAACGAAGAACTACGGGTGGCAAGCCTCTGCAAGTGGAACTCTAAGGAGTTCTTCAGTTATGTTAATAGTAGAAAGCCCATTAGAAGCATGATAGGTCCATTAAAGGACCCCAGCGGCGTTCTGCGGACCTCCGACGCGGACATCGCTAATGTGCTTAATGAGTACTTTGCGGGAGTGTTCACCAGGGAGGACACTCGCGTCATCCCCAAGCCAGGCGTGAGGCACGAAGGTGCTGGCCTAGATAGTGTTCGATGTACCGCGACAGTCGTTGCCGATAGAATAGACAAACTGAGCGCGTTTAAGGCTCCTCGGCCAGACCAGTTTCTCTCCAGAGTGTTGCGGGAGGTGCGCGACCAGGTGGCTTCCCACCTGGCTACAGTCTCAACAAATCGTTGGAGACGGGCCAGGTGCCTGATGACTGGAGGGAAGCCAACGTGACCCCCATCTTTAAGAAAGGGGATCACGAAAGTCCTGAGAACTATCGTCCCATTAGTTTCACTTCAGTTGTAGGTAAATTATTAGAGGTGATAATAGTGGATAGGATCGTTGACCATTTGGATTCCTACAAGCTGCTTGGGGCCTCCCAACATGGGTTTAGACGGCATAGGTCGTGTCTCACAAACTTGCTCGAGTTTTTTCACGTCATGTTGGGTGA
The DNA here is from genome assembly GCA_023014485.1 of Bathynomus jamesi. Classification (NCBI taxonomy): domain Eukaryota; kingdom Metazoa; phylum Arthropoda; class Malacostraca; order Isopoda; family Cirolanidae; genus Bathynomus; species Bathynomus jamesi. The sequence goes on along the minus strand of JAJOZX010000274.1, from coordinate 1,087,152 downwards.
GTATGATAAGAGTAGGGCGATTGATATACTTTATCTCGACTTTCAGAAAGCCTTTGATAAGGTACCTCACCGCCGGCTAATGGCGAAAGTACGCGCGCTGGGTATCGGTGGGGAAGTAGGTAGGTGGATTGAAAACTGGCTGAAGAATAGGCGGCAGAGGGTTGTAATTAAAGGGGTTAGTTCGGGTTGGGCCTCGGTCACTAGTGGGGTTCCTCAGGGTTCCGTTTTGGGGCCACTGTTGTTTATCATTTACATAAATGATGTCGACGGTGGCATCGTCAGTCGGATCGCCAAATTCGCTGATGACACCAAGCTTGGGGCCAATGTTGGGACGCCAGAAGCGATCGAGCAACTGCGTGCGGACCTAGATAGGATAGGAGAGTGGTCCGAAAAATGGCAAATGCTGTCTAACTTGGGTAAATGCAAGGTGATGCACATTGGCTACGCCAATCCCAAGTCGGACAACTCGATGTTGGGGAGTAATATCGAGGCGACTGATTTGGAAAAGGACTTGGGTGTGGTAATTAGCAGCGACCTTAAGTTTACGAAACAGTGCGTAGAGGTGGAAAAGAAAGCCCAGAAGCTGTTGGGTTATATCAGGAGGCAATTTCAGTTTCGGAACAAGGAGATTGTGCTCTCTCTGTACAATTCCCTGGTTCGGCCGCACCTGGAGTATGCTGTGTAGTTCTGGTCGCCCACCTTCAGGAAAGATATTGAGAGGCTGGAGCGAGTGCAGGCGAGGGCCACAAAGTCAATCCCTTCCGTTAGGTATATGGGCTACAATCGACGCTTACGCGCCCTGAACTTGTTTTCGCTGGAAACTCGGAGGCTGCGCGGTCAACTCATCGAGGTTTTCAGGCTCTTACGTGGGTTCAACGATGTCGATTTTAGAAGCATGTTTAGTTTAAATGATAACCCAACTCGCGACAATGGTTGGAAGTTGGATTTGAAACGGTTTAGGACTAGTGTGTGTGGGAATTACTTTACGTATAAGATCTGTGACACGTGGAACAGTTTACCTTCAGAAGTTGTGAACAGTTCTTCTGTGGATCATTTCAAGAAAAGGTTAGATCAAATCTTGCACACTATTTGAGTGTGTAGAAAATTTTCCCTGGCACCCATAGCCATTGGTACCTCCTCGGTATGGGCCGCAAGGCCTTTTGAGGTACTTCTTTTCCTTGTAACTCTCTCTCTCTCTCTCTCTCTCTCATATGCCTTTATTGTAAATTTAGCAAGTAAATTTAAAACGATTCAAGGTTTTTCTTTGATGTTTATGTTTCACGAAAAAAAAATCCCAAAGCTTGTTTTTTCTTTGAAAATTCTTTGGAAAAATTAAAATATTTTTCCCAAACTTAAACTTCAATTTAAATAGCAATAGTATAGATGAAAGATTATATATACACACACACACACACACACACACACACACACACACAGTGTATATCAGAAGTCGCGCACCATAAGCTTTATGAAATAATTAAATTGAATGAAGCTACATTACCCAATGGTGCGCGACTTCTGAGACACCACTGGCTAATGTAGCTTCATTCAACTTAATTATTTTAAGATAGCTTTTTGATTAACTGTACATATTATTAATTTTATTATTCAAACATTATCGAACGTATATTGTAATTAAACATCACTTATAAACCACTTCGACTCGTAAACCTCATAAATCTGAATAAAGCATATGATGCGCGACTTCTGAGACACCCTGTATAACCTCGTTAACCTCGTTGCTGTTCCGTGCTTTGGTTTCTCTTCACACGATGGTCAAGCTGGTGCCCCGCATCTAGGCCTGGCTTGCTGGAGGAGCGAGTTGCTTTCTTGCGCTCTCCACCGTACATAGCCAGGTACACCCGGCTCATCTGGTACCGTCCTGAGCCAGGCATCTAGTTTTCTCTTGAACACTTCAACTTTGACCCCTGTAACGTTTCTCAGGTCCTTTGGAAGCTGGTTAAAAAGTCTTGGGCCCCCTGACAACCGAGCCTATTTTCCTTCAGTGCTGAGGAGGTCCCTTGTCGGGCTTTTAATTTGGGAACACTACACATCCTGCCTTTCCTATTTTCCAGTGTTGTTTGAATGGTAATTGGGTTTAGTTTGAGGTTTGGCATCAATTTTTTTATCATTTTCCATATGTGGATTATGGTGTACCTCTCTCTTCTCTCCGGGGAGTACAGATTTAGTTTACGTAGTCTTTCCCAGGGGGTTGAGCTCTTTGCAGCCATCAGTCTTTGCTGTAAAATGTCTCTGAGTTTCTTCTAGTTTATTAGTTTCTTCCTTTTTATATGGGGACGTCAAAACTGAGCAGTATTCATGTTTTGGTATAATTATAACACTGGGTAACAAAATTTGAAAGATTTTCTGTTTATTGTGATTTTTCTGTTGTTTCTTAATGATTTCGGAGCGCTGATTCCAAAAATGGCATTGGTTTTGCTCTATCATCAACCGTTTCAAAAATATAGGTTATCACACTTTTCATATGGCAAAGTATATAAAGAAGGCTAACATAAATATTTTCTGAAAATAAAAACACTATTGGAAATTAATGTTTATTGAGCCAAAATTGTTTGACAAACCCAAAATGGTGCAAAGGATATAACATCTATCATGAGGAGAACCGATAAGAGAATAACAAGCCTCGTTATGCAGTGTGCGTTCCTTAAAAATGCACTGAAGAACGCGACTTCCGCGTATGAACATTCTTATCCTTTCTGATCAGCGACCATACGTAGTCTCCCATCATGGAAGCATCCTAATGGCCCTGGTACCTTTTCTCCATCGTTTGAATATCTTGATGGAATCTTTCGCCATGTTCTTCACTCACATCGCCCAGGTTATCATGAAAAAAGTCTAGATGTGAATGCAGATAGTGTAATTTTAAAGACATACGGCACCCCATTTTGTCATAGCACTTAATCAAATTTGACACTAACTCCTTATAGTTTGGTGCTTTATGGTTGCCTTAAAACCCACGAACCACATCACGGAAAGCACACCAAGCCTCTTTTTCGATCGGAGTCATCTCGGCTTCAAGGTTCTTTGAATTCAACAGCGCCTTGACTTGTGGTCCTACAAAGATGCCAGCCTTGACTTTGGCCTCAGAGAGTTTAGGGAACATGACCCGAATCTATTGGAAAACTTCCCCTCCAAAATCTAACGCAGTTACAAACTGCTTAATTAGAACCAACTTAATATGGAGAGGTGGTAGCAGAACTATGTCAGGCTTCACAAGAGGTTCCCTGAGTACATTGTACTTTCCTGGTTGCAGTCCTTCACGTGGAGGCCACTGAACTGTTTTATAGTGCTCAGTTGAAGCCCTGCTATCCCACAGGCAAAGAAAACATGAATATTTAGTAAACCCTCCTTGTAAACCTAACAGGAAACCAATCATTTTGAAATCACCACACACGTCCCAGTTATATTGTTCATACCTGATTTGAGTGAGCAGTTGTTTGACATTTTCATAGTCCTCTTTCATTTGAACAGAATGTGCAACTGGTATAGATGGATATTTGTTCCCATTGTGGAGTAGAACAGCTTTTAAACTCCGAGTAGAACTGTCAATAAACAGGCACCACTCTGAGGGTATATGTGTTAACCCAATAGCTGTGAATAGACCATTAACCTCGCTGCAATAACAGAGAGAGCCATTGACATCGTAGAACCTTGCAAACTCTTCATGCCGCTTTCGGTATACAGTGCTCTTGCAGTCTTCTCCAAGCAAATTCCACTCTTTGAGTCTGGAGGTCAGAAGCTCAGTCCCTGATTTCGTCAGACCCAAATCTCTAATTAAGTCGTCCAATTCCCTCTGATTTGGAAAGTGAGGTTTGTACTGAAAGTTACTGTATATTCTTCATCATGACTGTCCTCACCAGCCGACATCTCAGATGAGCTAGCTGCATCCTCATTTTCAACCTGCAAAGCAAAGAAACAAAATATAGGCATAGCTATATATGTAGTAGAGCATCAGCACTAAGAAAAATCGACACATAATGACCCACAGTCTGTAAATAGAGAAGGTAAATTAATGGATAGATACCTGTTCTGGTGGACGTGGTATTGGAAGACCTTCGCCATGTGGTACAGGAGCTATGGACGACGCTATGCTTGGATACTGAAGAGTCTGCCTTCCTTTAACTTTCCTGCACTTAGAAACATCTACCATGCAGTAGTAGCAATCGTCGTGGTGGCTCTTTGGTTCTCTCCATATTCTGAGTACTGCAAAGGGCATTGCCTTGCGTACTCCCCGCAGCCACCTTTCAAGTGCGGAGCGGCAGCTTCCACAGATCACATGGGGTGCCCAGGGCTTATCTTGGTCACCCATAGGCATACCAAAATAGAGCCGATACGCGATCCAGAACTTGGTGCCTTTCACAATCTTGTGCGATACTTGCTTGGGGCCTATGTAATACCCACAAACGTAGCAGAATATATCCGGCGAGTGTTTAGAAGCTCTAGTTGCCATTCTCTTTACCAAACTGTACTACATTAATCATAACCTGCAGATATAGAGAGAAGAGTTATTAAATCTGCAACAGATTACAGATTCCAGAAAAAAGATGTATTCACAACGCTGAAATAATGTTCGCAATAAAAAAGGATCGATAACACTCAAATCGTCAGCACAGAGAAGCACAGAAACACAGTACCTCAGTGCTGGTAACCATCAGACAAACAACCTGCTTTCTTTGTGTGCTCACACTTACTGACTTCTCAGACTCTGCGCTCTTCTTTATATAGCACAGTGGAAGTTTCGGGCAATTTCTAGAGCAAGAAACTGTCAACGAACATCCGGATTGTTCTCAACAATTCCTGATTATTCTGATATTGCTGTGCTCATAATAACATTATACTGGTAAAACATGAAAAATGGATTATCTCTGAAACCGTTGATGATACACACAAACCAAGGCCAGATTTGGACTCAGCGCCCACAAATGCATATCAAAACAAAAAAATTCTATATAAACAGAATCAGTGTTACACAGTGTAATTCAGTGTTTTTAGCAGGGGAATCATTGCTGTCCTATCCATTCTTTTGAACATTCTTAGTACCTGTCCCGTATGTATATATATATATATGATACACACAGACAGTGCATGGAACAAAGAACTCCTCTAGGATAATTAAATCCACTATAGTCCGAATAAGTAATGGTAAATGACAAATACCATAGTTTTTCTTTTTCATGATGCTAGCCCGACGTGGGTAACGGGTCATTCGCAAAGAGGTCCCATAAATATAGCTTCCCTCACCAGCTATCCCAAAGCAGGGCTAGGCTGCTTTAAACCCTAGATCCATGTCCCAAAGCTGGATCCTGTCTGCTTTGCAGATAGCTGGTGAGGGAAACTATATTTATGGGACCTCTTTGCGAGTGACCCGTTACCCACGTCGGGCTAGCATCATGAAAAAGAAAAACTATGGTATTTGTCATTTACCATTACTTATTCGGACTATAGTGGATTTAATTATCCCAGAGGAGTTCCTTGTTCCATGCACTGTCTGTGTGTATCATAAAAAACTCAGGGGACCATTCTGAGTTCATTCCCATATATATATATATATATATATATATATATATATATATATATATATATATATATATATATATATATATATATATATATATATATAATATATATATATATATATATATATATAAAATATATTTATATATATATGAATCATGAAAAAAATAGGAAATGAACAATGAGTGATAAAAAATATCCCTCGAAAAAGAAAACTTCTCAAAGTTCATTTGAGTCGTTCGTGTTTTCAGTTTTATCAGACTGCAAAATATTAAAATAAAAATAAAACATCCTCTCAACTAACTTTTCCCCTCTGCTGACGTCCTGAGAGTTCTGACGCGGAATTTGAGAGGAGAGGCTCTTCCATGCTGATTGAAGGCTGTAATTGTGGCACTGTAGAGGTGAGACGGAAGTAAATTTGGCACTGTGAAATAGGCACAATTTGGCAACGTTTCGTTAAACACTCGTTCCCGGTTATCTTCTCTCCACACCTGAAGAAGGTGATTGGGAAGGCGATATAATATATTGTCAGTGAAAAGTTGCTTCTAATATTTACTTACACTCTATTCTGTTTATATAAGAAACCAAAAAGAAACATAAAAAGGAGAAAAGAATAAAGAGAACATGGCACAAACTTCACGAACGTAGAGTTTCTTTATTTTTTTTTAGAGAACAGGTTTTTCTTTTAAGGTTTTACTTTCGCGGTTGGTTTTTTATGGGTTTTCTTTGTTTTTATTTTGAGCTAATTTATGCGTTGTGTTGAGAAGAACTTAAAGAAAAATGGGAATGAAGTTGTTTGCATTTGGAATTGTGGCGTGGAAAAAAATTGAAAGGAAAATAACGAAGTTAAATAAGTGGGAGAAAAACTTGTTGGATAAATGGTCGGTTGGTGGAAAAAGAAGGAAAATTCGATCTGGGGACGAGAAAGCATCGAGGAAACCATTTAACCAGGGATCTATGGACGAAGTGAAAAGGAGACTTACAGTTCATATCTGACAGGAAGCTCATTGAGGCAGACACTGAGGGAGAGGGTTGCGGAGAAGAAAGAAAGCAAGAGGTGAAACTAAAATTAAAATCATCGTAACTGGTATTAACTCTTATAACAATTAAATTTAAAATTTATTTAAATTACTAATTACTCTTTATTCGTTTGTGTTAAAGTATATAATGTAATATCATAATATAATATAATAATATAATAATAATATAATAATATAATAATATTATAATATAATATAATAATATTATAATATAATATACTAATACAGGGTGTTTATTAGGTCCCTATCTATTTCAGTGAAAACGTAGCAAAAAGGGTAAAATTCAATAACAATATAATAGAAGGCATACATTTAATGAATACTCAAGCATATGATTCCACATGAGCATCATCATATCTCTACAGAGTTCGAATCTGTCAGCAGCATTGCGGAACACATTTTGGAGCATGACAGGGGTTATTTTTGTAACTGCTTTTACGATACGAGCACGTAAATGTCTCAGCTTCATTCAGATGGCATTTTAAACACTGTCTTCTTTCAACAAGATGGGGCACCTTGTCATAACGCAAACATTGTTCGGGAGTACCTAAATGAACGATTTCCAAATCGGTGGATCGGACGTGGAGGCAACAGGCCCTGGGCGACTCGATCTCCTGATCTAACGCCCTTGTATTTCTTTACATGTGGCTTTATCAAATCAAACGTCTATCAAACGAGGGTTACAGATCTGTAAGATTTACTTCCTCGTATCGTAACAGCAGTTACAAAAATAACCCCTGTCATGCTTCAAAATGTGTTCCGCAATGCTGCTGACAGATTCGAACTCTGTAGTGTAGAGATACTAATGGTGCTCATGTAGAATCATATGCTTAAGTGTTTATTAAATGTATGCTTTCTATTATATTGTTATTGAATTTTACCTTTTTGCTACGTTTTCACTGAAATAGATAGGGACTTTATAAACACCCTGTATAATAGTATTATAATATAATATAATAAAAGTTTTATTGTAAAATAATATACAAACGTATTAAAAACTTTACATTTCGAAATTTAAATGTATACAAAACTACTGTGAATGTTCACCCGTAATAAAATACTGTTCTAAAAAATTCAATAAACTTAGATCAGAAAAGAAACATACACATATTTTCTTTCAGTACTACATACACAGTACGCACTAATCCTAACCGATATAATTTGTCTTTAACAACATACTTGTCAGTCCTCATACAATAAAGCTGTAATCAATCACCAGATGAAATCTAAGTTCAGAAATAACACATGCAAACAGAAAAAAAAAAGAAAAATAGGTGGGATTACAACAGAAAAAAAGCCGAAAAGGTAGTAAGCGGATTAAAAAAAAAAGACTCAAATCTGAAAACAATAAAAAATCACCTGATCTGCATTGACCGAAAATAGGAGAGGACTTACCTGAACGTGATATTTCTGTTCCGAGTTCCCACTGAGACCGGGCCGACAGGTTATTCCAGCAGAATGCGTTGTAACGTTAACGATAATGCAATTGGTCACTTGTTTCGGGGATTCTGAAATGAAACAAGACTGCATATGAACTGGAAAACTACACCAACTATATTTAAAAGAATTAAAGGGCAAAAAGGAAAAGTCGAGTACATGATATATCCCCTGCAACGGCATGTAGCAGACTTCTCCTTTTTGCTCTTCAGCTGTTAGATAGAGATTACATGAAATAAAGAAACTTTAGATAAACAATCAGATATCACGGTAAACTATTTGGCACCCAAGCCTAGTGTGTGTGGCAATAGCATAGTTTAATCTAACTACCAGTCACTTCATGAGGTATCATACTAAAATGAAAATATGATATCTCTGGGAAAGTAATGTAAAGTTATTCTGTTCTTGTTTCCTCTAATCTGTATGTTATTACAGCTGTAAGCAGCACACTGTGTAGCAAACCCTAATCCTAATCGGAAATTAACAGCCACTTCTGACTGATATCTGAATGAGACTGAGATTGATGAATGAAATTATAATTTGAGATGTTCACGTGGGAGGGCGCTGCGGGTCAATTTTAGTACGAATATTTCTGAATAAAATGAGGGTTCAGGAAATTATTTGGTAATTATATTGGACTACAGTATGTTAATAGTGCTTATTTTTCTGGTAATGTATATTGTTAATGGAGTCATTTAAATTGGGTGTCAAAATAGTTTTATGCTAACTGGTTGTTGTATTCAAGTTTTTTTCTCTGTACATTTCATATTTAATAATAACTCGGCGAGACATTGTGTCACTTATACATACAGTAGATACCAATAGGTATCTTACAGTAAGTTACAATACTGTTACAGTAGGTAACAATATTTACTGTTCACACATTAAACTATTTGGTTACAACGAAAATACTGTACATGGCTAACCATTTAACCAATCATTCCAAATGATTAATCGAACCAATCGATGATCCCACTAACCATGCTTTAAATCTTTTGTTTTGCAAAAAATTTAAAAGTGCAAACATAACATATTTCGATTAACAATGTTTATTTATTGGTTTGTTTAAGCTTCTTCGTAATACCAAAGGTCATGTGACGAAGGGGCTCTACAGCTTTACTTGGGATCCGAACCATGGGTCACTACATAATCTGGACGCAGAAGACGGTCCCCCAGATCTCTAACTACTCCCCAAACCCAATGTCGCTTAACTTCACTGATTGGGGTGAACTATTTGGCAGATAGTTACAGCCATGAATTTTGACGATTATAATAATAATGAGTCAGGAGTACCAGAAATTGGCACAGACCTCATAAAGACGAACGCTAACTCCTGGAATAATATTAACCAGCACCATCGAACCCCCAACCTAAGTGTTTTCACTTCGTTTAGTAGTATGGCTGCAAAATGGTAGAGTGCACATGCAATGTTGATCAAATGAGTGCCAGTGCCACCCACCCCACCCCCTGTTGCAAGGTGCCAACCCCCTCCACAGGGTGCCAAAAAAGGGGAAGCTCCCTGCTTGCTAGGGGGAGTCCACCTAACCTCTTTGGGGGAGAAGTGGACGGCCTCACCCCCCAAAAGGGTATACCTAACCTAAGAGAGGAAGAGACCATCCATCGTCTGCGGGAGGCAGACGCATAATGGGAGCTCAGGGTAGCATCACTTGGCTTAGAACCCAAAATCCGCCAGTTGGCTTAGAAGACTTAGAAGGTGTAAATGGCAGATGTATGTGCATAAATATAACGTTTCAGCTGCCAGATTGTGCTATTTAGATATTCTTGACAGTTGGCTTAGAAATCCGTCAGTCGGCTTAGAAGGCGTAACCAGCCATTTGGCGTAGTAATGATCACAGCCATTAGAAGGCCTAAACCGACAGTTACCTTAGAATGTCGCCACAGTATAAATGTCCGTAACACGGAATAAATAAAGACTTTTAGGAGCTCATCCCATCATCAGCACATGGTGAGATGAGGGCTACAACCAATCGTCTACGTATAGACTTTTAGGAGCTCATCCCATCAACACCACGTAGCCGAGATGAGGGATACAACCAATCGTCTAGGCCAAAGCCGCATTACCCACGGCTTTTACTTACCAGCTCCTGGTAGACCGACAAGGTCTCTAAATACGACCCAGTAGACAGCGCTATTAAGCATAAACAAATACGTTTATGGGGCCATGGGGTAGACCGACAAGATCTCTAAATACGACCCAGTAGACAGAGTTATTAAGCATAAACAAATACGTTTATTGGGCCAGGGGATAGACCGACAAGGTCTCAAAAAAAAGGGCAACGCTTATAGTTTTTCTATTAAGCTTCTTATGGTGGAACACCGTGAGACCAATTTGACGTTTGGTAGGCGATATTTTATACAAAAAATCGAATACGATAAGCTAAGATTAATGCCAAAACAAATTTTCACCATAATATACAATTTTATCGTTAACCTAAACATAAAAAGCATTAATATGATTTTTAAAACAAAATAGATTTTATTTCGGGGTAACTATTTAAATTTTCCACTTTTAGCCAATTATTTTGTTTCAATACAAATTTATCTTTAATATACAATTTTATCCTTAAACTATAACAGGGGTGGCCAAGTTTTCTAGACCCAAGAGCCACATACGACGTTTTTCAGATGTACGAGAGCCCCAAAATATTTTAAAAAGAATTTAATTATTAAAAACGTATACATATACATATAGTTATACTCACATTATTAAAGTGTTTAATTACTGCTTGTAGAAGGCTTAGTTTGGGTCTTCATTTTGGCTGTTAATGCTTTAAAGTCTGGCTGATGTGATGTTAAGGCGGTATGAAGAAGCTCAGTCAGGTGTTCGTTAGTGAAGGCAGCACGATGTTTTGACTTTACAAACTTCATTACCGAGAAGAGTGCTTCACAGCAATAAGTTGTCCCAAAAACTGAGATAAGTCGGAAACTGGTTTTCCTGAGGTGAGGATAATTTGTCTCTGGTACTTGCTTCCAAAACTCAACTGCAGATAAGCTTTTATGTATCAACTTTAAACCCACGTCCTCCTGTAGCTCCAAAAGCTCTGTTTGCATTGAAGCAGCTTCCGTAACAAAAGGTGTGGTAACAGGACAGCCATCGTTGACGACATCAATCAGGAAAGGATTTACAAGAAATTCGAAGCATGGTTTTAGCTTCTTTAGTTCATCGAACCTGAACTAAAAATCATCAATTAGTCCTTCTAATTTACCTTTGTATTCCTCCAATTTACTATCTTTTATTTCAATATCAGGAAAAGTGTTTGCTCGGTTTTTCAGGTGGGGAAAGTGGTCAACTTTTTTTGGTACTAGATCTTTTTGGAAGAGCTTTATTTTATTCTGGAAACTGAAAACTGTCTGTGTAAGGTCAGAAATTACCTTATCCTTTCCCTGAAGTGCCAAATTTAGATTTTGAAGGTGTTGTATTACATCAGTAAAAAACATCAGATCCTGCACCCATTCGTGATCTTCTATTGTGGGTATGACTTTCCCTTTTCTTTCAAGAAATAAATGATAGGCTCCAACAGTGCAACAAACCTATTCAGGAGATTACTAGTTGATAACCACCTTGCAATACAGTAGAATGAAAAGTCATCTGGCTTATCTTGAAGATCCAGCTCCTCGATAAAATTTCTAAACGCTCGGTGCGTTTTTGCATTTGAACGAATGAAATTCACAATTTCTAGAACACATTTCATAACACTGTCATACCTAAAGTACTTGCTTACCAAATGACCACGGTGAATGATACAGTGAATAAAGAGACACACAGGATACTTGGGATCGCGTGTCAAGAGCCCAACTAGGCCTACATTTTGTCCTACCATAGCTGGTGCTCCATCTGTTGCAACACTGACAAGTTTATTCAATGGTACTTGAGCATTTGATAATGCCTCGTCAAGTGCGTTCTTTATGTGTCAACCACCCTGGTGGTTTCTCTTAGGGTCATTAAGTCCAAGAGTTCTTCTTTCACATTTCCATCGCCAGTAACATAACGAACAAATATCGCCAGTTGAGAGTTATCTTTAATATCTGTGGATTCATCGAGGGCCAAACTGAATGCAACAGAATTCTTCAATTCACTCTGCAACGAGCATGTAATTTCAGCACTAATCTGGGAAATACGTCTCTCTGTAGTGTGGCGGGAAATAGAAATACTTGCTATTTGTTCTCGAAGCTTTGTGTTATGTGGAGCGAGAATTTCAGTAACATCGGCAATATTCTTCTTCACAAATTCTCCACTACTGTAGGGAAGTTGAGCACGAGCAATATTCCATGCCATAACAGAACTAGCTTCAGTAGTTAAGTCAGCTGTCTTACACAATGATGAAAGTACAGTTTGTTGGGCAACTAGGCTAGATTTCAACATTGTTAACTTAGTCTTTCGCAATTCTGATTTGGGAGGAAATTCCGCAATAAAATTTTTATGGTTAGTTTCATGATGACGCGTTACGTTACTGGCTTTAAAGTGATTGAGTGCCACGTGGCAGATAAGACACACAGGTTTCCCACCCTTAACAGTAAAGGCAAAGCTATCCTCCCACTCCTGTTTAAAAACTCTATTTTCTTCTTCATATTTCCGTTCCTTACACTTTGTCTGCTCAGTCATTTTAATCAGCTAAGGGGTTGTATAACTTTCACTTGTATAGCTGAGAAAAATAGCCACTATTTGATCTAAGAAGCCAATTTTAAAACACACTCACTCGTTACTAGTACTACACGCGGCCCGCAGGGTAGCTCGAGGGGTACTGGACAGTGGTGAGTGGCGATTGGTGTTAATTACGTAATTATCCCGCTTAGTGCCTGTCACGCAAAAGAAATTGTCGTACGCATGACGCATTTTATTGTCAATTCAATTTTTCCTTGTTTTTTCATATTTTTTTTATTATGTGAAAAAAAAATTATATTTGTATTATGAATTTTGTCTTTTATGATAAATACAATAAAAACCAAAATTGTCTGGCGAGCCGCAGTTAACAACCTCGAGATCCGCATGCGGCCTGCGAGCCGGGGTTTGGCCACCGTTGAACTATAACATAAAAAGCATTAATATGATTTTTAAAACAAAATAACCTATGGAGTGAATAAGTTATATTTAACAAAGACCCGTCCCCCAGAATTCGTGGCTCATCCAATTACAACCCAAAGGGTGGGCATGAGAATCAATCCATGGTCTCTGGTTGGTGGAAAACTTTATGTTACAGCCACACCCAAATTCTCTGACAACCAACAGGAAACGCGCGAATCGAATATTGGGGATGAGGCCAATCGGGGTCACATATATAAAAGGGAACATTTTCAGCTGGATCCCACAACAGTCAGACACATCAGCTTTACTGCTCCCCGCAATTGTTTGAAGACGGGGACCTCTCTGTAGTGAATACGCTCCATTTTCGCAGCGGCCGATGGAGGAAGTCTTCTCTCCACACAAAACGTTGCAGAAATGTGTGACGTCGAGAAAGAACCAGCGGATGAAGAGGCCATTGAGATGTGAGTAATTACGTAATAATTTATTTTGTGATTCATTCTCGGGCTGTATACATCGTATCATTCAGTGCTTAACCCTTCCAAGTAATAGTTAATTTATAAAAAGCCATAATAAACGAAGTGAAAGGATATCTGCCTAGGGGTTCAAGACTCTGCGACGGGGCTTAGTCGCCCAGCTAATCTTCCTTTTGAGCCCAGTTAGGCTAGTTGCTTTGTGTTTATCATTTGATCCGGGTACCCTATCCTGCATTTTCTCTTATTATAATTCCTTGTAACTCTCTCTTCCTATATATATATATATATATATATATATATATATATATATATATATATATATATATACCGTGTATATATTGTTTATGGAAGTATATGTTAACAACCTGGTTAGGCCAACTGTTTGCTGTTTATTATTTGATCCTGGCACCCGAATCGGCATTTTATCTTATTGTAACTCCTTGTAACTCTGTCCTCCCATATATACATCGCGGTGTCCTTTGAAAGTGAAATTTTATTACGCGTTTGTTTCCCTGGGTAGAGTTTTGTAAAATTAGTTTCAGCTCACTGCAAGGACTTCTTTACATGTTTACTACAGGGTACTGTGCTAAGCTTTCTGTTGTTATTTATGAGTATGTATATATATATATATATATATATATATATTAGGGTTGTTCTTATTTGGGCTTAAATTTAAAATTTTGCGATTTTTATGAATGCACCCTCGGATATTGTGCGAATAGCTATAGAAACATTCTGTAAAGTTTGAGAGCGATCGCATTATTTTTACTACTTCCCCCGTGTACTTTTGTATTTTACCCCGGGTGAATCATAAGATAGTGTTGTACGTTTTTTTGAAAATTGTCCTTGCGGAATACTGTTGGATGGAATTTATATCTTCGGCATGTCAGTACTCTGTAGTTGAATTGTATACTAAGTCCCCCTCTACTCGAGTATTAGCCCCTCAATGGGGGGTCTCATGATCGCCCATCTCCCACTCATTGTTGCCTAGTTTTCAGAAGTCACGGTGGACTTGCGGGCGTCAGGGTAGCGCTGGCGGTGCGCCTCGACGATCTGGAGGAGGAACTGACGCTGGTCCTCGTCCTTTGTCAGTGCCAGGTTGTAGTCCTGCATCATAGCGACGCCGCGCTCGCGAAGTCGTTAGTGACGCGGGGACTCGCCACCCTCCGCGCGGCGGCGGCATACCTTGGGTCAGTGGGCCACTCCGCTGGGTCGGAGAACAGGAAGGCGCCATCAATGCCTAGCACGTGGAACAAGATCCTCGATGACTGGGTGACGAAATCCGCGAGGGTCTTGCCGTTCACCACAGCCGCTTCGGCTCGACGACGACGCGCTTCGGGGGGCTGTCCGAGCCCTCCTGCTCCTCAAGCGCCTTCACCATCATCCTCTTTGTCGCCGCAGATGTGTTGTCGTCGAAGAAGGCGAGCGACACGAGTGGCTCGCTCAGATACCACAGGTGTCGATGCGCGAAACCGTCGGCCAGAACCTTGCGGAGCGCCTTGTCCTCGTAGCCGATGAGGTCCTGGAGGAGGGCAAGGTCGTTCGCCGGGGAGGCGGCGGGGTTCGGTGAAGCGAACCAGGCCGGGACGTAGAGGGCAAGGGCGAAGTTGATGAATCGCCTGAGACCGGTCAACTCCCGCGCGTTGAGGACCAACTGTTAGCGGAACAGGAACAGCTTGAAGCAATAAATGGCCTTCGCCATCCAGCGCGCGCAGTGGAGGGCGCATGGGCGCATGAATCGGATGCCACGCGTGGGCACGCCGCTGAGGACGATAATGGACAGCTCAAAGAGCTCGCGGTAGTCATCGCGCGGCTGCTGTTGGGAAAGGTGGAAATGGTAGCGGGCGATGAGGTTGTCGCGCGCGTCCTCGTCGTCGATGACCAGGTGGCGCTCGGTGTTGATGGAATCCCACCATTCCTTGAATAGTTTGAAGAGCTGGACGTTGGGACCGGAGAAGGTGCGGAAACACTCGCCGAACGCCTTGGCGGCGACGAGTTCGAGCATGTGATGGCGGCAGGCAAGGTTGAGCAGATCCTTTCCCAGCTTCTGTTCGATGAGCACGCAGGCGCCCGCGCGCCGGTGTTGGACGCCGTCATATCGAAGCTCAGGCCGGCGACGCGGTTTGCGATGCCCCAGTCCTCCAGCGCCTCGACGACAGCGTCCGCCATTGCTTGACCAGTGCCAGTGGTGAGCTTTGGGACAGCGAGAAGCTTGGCGACTCCTTCGCCGGAGACAAGGACGGGCAGCCGTTCGACATTATTAGCGCCTTCCGTCATGTCGGCCACCAGCTTCCCATCCCAGTGTATGATGAGCGAGGTGTCGGGCGCAAATGCCCGCTTGATGACAGCGGCGGCTTCCCTGTGGTGCTTGATGCGCGAGTGGTAGAACGACGACCGGTTGACGGCGAGTTCGGCAACATTGTGCCCAAGACTCTCAGCAATCGCCGCCACGAAGTGGACCGCCTTGTTGTCTTTGATGTACGCGCGGTCGAGCCCGGCGGCCACCTTCTGTGTGATGACCTGCTGTCGTCCGCGGCGTTTCGGCGGCGGCGGGCTAGCGTCGCTGGATGTCGATGGCTGGGCGTGGGCGTCGTTGCTTTGTCGAGGGCGCCGTGGGCTACCCTCGCTGGAGCTGGAGTCCAGTTTGAGTTTGGTCACTTCCACCTCAGCGCGCTTCCGTTCTGCCTCCTTCTCCTGGCGCGCGCGATCCTCTGCGATGCGATACGCCTGTCGCTCCTCACGCTCGGCGAGGAGGCGGTCGACGCCAAGCATCGCCCCACGCCGACCGTACTCGCGCTGGGCCAGGAGACACGCCTTGTCCTCCTGAATGACGAGCATCTTAAGCGCGTTCCCGTGGGCGATGTCGAATAGATTGTTGAGACCGCGCGTCCAAGCTAACATCGTCATCTACAAGTTTACTTTTCCACAATTTATATGAGAAATCAATACCTTGGAGGCTTGGCTTCTAGGCCTATAAAGCAAGACGAAACTAAAATATCTGCACAACCGACTTCAACGCTAGGATGGCAATAACTGAGTTACTGCATAATATTATTTACTAAAACCGAGCGCATTAGGAGGCGGAGAAATCGAAGAAGCAACCCAAAAGTTCACTGAGTTCACAGGGGGGAGAATATAAAAATGCCCGGGGGAGGTTTTAAAAATTATCCGATTGCTCTCAAACTTCACATGATTTGTTTTTATGTCTATTTGCAGAATATCCGGGGGCGCAGTCATAACAATTAAAAAGGCGCAAAATAAGAACAACCCTAATATATATATATATATATATATATATATATGCTCCTCTGTGTATATTTTGATGAGAACAAATGGAATTTAATTAAAAGATTCAATGTGGATGAATCGAAGAGGATAACTGTTTAATATCTGCCAGGGGTTCGATACTCTGTGACGGGGTTTAGTCATCCTTCCACACAATATGGTTATTATTAGAAAACTGTATGAACTAATGAAGTTAATTTAAAATTACCCTTTTTCGTTCTAGGTCCGATACGGAACTCGATCGTGTTATAGTTACTTTTCGTGACAGCTTTGAAGAAAAGCAAATAGTCAACGGCGATTTGGAGGTTTTACAGCGCAGTCAACTCAGGGACCTGAATACGGAGGTCGAAGTATTGGCTCACATCCGGTCCAACGATTGCCATGTCGTAAGCTTTTTTCTTTTGGTTAAGAAAAAGACAATGTATTTTCATCAATTTATTAAATGTTAGAAATCATGTTTAATAAATTAGTACAGTTCAACTAAAATTACTAACAGATTTAGCATCCAATAAATAAGCTACAGAGCACAAGACTAACATTATTGGGGACATCTTATATTTTACACAATATAGTTACAATTATATATATACACATGCGTAAAACTTTACACAAAACATCGAGTGCGCACAAATGGGAACCTTTTTTAATCTGCACGCATACCAATTCATCATTCAGTTCAGTGTCGCACAAATAGAATAATTTTGAAAAATTTATAAATCCCTTTCCACGTGACATGTGCAGGAGAAATGAAAGTGTAGTATGTCGAATTACTAATTAAATGTTTTGGTTATAAGAATTTAATAATGTTTGTTTAATAAAGAAGATAATATTTAATAGGAAATGTAATTACGGTTTGTACGAGTAATAATAAATTAATAATGTTTGTTTGTTAATGAAACGCTAGTTGGCAACACCCGAAATGGCTCTAGGGACGAGAGAAAAATGCCCTTCAGTTATCGGACGGCCGTTAGCGTAATAAGGTGTTTTTTTGTATTACGATGTTTTTGTAAATTTAGAATATTCTTTCGTGTCTTTCTCCGGCTAAATGTTAACTTTAATTTCCCCTTCGTATTACCCCGTTTGTCCAAAAGTGTTTTCGGAATAAATGAAAGTCAGTAAAGTTTAATTAAGTGTATAATCTATACCCCGTTTCTGCGCATGGTTCAAATTCATCACCGGCTCACGCTACCCATTTTTATAAAGTATAGTGAAATAGAGTGTAAAGAGAAATAGCAACGATAAAAACAAATTGAATAAAGAACGAGCAAAGAGTTAAAAAGGCAAATAAGAAGAAAAAAGAATTAATCACTACAGCCAGCAAGTATTACTAAACTATCCTTGTAATCGGTTGGGATTTCATTCAATTTCTGGGATATGCAACTGTTCGAGAAATTTTAAAATAACAGGGTCACTCCAGGAATGAGTCCCCAGTGAATTAAAATAAAACATTTTTTCCCTATTTTTAAAGTATGTCGCAAGTCAATGAATCCCTTCTCCACCAACAATGTCTGTATTCACAATAAGACTATCGCATTTTCTTGTAGTTGGTAATTTCAATGTTTCATTCTTCGCAGACACAGCGACAAATTTGGAGCGTGTGATTCGGTCACTATTCAATACTCTCTGAAGTGTATTGGCATCCATTTTAAAAGTCAGTGACTACGTTCCTGAAGCGTTCAACCTCAATTAGGGCTTGTGACTCGAGGTACACTAGTACACTAATAGGCGCGTCTATCGGGTTGGCGAATTCTAATCTGACTGCGATGTTTCCACTTTGTTGTGGACTTAAGTGTGTATTTACATTAGCAGATAAGTCGGGTGTGAGATCAAACGGGTAAAGGTTAAATTGACCAATGAATTCTTTCTGCGTTACCCCAATCCCGAGCTCATCACAAGCACCTGCAATATGGGCCAGATTACTATAAGCTCTCGTGCAAAACGGGAACACAGCGTCTAATGAGTAGTCCGTATCCATAGACCGCCCAACGCAACGCCATTGACGTATGGAGTTATATTTTTAAGGCCGAAATTCTCAAATTTAAAGGCGTTCTTTTTATATTTTCCATTCGTCGAAGCGTGATCCTGCATTCCAATTAATAACCTTTTAGGTAGAACTCCCGGGGCCACGTTTTCTAACTGCTTCGAGGCCAACCCTGTGGGCACCGTGTATAGTTTGATCTGTACTCTGTTAATTGGGTATTTTACTGTTGCGTGTAGTAAACTTTTTTCAATTTCTACATATTTTGACGAACTTAATTTCACTCGCCGTACGCGCAGCTATGTTTCCATAATGTGAATTACACCGGGTTTTGTGCCCTCTTCTTGATCAGGCCCCAGATTTATGCAGCTCTCAGGATTCGTGCGGGTGAGCTTTAATTTCATATCCAACCCACTCATAAGCAGTTTCTCCTGGAATGTGAAGTCTGTATGCAGACGTCCATAGAATTCATATATCTTCTTTTTAGAATTTTTAAATTTATCCTTTATATTACCTTCGTCTGTAGTCTGATAATAGCCCTCGGCTGTTAAAAAGGTATCCTTCGCTTCTTTTAAAAAGTTGAAGACATTTTCCAGATAGGCTCGTAGGTGATAATAACCCGTTCCTGCCGAAATGTTGAACTGATTTAAACACACCTCACCCTGACTGAATATGCAGTGCAGAAAGTCGGTTTCAGGGTGTGTAGAATAATTATCATCGCAGTCCGTTCCATCAGAATGTGCTATACGTAGTTTAGCGTATATGTGCATGCAGCTTCGATCAAAATGTAAGGGCCTGAGCTGGATATCACAAATTATAGGGGCACTCGGTGAACTAATTGTGTTTAATGGGTTAATTGTAATAAAGTCACTGTGCTCAATAGAATACTGTGTTGGGGACATATCAAAGAGGGACAACTCCGATTTACAACATTGTGAGCTACACGGATGAATGAAACGTGCTATGACGAGCCAGAAATAGTGCCACCTCTCTCGACAAGTAGTAATCAGCCTATGATTCGTGAGAGCAATGTCCTCAGCTTATATCAGTTAAAAAAATGATCAGCCATAGGTTTCATTCGCTTAGAACACTTCTTTTGTTGTCCTTTTACGTTTAACGCCACGTGTTGGTAATCATTTCTTCCGGACAGCCCTCTTCTTCTTCCCGCCATCACCCATTTTTCTCTTTGTATCTTTGATGATTTCGTCCCGTGTACGTCTTAAATGTTTTTCAGAGCTTCTTTAGGTTTAGCCTACGCCATTGTGTCTTCTACCATGTTAAAACCTGATTGTAACGCTTTCCTCCCGAGGTATCTGGCGCCCCTTTTCAGCAATGTGACAGCCGTGCGTAGTATGGTTGAAAAAATGAATCCAAGCCCACTTCCACGCTGGTATCTCACCCCTCGATAAATTGTGAAAGGCCTTCGGGTCATCATAACTCAGTGCGACGAAAGTGTAGCTTCACTGTTACGTTCCCATCACCGAATGGGAAATTTTTTCCCTCAATTACTCTTTTATATATTGAGATATTTCTTAGTAGATTAGTCGCAACATTCACATAATGCTGTTTGTCATATGTAATGCTCAACTCTTCCCTCTAAGGTTGGGAATGTGTGCAATGCGGAGCAGACGCGCCTAGGTATCTCCAACAAATTGATGCTCCAAAGTGTTGCTGTAAATATAGCACGTCTGGGGATGGATAGCCATCACCCAATTTCTCCAATTTCAGCTGATACATGAAGCTGGACAAGTCATGTTGTGCCTCGTGAAAGGTATCTCTTTGGAACGCTGCTCCATATCGGCCTTCGGTTATAATCTGGAACAATCATTTGTCTTTGATATTTCTATTATCCTGTGATTTTAGGGTCAGAGCATGTGCAGGGGTTTCTTTGTTTACGATTTCGTATACTAAATTAGCCTCAAGATTTTAGCTTTTTAAACTTCCGCTTAAGTCTCTCACAACATCCTCGGCCGCACCATAACGACTCGGGCCTAGTGTTACTACAGTACTGTAGTGTAATACAGGGCCTCCCCACTCCGGGCGGCACGCATGGTTTCATCCCTAATTAACCCTGCCTTTTCACACTCATCACGATTTCTAAGAATCGTAAAAACGGGTTCTTTGTAATCACTACTTAAATAGCTGGTGGATAGCTTAATTTCGTATATCCCCACCTCATATGAATCACGTTTCAATTCACTGGGCCCATGATGTTCTGTTAAAAAGTTGGCCAGGGTGTTGTTAGTATGTACAGACAGAGGAGAAGAGGACGGGAGTGTGACATAGAAATGGTTAGGTGCCATGTTGCATACTATTTAAGCTTCATTATTGCAGTAGTTTTTATATAGGTGTTGAAGCTTTCTGGGTACCCTAGCCATTTCACCATGTACATTTTTCTCTTTCCTGAACCTTTGCTGCCTAAAATATTTTCAATTTTAAACACATTTTTTCCTAAATTAAATGTCACTTTCTGCAGCTCCTCGAGGTAAAAGCCTCCTGCGACTTCTTCCCCATTCAAATCTTCAAAAACAGTACAGCATTATCTTGCCTTTAGGTCTCATAGCCATAACTTTAAAAATCTCACGTGTCCAGCCTTGCTGAAATCCCTTCGCGAGTTTATTTCCCGAACACGATAGCCTTACATAATCATCGATTTTGAAATGTGTAGAGTGTGGCGGTGCTCTATGAATATCTCTTCTCACCTCACACACTGTGTGCGTACCTCTTTCTAAAACCCCGTTAGGTGTTCTCCCAATTGCGCGATGGCGTGAATGGTTGTATGACGAGGCCAATGATTCCAGAATGTTTAATATATCTATATGTGTTTTTATGTGTAAAATAGCGATGCATGCGTTCCTTTATGGTACGTTGAACTCTATCAGCTAAAGAGGCCTTATGTATAGAATTGCTAGTGTAGTAACTGATATTAAACTTTGCCAACATATTCTGAAAAGCTCGGCCTCTAAATTATTTCCCCATATCCATACAAAAATAGCCAGGAACCCTGTTTTCTTTCAACATCAGCGTTTTGGTAGCTTTATCAACTGTTTCAGGCGATTTATTTTTCAGGGGAATTAGCCACATATATCAAGATAATACATCTATTATGAATAAGATGTAGCGATAGCCATCATGTTTGTTAAATCCGCTTGCCAAATAGAGTCAATCGAAACAGCTGTTGTCCTGGCTGTTTTAAACCCTTTTCTCACCGGCTAATGAAGTATAAAGCATCCTGCTCCCACAAAAACCTCTCAACATCTTTTTTCCATACCCCATCATTGCAAACACCTCCGTACAGTCTATCAACAACGCCATAGGAGGCTGGGTTAGAAATGTCATAATAACGTTTTCATAATATTTTGGTCATTTCCGTATTTTATAAACACGTGGATAGGGTTGGCCGTTGTTGTTTGGTCCCTCCTTTCTCCTCTTCAGAGATGCTACCGTTGGGAGTGATGGTGTACTCAGTTGTGGCACATGCGAGACATGCTCCAAGTCTTTTAACCTGTTCAGATTTCCTATCAATGTTTTGGGGACATTTATTTGTTGTAGTTTTGCTTTAATATGCTTCCATCCTGACGGTGATGGCCTTTGCCACTTTCTCACCAGATCATGGACAATGTCGACGATATTCGAACCCTATACCCTTGTTCCTTCAACAGTGACCTCGCCTGTATCGGTTCACTGTATGATGGGGTCCTCACTCAATAGATTATAAAGACTTAAGCCTTTATTCCTCAATGTGTGTGGGAGACTGCTTTTTAATACATGCTCGATGAGTTGCGTTCCGTTATTCATTGGTTGGTTATCTCTAACATAGGCCTGAGGTCCTATGTCACAATAGTCATCGTTGCTCGCGATATGCCTAATAACCACTGGGATCTCTGTCATATTTTTATAATCTTCATACTCATGAAGAAATTTCTGCAGAGCCTCTTGGTATAAGATCCTTTTCTCATCAGGTGACTTTTCACTGTTTAATAGGTCTATCAACTCCCTTTCCAGTCTTTTAAGCCTGCTTTTACGGGGTTCTAGAAGAGTGTCTGGACTCTTTGAACATTGCAGTAAAGCATACACCTCGTGCAGAATCACTACCACTTTCTTCATTATATTAATCTAGTCAGTAAAGGTCCCAAAACTGAAAATAAGATGGGAGGAATGATCCCCTCTTTGTACAATAATTCGCTTTTTCTTCCCACAGTTTGACTTTTACGAGCGAGCGTACGTATTATGTTCTTGTAACGACGTAGGCGAGCCTTCTGAGGGGATTTCATTGGTACATTACATTTTATAACATTAAGGCAGATTTCACAGATGCATTTTAAAAAGTCCGAGTCGATATTTTTAACAAACATCTGCTGCAATGCCCGGGGCAATCGATGATAGATTTTTATTAATTCACGGTATTTCTTTAGCCTATTTGTCATTCTGGAATATACACCGTTTCAGGCTCGTTTGGGAATATATTCGTTCTTAGAAGCACCCTAAACGTGTTTCGCGGGTGAAGGTCACAAAGCAAATATCCGTAACGTTGACTTGTAGCTTCTTTATAAACTTCCAAAAACTCCTTACGCTGATTCGGGAACATTTGATTGGCTAATACTCCAATTTGTGACACATCTCTACGTTGCGCGAATGAGATTAGATATTGTGTATTTAACGACACATCGCGCATGTATCTATTTTTGAAAAATAGATTCTGATTGATGAAGAATACGCTTATGTTAAGATGGTGGGAGAACACTGTAAATGTCTCGGCAAACGTTTTATCCATTTTCAACATGAGGTCGTCAATTACAATGACTGTACAATGCTCATTTCCTTTGAACGAATTAACGTCATATACACCTTTCTGGAACAAAATATCATCTTGGTACTCGTTGAACACTGACTGGTACGTCAAATAACACTATATTACTTTATGCACAAATTTTTATAACATCTCCCCCTTATCTTTAATGATTTTAAGCATAAACACAGTTTTACCATATCCTGTAGGGCCAGATATAATACACGTGAACAGGCTAGTGAACCTGAATTTTTCTACAGATTCTATCCCTAACACGTCACGACTCTAACTGGAACATTTACAAAATACAATAAAAATTTAAGTGATGTTCCTTATATTCTTGTTTTTCTTCTTCCACAGAACCGTGAATTACGAAGAGGTACAGCACCCCATCATCGATATTACAAACGACCCCGATGACAGTGTAGTTGTGATTACAGACTCCACCCGCTGACGAACCCTCACCAGCGACACTTGTAACTCCACCACGTGGCAGTTCAAAGCGGAGGCACGATGATGAAGAACCTTCCGCCTCAGATATAAAACGTGCCAGGAGTGCACCGGTTGCTAGACTCCCAGTGATAGAGCCCCAGCCCTCTTCGTATTACGACATAATTCCACGCTAGTTCCCTCATTAATTAAAGTTGTACCCCCTTATTCCTGTTCAATTCCGGGTACATCCTCCACATCAGCAGGTTGTCGCTCTGTAGAGGAAGATATAATATTCGAACTGGTGCGCACCGCTAACCCTTCCTCGGTCTTGACTAGAAATCGGTATATAGTCAGGGTTGACCCTGCAGCCCTGTATAGCAACGGTGTTGAACACGGACTGCGGCGCGTAGTTGAACGTATTGTGGAGTTTGCCCTTCAGAACAGCGAAGAACGTGAAGTCAGGACGAGGCTGTCCTTCGGGTTCGGGTCAGATGACGGGGATGTAGATGATTTTTGGGTAGTAATACCATTCAGACGCTTTGCAGCTGTGGATATGGAATATATCTTTGGCCGTATAATGCAGGCCTCTCAAAGTATTATCGCCTTCAACATGGACAACTTCACGTCATATATTGACAGAGTATTCCGTGTTGCGGGTCATCGTGCCACACCTTATAACTTCAATTCTCAGGCTATTTACAGACGGCATATAAACAACGATCGTGGTTGCGGCTCTATAGTAATAGTCTTGGCCCGTATGTTTACTGTGCTAAATACACGGCCCCAAAAAATTTAGTTGCCTACGGTTGTGCAGCGTGCTCGTAAACTGTCAGCAGATTGCAAGCGTGAGTTTGATTTTAATATGGGTCCTAAAGAGCTGAGAAGGGTAGAGCAGGAAGTGAATGTTCGTATTGTTGTATTTGGAATGGATGATCGTCAGAGGACTGTGTATGTTTTTAAAAGCTGTGTGAGAGATCGCGCGAGACCTCTACTTATTTTAGGACTGTCAGGGTCAACATATCTCCCCATCTGCAATATCAGGGACTTTTACGCGAGTTATGATAAACGTCGAAAATATGGACGACGTTATGATTTGTGTAAGGGATGTCTCGAGTTTGGAGATGATATATTAAAGCATTGTAAGGAATATCATATGTTATGTGAGCAGTGTAAAAGCCCCAAATGTGAAAATCGTGAAGTTGGAGCTGAGAAGAGGGACTGTAATGTGTGGAGACGTACATTTTTCAATAATAAATGCTTTGAGCTACATAAGTCATTTGGCACTTGCAGGAAAATGAGAATCTGTGAATGTGGCATGTTTCATATGATAGATAAATGGGGGAAATTCAAACATAAATGTGATGAAATTCACTGTCCTTCATACCATGAGAAATATAAGGCGGACGGAGTAAATCATGTATGTTATACGAAAGATGCTGAGCCTAAAAACAGACCCTGTATAACCGTGTACTACGATATAGAAACTTACACGAACCCTCAACCAAAGAGGTTATCCCACATCTACTTGTAAGCCAGACTATCTGCGTTGAGTGCATGGAAGTCGAGTGTGATGAGTGTCACAAATGTAGTAAACGGACAAAATGAATGTGTATATTCTTTCCCATAATGGGGCAAACTTTGACACACAATTCCTTTATAAGGAACAGCTTGAGCACGAGTTATCAGATATATTCACGAGTGATCCCCTGAAAAGAGGAAACAAACTAATACAGATGCAAATAAGCGGTAATGCTCAATTTAAAGATACTTTATTATTCACACCTTGTAAATTAGCCTAGCTCCCCAAGGTGATGGGTGGAGCCGCCGAAGTTTCAAAAGGGTATTTCCCTTACTCTTTCCTCATTAGCGACACTTTAAATTAAATAGGACTACCTTCCTCAAAACAGTACTTTAACTACACCAACATGAGTGATAGTGAGCGTGATGACTTTGACCGCTACTACAACAGTTTTAATGAAACTATCCTTACAATATAGCTGATGAATGTGAGCGTTATTGCGTGAATGATGTGCGCGTGCTTAGAGTATATTTCCAGGCCTTTAGAAGGATGTACGTAAACCGTTTCAACTGCGATCCGTTGCAAGTCGCAACCACAATCGCCTCATTATGCTTTACTGTGTTCAAGAACAATTTTATGTCTAAAGACACCTTAGCCGTCATTCAGAGAACCAACCATCGCAGTTATGGGCACAAGGCTATTTACTGGCTCATACACATACAGCAGCAGACCGGAGTATACATACAACACGCCCGCAACACGGGAGAAGTACCCATTAAGGTTAATGGTCGTATTTTTTGGGTTGATGGTCTAAGCGAAGACCGTGCCACTGGTGAGAAGACTGTGTACTCCTTTAACAGCTGCTGGTGGCATGGATGCCCACGTCCTGAGTGTGGAATCGTAGGAGATATCCACGGTAGATCTCCTGCCGACAGTCTTACATGGACCCGCACCCGCACTCAGCTTATAGGCACCCAGTTCACTCACAAGATCTTATGGGAGCATGAGTATGATGCACGGATGGAAACAGATGGACAGTACCGTGAAGAAATAAACACGATCAAGCGCTCAATGGTGGTGGATCCTCTCAAATGCGGTGATAGCTTGTTCGGAAGGTGTACAAACCCATTCATTCAAGTTATGCTTTCCATACGGAGGGCGTGAAACTCCATTACTACGACTTCTGTTCTTTATATCCCTACGTGATGAAGAACAATCCGTACCCCGTAGGTGCACCTGAAAAACTGGTGGGACCTGACCTGCCCACCATCGAGGTGTTCTCAACAAATTTAAAAGGATACTATTTCGGTCTTTCTTTCGTAGACGTGCTCCCCCCTCGCGATTTATGGATGCCGATCTTACCCGTCGTTATAGATCACAAATTCATGTTTCCCCTGTGCCTGAGGCTCTCAGAGGAGAATAATGGGTCCTGTAATCACACAACCAACCAGCGGAAGATCAGAGGTGTATATACAAGTCCTGAGCTGTCCCTAGCCGTCCGCCATGGTTACAGAATATTGAAGATATATGAGATGTGAAGGTTTCAGAAACTCCCCAACCTTTTCAAGCCATATACATTTTTGAAGGATAAAGTAGAAGTATCAGGCTACCCGCGAGGGGTTGAGAGCGAGGGTGAAAATTCGGCTTATATTTAGAGATACCATGACCGTGAAGGGATACAACTTGACCGGGCCCAAATTGTTAAGAACCCTGGCAAGCGCCTTAGTGCAAAGTTGTGCCTAAATAGTCTTTGTGGAAAATTTGCACAGAATACAGGCAAGGGGAACGTTCACCTAGCCCAAAGTTATAGTGAAGTCTGGGATTATGCCAACGCCCACGATAAAGAAGTCATGGAGATCGTGAATGTTGGTAACACGTACATAATAAAGAACAACATCACCGAATTGGCCACAGATACCTCACGTGTTATAAACATACCTGTATCCAGCTTCACAAAGGCATTCGCACGCATCAAGCTTTGGGGACTACTGCATTCTCTTGGGCCGATACAGATAGCGTACTATTCACAGAGAGGGAGGGTGAATACATGCCGCCTATTGGGGAATTCCTCGTTGAGTTGACTGATGAGATCAAGGGCGAGTATGGCAATGGTGCATGCGCTGACTCCTTTGTATCAACTTGGTCAAAAACTTATAGGGTGCAGGTGAGGGTGGGGGAAGAGCTGAAATATATCGTGAAGGCGAAGGGCATCACGCTTAACCTGGCGAACTGACGGGTCGTTAACTATGACTCGTAGAAGGAGCTAGTGTGCTTAGAAGATGAGGGTGACCAACCACCCGAACTGACTCTACTGTAGGAACCCACAATTTTCGGGCACAGAAACTGGGGTGTGTGAAGGAACTTAGTGGCCCTAAGGTATGTCGTAACAGCTATAGGAAACGCTACCAGGTGCCTGGCACCTATGACACCGTACCCTTTGGGTACCATAGTATCTGAATGTTATATATATGTCTATTGTTAAAGATATGTTTATTTATTACGTATATTTGAATACGTACTATAAATGTTTCAGTTAGGGTTTTCTCCTTTGTGTGTGCGTGTGCGTATGTACAGGAAAATGTCCTAAGCTCCCCCCACTGTAAGATCACTCAAATGGTCACTTGACTCCTGCTACTACCTGGATATATCTCTACCCTTGCGTGCTCAGTTCGCCGCTGCAAGCCCTGGCTCTCAGACGTATATTTGAAGAATTCTCACGTAGACGAAAAATAGTGATGGCTATTTTTGATATTGCGTGTTCGACGTTTATGAAGTGGTATTCGTTAAAGTCAGAAGATGTGGTGAACACTGAAAGACGGCCTAGCCCCACCTCCTTTGAGACTTTTAAGGCTACATTGAACCGTGTGAAGCTTGATGAACAAGATGTTAAGATACTCTATGGATATTCTGGCAAGAGCATTGCCGGATTTCTCAGCACAAACGATGTAATGGACTAAGTTGTATGGCTAAACTGTATAAAAGCGTACATATACCGTGAAGTGAAAGAAACAACGCGTGCAGAAGAGAAGCAACGGGTATGGGTAGTGAGTCTTGTTGATGAGTAGTGTGACAGGCGGCATTATGTCATGCTGCATCATATCGAGTACGCGTACCCTGCGGTTGAGAATGTAAACCTTGTCATCATGGACAAGCTAAAGTACTTTTACCACTAAATTCATATATATCATGACGAGGTTCGCAGTGAGGTTGTGGCTAAAGGCCTGTGTGAGTTTTTAATAGAATTTAGAGATGAGTATCGACTGTTTAACAAAAAGGATAAATACGGGCACATGTTTCTCTCAAATAGTGCGCCGGATTGTTAATGTGTTAATTTGTGGAAATGAACGTCTAGTGCGCATTCCGATAAAACATTAAAACCGATATTACCCCATGTATCGGAAATTGCCCGGTATAATGGCGACAAGTCCTCGCATGATTCTTTCATGTTGGAACAAACCCGTACACGAAACATAAACGCTTGATATGACTCAC
The DNA here is from genome assembly GCA_023014485.1 of Bathynomus jamesi. Lineage (NCBI taxonomy): Eukaryota > Metazoa > Arthropoda > Malacostraca > Isopoda > Cirolanidae > Bathynomus > Bathynomus jamesi. The sequence goes on along the minus strand of JAJOZX010000274.1, from coordinate 1,058,128 downwards.
TCCTCCACACCTGTCCCCAAGCCAAACAGCGCACCGGTTGCTCATAGTCATCTCAGAGCTTGACCCGACTGGTTGTTCACTCTCACAATAGAAAACGATGGAGCTTCGTTTGAGCAGCATTCTCAGTGCCGTATACGACGTGTCTGTGACGAAGTCATTGCGTGTGTTCAGACGTAAAACTGGTGCCATTAACTATGTACCTCAAACGACTTGTAAACAAGCAAACCCTGGTAAACGTAAGTTGTTTATTTAAGTGTTGACAAGATGAATAGAGTCTTCGTGATAGTTGAGAAGTGGGGTGAGGATCGTTATAAAATACCTGCAGGTGTACGTACAAGAAGAAAGCAGATTAGCGATACCCCCTCATATGCCATTGTTTGTACGTTGTGTAAAAAATAACGATCAGCCATGCATTGATATACGACTGATGTGGAAGAATGCTTATGATAATAACGTTCTTGTCCCCACGTAGAACTGTTTGAGGGTAACAGAGCGTATAGACTTAATAAGCGCAATGGTATGGCAGCTAATTTTAATAGATATATCGAGCTTAGACGTCAGGTTAAAAGATCAGTTAGGAATGATAAACGTAATTTAGAGATACTTATAGCTGCGGATAGTAAACATAATCCAAAAAAGTTTTTTGAATACGTCAATAATCGTAAGCCGATAAAAGATAACATAGGCCCTCTAGTGGATGTTAACGGCGCTTTGGCTTATGACGCTCAGGCGATGGCGGGTATTTTCAATAACTTTTTTGCGACAGTTTTTACCGTAGAAGATGTAAATAATGTCCCCGACGTGGACGATATCGTTCCATTTAGTAGCGAGACTATTTTGGATGAAATAACTATTTACGAGGGTCAGATTGCGCATTATATCGATAGGCTAAAAGTTAGCAAGGCTCCAGGCCCTGACGCGTTTTATCCCAGACATTTGAAAGATTTGAAAGACGTTATCGTAGGCCCATTAACGAAGATTTTTAATCAGTCACTCAAAACGGGGATTATTCCTGAAGACTTCAAATTAGCTAACGTCACGCCTATTTTTGAAAAAGGCGACTGCACAGTAGCTAGCAATTATAGCCCCATTAGCTTAACGTCAATTGTCGGTAAACTTTTGGAATCCGTAGTTAGGGATCGTATCATCGATCACTTAGAAAGTAGAGATTTGATTAATAGTAGTCAGCATGGGTTTCGACGCCATAGATCTTGTTTAACTAATTTGTTAGACTTTTATAACGAAATAGTGCGCGAATACGATAGGCATAGAGCGGCTGACGTTATTTATTTAGATTTTAAAAAGGCGTTCGATACAGTTCCGCATAGAAGATTAATTGCGAAGGTCAGGTAGCTAACTGGTTAGAGGAATGGCTTCGTGCAAGGAGACAGAGGGTCGTTATTAATGGTAGTGAATCGGGGTGGTTGGATGTAGGTAGCGGTGTCCCAGAGGGTTCAGTGTTAGGCCCATTGCTATTCGTAATTTACATTAACGACATAGATGTAGATTTGACTAGTAACGTGTCAAAATTCGCGGACGATACAAAAAATAGGCGGTAAGGTTGTTAACGAGGACGATAGAAATAGGTTCCAAGACGATGTAAATAGGATTACGGAGTGGACGGATAAGTGGCAGATGCAATTTAACGTAGACAAATGTAAAGTTTTGCATATAGGTTCTCGTAACAATAATTACACGTACACGATGGATGATAGAGAGTTAGCGAGCGTTGACGAGGAAGTAGATTTAGGCGTACGCGTATCTAAGGATTTAAAAGTTAGGAACCAGTGCCTGGAGTCTTGCGCAAAACCTAGCTTCATAGAGCGTAATTTCGAATTTAAATCGAAGGATATTATATTGCCCCCTTACAAGTCCCTAGTCAGGCCTCATTTAGAATATGCCATTCAGTTTTGGTGCCCGTATTTGCGTGAGGATATTGATAGGTTAGAAAGGGTTCAGCGTCGTGCCACGAAACTAATTCCATCATTGCGCAACAAGCCTTATAAAGATAGGATTAAAGAGTTGGACTTGCATTCACTCGAAACTAGGAGATTACGGGGGGAGCTTATTGAAGTTTTCAAAATCGTTAATAAAATCGATAACGTAAATTTTGACAAACTATTCACTTTCGATAATAGCAATACTCGTAATAACGGATTTAAGTTGCGTGGCAGACGTTTCATTACTAATATCGCTAAAAACTTCTTTACGTTTAAAGTAATTGATAAATGGAATAATCTTCCCGCGTTGTCGTTAACTCTATCAGCGTTAATATGTTTAAGAACCGTTTAGATAGGCATTTTAAAAATATTAATGTTGTTTAAAATAAAAAACAATTAGCAACAGGAGCTCTGGGGGTGGTGGTCGAGGATGAGTCTGTTGACGATTAATGCCAGCTTGTGACATGCCAGCAATAAAATTATTTAAAAAAAAAAATTAGACTAACACTTTTTGTTATTCTTTATACTTTTTTTTCTCTCCTTTATTGCATGTCTCTAACTCTCTTTACTACATGTCTGTAACTCTCTTTATTGCATGTCTGTAGTTTGAGTGGTATGATAGTGTTTGAGTTAGGAATGTATTGTAATGCGTTCTTATTTTACTTCTTTTCATCTTTCACGCCTTTTCATCCTAGTGGGCTGCATCCTCTACCTCCCTATGGAGTGGAGGATCGGTCTGCAACAGCTGGAAGAATGTGTTGCTTTGAGTTAAGAATGTGTTGTTCTTGAGTTAAGAATGTATTGCATGGTTTATAAGCGTTCTTATTTTACTTCTTTTCATCTTTTTACGGCAGAGTGGGCTCTCCCTCCCTATGGAGTAGAGGACCGTTCTGCAATCTTTCCTATTCTCTCCGACTATTTTTCTGACTTGTCGGCAGTGGCCGGCAGATGATGATATTGAGTCTTTTTCTCTTTTTCTGAATGAATGTTAACCCACGAGTGATAGGTGTTGCTAGTTAACCCCTTATTCTCTTCTCTTAACCCCCTACTCTTTCCTTTCTCTTGGGCTAACCTTAGAGTGGATCTTAGGGTCTTTGTTAGCCTTAGTTTCTGTACATCTGTAGATCCTCGGCAGAATGTTTGAAATCGTTGGTTTCCGCAAACTAAAACCTATATTAGACGCACGTGTTACGGATATGGTTTAGTTTGATACGGTTTTTGAATATGCATACACCGCTCTGCTCGACAGGTTTACCGAATGTAGGAATGAACATGGCGAGAATGGTCTAGAGCTGGATGCTTATTTAAAAGGTTTAGACTCTTCGAAATATCCAGAACTTTGGTACAAATGACTTGAGCGGTACAGGGCAGAGCTCTCCTACACTGTTCACCCTGAAGAGTTGTATCTTTATATAATGAGCAGCTGTCGTTACGATTTAGATTATTTCAACTGCCGCTATGAGTTGTGAAGAAGAGTTCACGATTGAAAAGCTCGGATCGGTAACGAAAAAAACCCCTCGATTGGAAAGGAGTGTTTATAAACGTGAATTTAATAATGATGTGGCTAACGAGGACCTCTTTGTGCGTGCTTTTGATTGTACAGTATTCTGTCCGTGTTTAGAGATAACTTGCCAACCAATTATAAGGTGGGTACAAAAATAGTACTGAACGAAATGAAGGCCCTTCACATTGAGTATAGGCACTCGCACACCTTGAGTAGTGAAATAATGCTAAATCGTATTTAGTGTATAGTAAAAACCAACAATGATGTAACTGTAGACTCCATCACGTGCGAGTTTAGTATTTTAGTTAAGCGCGGTAGAACATAAAGTGTATGTATTTTGATTTTATATAAGTTTTTCTATTTATATATATATTAATGGGTATATAGTTTTATCCTGCACTATTATTATTTTTTATATAATTTTGGTGTTTACATATATGAGGGCGTATTTGTTGTACATATATTAAATGGTTATATAGTTTTATCCTGTACTAATATTGTTATTTAAGAATGTATATATATCCTTCGCTTAATGTGTGTGTATTTTTGCTGTATATTATTTTTGAATGTATATGTATTTCCTATATATTTCAAGAATTATTTCCCTTAACTCATCTAAATAAACAGAATGCTATAATTGTGTTTTATTTAATTCTTTTGGTTGGATATATAAACGATATTAAGGAATAACTGGGGAGATGGGAATATATATGTTATATTCAAAGTATGTAACCAGCCATTGCGCGTAATGGCTGAATCTTTTAGTCATTTCGCGAAATGGCTGGTTCACCTGGTCATTTCGCTAAGTGACTAAAATCTTCAACTATTACGCGAAATGGCTGAAATTCCACCTTGGTCATTTCGTACAAGATCATTTTCCCAGTTACGTCAACTGTATGCCCTTGACAACTGGTTAGGTTAAGTTGTGTTATTTTCGTTAGTTTTAACGAAAATAACACGACTTAACCTAACCAATTGTCAAGGGCATACAGTTGACCTAACCGGGCATACAGTTGACCTAACCGTGCAAATGATCTTGTAAGTTGTGCCATTTTCGTTAGTTTTAACGAAAATAACACAACTTAACCTAACCAATTATCAAGGGCATACAGTTGACCTAGCCAGACCTTCAATGGCGGACATCGGAATTACATTGAAGGCTCGGTTAGTATTTGAAAACTTCTATATTGAAAATTCAAATTCAAATGTGTTCAAATGTGTATTTGAAGAGTATTTCTCTCTTATTTGAACAGACCTGTGGATGTATGTATGTTTTAGCAGATTTAGTTAGTTAAATATAGGTTTCTAATTTTATTGTGATGTTTGTTATTTCTATGAATTCATGACAAAAGTCATTTTAGCCATTTCACGAAATGACCAAGGTGGAATTTCAGCCATTTTGCGTAATGGCTGAAGATTTTAGTAATTTCGCAAAATGGCCAAGTGAAATAGCCATTTCGCGAAATTACTTAAAGTTTCAGTCATTACGCGAAATGGCTGGTTACACACTTTGACTGTGACATATATATACCAAATGGCTGGTTACGACTTCTAAGCCGACTGACAGATTTCTAAGCCAACTGTCAAGAATATCTGAATATATATATATATGTTAACCCCTCCGTCTATGGCCCTGAGTCGGTTCGGAATCGATGGGGGTTCTAGTTCGGAGGCAGCAACGGATATTTCTTCTATAACATTCTAATTCTTTTCGGTCGCCTCTTGTTAAACTCTTGGCTACAGACTCGCCAGACTGTTATGCCAATATCTTACTAAATTCCTGAAGAGAACAAGGCTCGAAGGAAATGATAAAAACTTTTTCTACTGTGGTTTACTTCTCAAAATGTACAGGTAGTGCTCTGAATTTACAGGGGTAGAGGTTCGACCTCTTTCGACCATGGCTCAGGCCGGAATCTAAAAAGTTAAGGAGACAAGGGGCCTCTGCCCCCTCCTCGCAGCAAGGCTGCTAACAAAGGAGTCCTAATGAAGTGCTATAATGAAGTGCTAATATGAAGAAGTGACTTAATGAAGTGCCGTAATTTTACAAATACATGTATAATATAAACCTAAATGTTTGGGGGAAGACAGTCGAAGGTTAAGTTTCCCCCTTTTAAACACATGATCAGATGTTTGAAAGATTGCAAATAAAAATTTAAAAAAATAAAATAAAAACTAATTTGTATTTTTTCGCTGAGTCTACATTTATGAAGGCGATATCATTTCGTAATAGTACACATAAGTACAAATTAAGTACACGACAGTGTTTCATATTAATAGACAATTAAGATGTTAGAAATATAATACAAAGTACATGGGGCACATATGGTTTGGATTTATATATAACATAATATGTTATAATATGTTATAAATTTGAAATCAGAGCGAACGGAGGTATTTATCTTAGAAGCGTTCGATTCTGTCGTAGTGAGCGGAATTTGATAACTTAACTCAGCATTTTTGAGTTCAATGCGGGAGGTGATATAGTTAAAAATAAAAATGAAAAAATAATACGAGAACGTATTTTTGCGTTTTCGAACGAAGGCAAAAGTTTTGCATTTCACAGATTGACACGAGTAAAAATGAATATTTAATAAAATTTATATAGGATAATGATCAAGGGAAATTAATGACGGGAAAATGTGACGTATGGATGAATATGGTTGAATAATAATACTTATACTACATAACACCACAACATTATTCTAAAGAATTTACCATACATTGAATACGGAAGATGTCCAAATACTAAGAACGTGATTCAGTGTACAAAGTATGGGAAACGTAAAGAGAATAAAGTTATTTTATGACGTCCTAGTGTATAAGTCATTATTAGAAAAGATGAATTAGATAAATACAGTAATGAATAAAGACGTACAAATCGAAATTCTATCCAAAACTCGCTTAGGCGATTTTGGCTTCTTATGTAAAAATGAACATTCAAACATAAAACTATAAGAACATAAGTACTGCATGAAGACAATGAATCCATATAACGATGGTATAGGCATTGTTCATTATTCACTTTTTACATATATATATCTGCCATTTACGCCTTCTAAGTCTTTTAATCCAACTGGCGGATTAAGCCAACTGCCGGATTTCGAGTTCTAAGCCAAGTGATGCTACCTGAGCTCCCATTATGCGTCTGTCTCTCGCAGACGTAGGATGCTCTGTCTTCCTTTCCCTCTCTCTTCCTCTCTTGCCTTCCTAAGCTATGGAAACCACTTTAGGGGGTGAGGCTGTCCCACCTTCTCCCCCAGTCTCTTTTCTCTCGCTCTCTCTCTCTTAGGTTAGGTGGACTCCCAAGCTTGTTGCAGCTGGTGAGATTCCCCCTTTTTTGCACTCTGGTGGGGTTGGCACATTGCAACAAGGGGGGGTGGGGGTGACACTGGCACTCATTTGATCAACATTGCAATTGCATATGCACTCTACTATTTTGCGGCCATAATACTCGTTTCTAGGGAAACGATGTTACTCATTGAACTAACGGCGCTGGTTTGAGTTCCTGCAATCAAGTATTTTCCTCTGTGCCAATCTATATACAGTATAAACTTGTCGATAAAGTGTTACACGTGAAAAAAAATTGTTAGCCAGGATAATTCCACGTCTAGAACAAAATGAAAAATTTAAATATTAAAATGTTTGTACAAAAGTTTATCTCAGAGTGGAAAACATGAATATAATGTAAATTAATTATAATTATACCAAATATACAGCGACTTCGCACGTGACGTGCGTGTTGCGCAAAATGAATATTAACTAACATTGGTTTAAAAAAATATAATATAACTTCATGATGTTTTATTTTAACTTTTTTCGGTTCTGTTTTTCTTTAGTTTCAATTTATTTACAATTCACTTACGAAGCAGGAAAATAATTTTTAGTCTTTTAGGAAGAACTTGTGTATGTTACAAGGATCCTGAAATTTAGAGTTTATCTTAAAATGTTTTGGGGGCCATTCCATATATATATATATATATATATATATATATATATATATATATATATATATATATTTATATATACAGGGTGTTTCAGGAGGAAAGGTCAATACTCCGGTAGGTGATAGTATCGGTCATTGTGAGAAAAAAAAGTTCATATGAACATGTGTCTAATTCTGAATGGTTACGGAGATAGAGCTGTTTGAATCTGATGCGCGCGCAGCTCTTCCTCCCACCGCGGTGGTCCCATTCAATGGCCACCAAGGTTTCCAGGCCTCTCTCCGTTAGATTATTGTTTGTGGGGGTGGATGAAAAGTCAAGTTTACAAAAGAAAGGTGGATACATGAGACGAATTGCTCGCGCGCATTTTGGATGCTGCTGCCCGCATAAAGGAACGTCAAGATCAACTCAGACGAACAACACGCGATCTTCGCACACGAGTTGCAAAGTGCATTGAGGTTAACTGTGGATTTTCAAAAACGTATTGTAAACTGTAACAAATTTGTCATTTCTGTATCTGATCCAATTCAAAATGCCAATGTTTAAACATTAAATGTTAGAGACAGTAATTGGTTTCTCTTTCTTCATTACCATTAACAATGCTTTTGTATTTGTAGATTCAAACAGCTCTATCTCCGTAACCATTCAGAATTGGACACATGTTCATATGAACTTTTTTTCTCACAATGACCGATACTATCACCTCCCGAAGTATTGACCTTTCTTCCTGAAACACACTGTATATATGAGATTGAATTCAGGATGGTCCCCTGAGATTTTTTATGATACACTCAAACCGTGCATGGAACAAGGAACTCTTCTGGGAAAATTAAATCCACTATAGTCCGAATAAGTAATGGTAAATGCGAGTGACCCGTTGCCCACGTCGGGCTAACATCATGAAAAAGAAAAAAATTATAGTTTTTGTCATTTACCATTATTTATTCGAACTATTGACAATCTGAGCTTTGCTATATTAAAGACTCTTTTAAAGACTCCGTTATCTTCTCGTTTTTATCGAAAAATCTCTTAGATCCGATAAAAAGAAATTTTATAACAATATTATTAGCATTAAGAGTTTTAGGAATGCTCTTGTGGTCCCTTTTAACACTAAGTCTCTTCGGGATGTTGTTCCCCTCCTCCATAACTTCACCTAGTCTCACAGATCTCGTGGTCTCCTGCAAAAATTCAACTGTCAAATTGTTACCCCACTTCTGGAGTTTATTAGTCCCACGCAGGGATTGTCCTAAGAGTTACATAGGTGAAACTACTGACTTTAAAAAAATGGCTCAACAATATACAGTCTGAACACAGCAGATGATAACGGCCTTGCACAAACATCTCTTAGACAGAAACCATTATATAGACATCAACAAGGCTCAATTACATTTAAATATCTACAGTAATGAAAAAAGAAAACTCGGTGAATCCTTCATTATAAGAAATATGGATAATTTCAATATTGAAAACGAAACTTCTCAGCGTAAATTTACCACCAATTTTTGTCTTTCAAAATCGCCCGTTTTTCCAAACATTTTGTGCCGTTTTTGTCGTAGTCATAACGGGTCTCGAGAAAATATAATTCATCTCCACTTCTACATTTAGTTTCCCCCACCGCCTGAATGAAGAGGGTTGCCTCCCTCTAAAAGCTTCTGGGATTTTAGTGTTTATTTTTTATCTTTTAAATTTCTTATTTTTTTTAGCTGTTTTATTACTTTTTACACATTTATTGTGCTACACACACACACACACACACACACACACATATATATATATATATATATATATATATATATATATATATATAATTATATATATATATATAAAATGAGAAGTATGAAAACTATCAGCAAAATTCTTAGCATTTTTCACCAGATGTTTCATTCCATCCTAAGAACATTTTCAATGGAATTAACCTATCTGGAACAAATTAAAAAGTAAAAATTGTAATTAAAAGAACCAAAGAAAAACAAAAGGAGTATAACTATACAATAATATATAAAAATCGTACTATGAAGAGTATGGGAAAAACAAAACGCACATTCCACGAGAGATACCAGTAAGAGACTGACGCTATGTTCAACAAAAGAGGAAGAGGGAAAATATCTCGGAAAATAAATAGTTGGAAGGTAAATTTAATTGAAATGGGTGGTTATTCCATGTTACGTTTAACAGAGGAACACTGTTCATTAAGAGATGGCTTATGAGTGTTGATATATAGAGATCGCAATATTATCAAGTTAAGATCTTCCGAATTAGTTTCTAAAATTGAAAAGTTGGTCGAGACTATGGGGTGAGAAGTATCAAAACGATGATTTTTAATGGCTGACTACTTAGGTTTCGATAGAGGCTGACCAGTTCTGAGCGATATACCTTTATGTTTACTGAACCTACGTTTTAACTGTATAGTGGTTTCACCCACGTAGTGGGCTTAGCACTTCGAACACTTATAAAACTATGCAATACTTTTCCTATAAAATGGGGCGTTTTTGCAGGCACCCGCCCTTGGTCCCTGCTTTCTACATAAAATAAATATATATATATATATATATATATATATATATGGGATGAATTTCACAATTAAACACCTGAAATGAATGAATGCTGCAAATCCACAAGGAAAAAGAAAAACGATTCCAAGGTCTTTCGTGTATTCAGAGCTACACCTCGTCAGGGAATGAAGAAGAAGGCAAGATGCCCATAAATATATACAACGTAGCGGAAACCAAAGCAATTAGCACATACTTAGCAAAAGTTAATGAGAGGCAAAAGGAATTTTAACATGATATTGTCAATTTTATACATTCCCGCACTGTTATTGAAATTTTTTTAAAATGAATAAATGCACATTCTAGAATATTTCTCTCTATTATATCTCTGTTTTCAGCAAGCGCTTTAGAACTATCCCACTTGATGCTATGATTACATCTATACATGTGGTTAAACAAAGCATTGGAATTATTAGCTGTTCTACACGCATATTTATGCTGTTTTACCCTAATATCTAACGTTTTACCCGTTTGTCCTCTATATACTGAGTTACATTGTGTACATCCAATCGAATACACACAACCAACAACATTTTCCGGGCTATTCTTTATTAAGCTTGATTTAACAGTATTATTATACTTAAAGACTACATTGATGCCAATTGCTTTAAGTAAAGTCGGAAGATATTGAAAATTAACATGGTAAGGTAGGCTAAGGATATTTCTACGCTCAAATTCCTTTACAGTTACATTA
>JAJOZX010000274.1:1010000-1045000 GCA_023014485.1 Bathynomus jamesi | reverse complement strand
GATTATTGCTACGCGTAATATTTATGTCTAGGAATGGTAAAGAATTATCATTTTCAGTTTCAGAAGTGAATTTCATTAGCCATTTTTTTATTACATTGAAACTCCCCTTTACTAAAAATATGGTTGTATTTGAATTTGCTATAATAATTATAATAAAAAGTAAAAGCCAGATTTCTGAGAGTTGATTTAAATCTACAGTACGTGGGTCATCTTTAGTGACGTTAATAATGGGGAACAGGTTCAACTCTGCGTATAATTTTTCAAATGATAGGAAATGATGCTCAAAGCCAATTTTTCTTCCGCCGTTAGGTAGACGATTGTTTTGTTCTATTTAAATCTCCCGGTCATATTGAACTTTTTCTTAAATACTTAAATTCAAAACATAATCTATACTATTAAAACTATAAAGGCGTGCATGTGTAACGCAAAAATTGGATCACCTGAAGATCAGGGCCCCGAGCCTTCTTTAGTTAACCTTATAAGGCTAACTAAAGAAAATATCACGACTTAACCTAACCAATCGTTAGGTCAACTGTACGCCCTTCACGATTGGTTAGGTTAGGTCGTGATATTTTCCTTAGTTAGCCTTATAAGGGTAACTAAAGAAGGCTGGGGGTCCTGATCTTCAAGTGATCCCAAAAATTTAGTTATAACAACTAAAAAAACAAAAATAATGACTGGAAAAGAATGTAAACAACAATGTTAATAGTGTAAAGGGTTTTTATACACTATATATTTGTTTATCCAATGATAGGGGTTAATGTGTGACGTGCTGGTTTGGTGGTTGTATGATAGTGTTGAATGGTAAATGTGTCGTGTCGTAGTATGAAAGTAAACTATTTTATGAATGTATTTTTTGTTCTGAGATGGAGTGTTGTAATTGTTGGAATCTGCAAGCGTGAGTTGTGTAAATCCAAGGTGTATAAATTTAACTATGAAACGATAATTATATTGTATTTAATTTTGTTATAAAGCTTTGCTTGAAATATTTGATATATTTATATTAAAGTTTTCTTAAATTTTGAAAGGTAAGTTGGTATCTTGATTTATAGGATTGTGGGTGCTACTATAGCGTGATTCCTACCGGTGACTTCGATACTATAGGGTGATTCCTACCCGTTTTGGTTCGAAACTACAGTACTGTAGAGTGTGATTCCTATCCAAGGTATAAATGAAAATATAATAAATATAAAATGCTATTTATTATTCAATTTTATTTATTTAAAAAATAGTTTCGGTGCTACTATAGTATGTGGTCTACCTACGATTGGTTAGGTTTAGTCACGATATTTTCGTTAAAACTAACGAAAATATAATGACTAAACCTAACCAATCGTCAAGGGCGATGGACATTGGAATGTAAACAAGCAATTAGTAAACTAGGTAAGAAGCTATAATTAAAAGGTAGACCGCCGAATCGAGGTAGGAATCACGCTATAGTAGCACCGGATTGTGTTAAGTTTAATTGAATATCAAAGAAGTAAAACGAATAGTGAAGGATACTGTTTGAGGTATGGATTTTGTATTTTATCATATTATGTGAATCTTGAAAGTAACATTTGTAATTCATTTAGTTTGTTTTTAAATAACTTTAATTAATAACAAGCTGATGTGCCCGTCCATGAACACACACACGCACACCTTTACAGTTTTTTATAATATACAGTGTAGATTGTTATAGGTACCGGCCAAGCCCTAGAGTTCTGTGAAGTGGATTAAATCTGAAGCCTCTTTATATAGGGGTATGGTGTTTCATTTGCAATCTATCTACTATACTGTTATCTACTGTACTATTAAAACTACTAAAGGCGTGCGTGCGTGTAACGAAAAAATTTAGTTATAACGACTAAAAAGCAAATAATGACTGGAAAACAGCGTAAACAATATTAAGAGCTATGAAAATTCACAAAACAAATATTAATAGTTAAAATACTAAAATGTCACTCAAAACTTAAAAATAATCAAAACAATTTGAAATAATCGACTGGTGAAGTGATCAAATTGTATAGAACTATTCAGAAATAAGCTAATTAATTGTGAAGAACGCTGTTAAATTGGACACATTTACCTAAATAAGCACATTCTTCGTCCCTGACAACATTCATCTTTTCACCTTCCAGAATATTTTTTCAGTATGGAATTGGGGTCACCCATGAAACGTTATGTCGATCAGTTAGTACACATCTCCATACGACTTCAGCATCCTTTGTACTATCGGACGGTTACAGAAGGTGATAGTGCATGTTTTTTCAGAGCAGTTTCAGATCAAATTCGGAACCACCCCGAAGTTAGAAATGGTTTTGCTCCTGAAATCATAAACCCTGCTGTGAGCCATTCAACTCTACGTACACGTACAGTCATAGTTGAATACGCAATTCAAGCATCACGTCAGGCGACTCCTGGGTCTTCTCTATCTTTAAGTGCAGCTCAATATAATCGTGCTGATTATCCACTGGACCATCCTCCAAACTGGAATAAGTATTTGCTTTCCATGCAAAACCCACACCAATGGGCTGATGATATTTTTGTTGAGCCCACTGCTTGATATCTTAACAGAGATATTTGTATTCTTTCTGATACCAACACTGTCCAGCAACCTCTTACAAGAATTTCAGGAAATTACATCGCACCTCTTCAGCCATGTACTGTGAAGTAGTTCTTCAACAGCATGGTTGCCCAGACCAAGCTTCTATTTTACTGTGTAGATTTAATGAAACGTTATCAAGTACCAAATAAAAATAAAAATAAAAAAATAAATAAAAAAGGAGATGCTAGCTTATCTTTGTTCTTTTGTTGATTCACGTGCTTATTTTTTTCACATAGTACTTTGCTCTGATTTTTTGTGTACTCAAATGACGAGCGTTTTTTTCCTTAAAAAACACTCTGTATATGTAGAAAACCTTGACGTCGTCATGGTGTTTTTTACCAATAGTCGATTGGTAAAACATGGCAGTCATGGACGGGCACATTAGCTAGTAACGTTAAATTCACTTCTGAAACTGAAAATTATAATTTTTTACCATTTACCTGCAGTACAGAAGGTTGTATATTTTAAACTTCCCTATTGTGGACCTAAAAGTCTCGTATTAAAGAGGAAATTTAATAAACTAATTAATAGATTTCATCCACAAATTTCTGTTAAATGTATTTTCATATTAGAACGTAAATTACACTCTTTCTTTAAATTTAAAGATAAAATTCCAAGGCCATTGTGCTCATCAGTTATCTACAGATATACATGTGGCGATTGCACATCGTCGTACGTTGGCATGACCACACGCCAACTCCAAGTTTGTATCGAGGAACACAAGGGTATTAGTAGTCACACTAAAAATAGACTTACGAATTCCTCACAGTCATATTATACGTTCCCACTCCCATCAGTTAGACCACCCAATTAGATCTAATAACTTTTCAGTTATTGCAAAAACTAATAAATACGCTCTTCCCTTTTTGCAAATAATACTCATTTTCAAACATAAACCAGGTATAAATCATCGTACCCCATTCTCTAACCTCAATATCCTTCAATAAAAATTTTCTTTTCCAACATCCCAAATTAACGACCTTCAACAAATTGCATCCCTCTTTCACATATCTCATTCTCTGCTGCGTCTGTGATCAAGTAACTTGTACCTTTTAAGGTTTTATAGACTTTAATGTTTTATATTTTAAACTTATCCATAATGTTCCCCTAAATTATTTTATGTTTTTACTGAAATTTACTCTCATCATAAAGGTAAGCCCCTTTTATGAGTTTCTTTTGTAATATTTTATATTTTAATTGCGTTACTTAACTTTATAATTTCATAACTGTTTTAATTTTTAGTTTGTGATATTTGTGTTGTCAATATTTAAAATTGTTTTAAATTCATATTTGGTTTTTTAATTGTGTATATTATATACCTCTCATTTTAGCATAAAGTTGACATTAGAATATGTCGAAAACTTTGACTATAAAATATTTGCATACAGGACTGGGCTTTTTGTTCCTTTTATATACAGGGTGGGCGGAAAGTAGCTCCCTATTTTGGATTGGTAAAAAAATACGTATATTATCCATTTATTTCAGAAGAAATAATATGAAAAGGTAGGCATACATGGTAGGTTTTCTCTAAAATTCAATGTGGGCTCCAACTCTTTCCACCAGCTTCTGGAGCCGCCCAGGAATGGCGTCCACTGACTTTAGCAGGAACTCCGGCGGGATGGAGGACATGACTTCCCGAATTCGGTCCTCCAGTTCTTCCAATGTCCTCGGTTTGGTGCGGTAGACTTCTTCCTTTACCCACCCCCAAAGAAAGAAGTCGCACGGTGTCAAGTCGGGGCTCCTGGCTGGCCATTGTTGTCCGTGAGTGGCTGGATGCCCACTTCCTGGGCGTTGGATGGGTCGTCGTGGTCCACATCAATGGCCAGCCAGGAGCCCCGACTTGACACCGTGCGACTTCTTTCTTTGCGGGGTGTGGGGTGTAAAGGAGAAGTCTACCGCACCAAACCGAGGACATTGGAAGAACTGGAGGACCGAATTCGGGAAGTCATGTCCTCCATCCCGCCGGAGTTCCTGCTAAAGTCAGTGGACGCCATTCCTGGGCGGCTCCAGAAGCTGGTGGAAAGAGTTGGAGCCCACATTGAATTTTAGAGAAAACCTACCATGTATGCCTACCTTTTCATATTATTTCTTCTGAAATAAATGGATAATATACGTGTTTTTTTACCAATCCAAAATAGGGAGCTACTTTCCGCCCACCCTGTATATACCGTACATATATAAATCAGGGATTGCATTCAAAGTTCATATCAGTAGCTGCAGTATACCTATACTTTTTTAAATTTTTATTTCTATTTTAATAACCGCAAAAAGAAATTTCTTCACCTTTACCTGTATCTCTACCCACTAAAATTTCAATATAGATGTACCTGTATCTATCATGCTGTTTTAAAATGAACGTATTTGAAAGTACTACTAATAAACAGTCGTGTTATTTCGATTATTCTCATTTTCTAGCCATCTTCCTTCTGAGAAGTAAAACAGAAGGTGGAGCACATTATAGAAAGAAGAGGCCTTTCTTAAAGCTTATTTTATTTATATTATTTGCAGAGAAGAATACTTGCGGTTCTTTGATTACTCAGAGTATATGTAAACTATTCTTCTTCTTCTTCTTCTTCTTCTTATATTATTATGATTATTATTATTATTTTTATTATTATTATTAATATTAATAATAATAATAATCTTCGAAATTCTCTGAACTGAACTTGAGAGAGCATTTGAACTCGGGCTGCTGAAACCGGAGTCAAATGGAAAATAAAATCCCCGAGTGTAGGAAATTGATTTCACTCACCTTTTTCGTTGAGGGAAATTTTCAGCAGTTGATGACGTTTCTTTCAATAAAGGGAAAACTTGGACTAAATAAGAGGAAGGTATGATACTTTGTTTTTATACAGTATGTAGTTTTTGGAAGAGATTTTTCCGAGTTATTGCACCCAAATCTGTTCCATGTTTCGTTCGGTTTATCTTTTTGGGAAAAAGGATTTAATTTGTCAGTAGAAGATCTTACTAAAAGGTATTATAGTTTGAGAAAGGCAGCTGTCATTGTATAAAAATGAAGGAAGAATGGAGAATGGAAATATTTCATTAACTATTTTTGTTTTTGTTTTTAGCACAAAACAACCCGTAATGCATGTTGCAATGTTTAATACAATGAACTAACAATAGTGAAAATTTATACATGTGTCAAGCTTTAACCATGTAAGATTTATTATGAGACTTCAGAAACAACAATACACAATTTATTTTCAATTCTGTGCACGTCCGTACATGTTCAGTCTGATCTGTTTTCAACAAAATTTTCCCTAAATGCCAAACTGAAGTTTTATTTAGCGCTCTTTCGGTTCTAGATTTTCCTAAATGACAATTGGTACTCTTTGCGCAACTTACACTTCATGAAGCACCACAATGAAAATGCGTTCCTGTATGAAGCCAAAGACATAAAGTGCATTTATATCCTGTTATATCCTATACAAAATTGGGAAAAAATATTGCGCCATATTTTGAGATTTTACTTCAATGAAAATTTCTACATGATAAACTTACTGAGTACAACGTTATAGCGTGTTTAATAGGTTTAATAGTCATTGTTTAATGGTTGCGCTAATTCAAAAAATATTACAATAAAAACTTCAGTGTAATGTGATTTTAGTTTCTGAAGAGGCATTTCACGCCAAACATTGGTGAATACATTATAACTTTTGAAGTTTACTTGAGGTTTCTCTTTATCTGCGTGTACAATATATATACACTGGAACCTTGCTTAACGAGCATAATTCGTTCCCGAATTGTGCTCGTTATGCAAAATGCTCGTTAAGCAAGGCAATTTTTTCCATAGGAATCAATGTAAAATATGATAATGCGTTCCATGCTTAAAAAATACTTAAAATAATATTTATAATGATATTTAAAGGCGTTTTTTAAATTATTATTGCATGAAATGAAAAGATTATTAATAAAAATTAACCCAAAAGAGAATGTAAATAATTAGTAAACGGTGAAATTTATAATAACTTACGAAGAGAGAAGGTGCTCCTGACGCACGCAAAGGAAATGAAGAGACAGGGGAGGAGGAGAGGGTTATTGAGGGGAAGGAGGAGAATCGTCTTCGTTCAATGCAATAACATTCTCGACGAGCTCACAGTCACTAGCTTTAAATTTTTTAGAGGCACTTTCACTTTCTTTTGGATCCTTTTTCACGAGGAAATGTCTAGAGACATTTGTTTTTGTCTACGCTTTAAATTTTGACGAAATATTTTGCTCGTTAAGCAAAGTGTCGCTCGTTATGCAAGGTAATTTTCCCCCATTCTTTTGGCTCGTTATACGAATTTCTCGTTATACGAGGCACTCGTTAAGCAAGGTTCCACTGTATATTAGGGCGGCTCGTTTTTACACTTTTTTCGATATTTGATTGGGGGTAGTGCGGAAAAGTTGCGATTTGGAGAGAAAATAAAGTGTGTCAAATTTTTTTGATCTACGTCAATACCTTCCGGTAGCGGCGAGTCCTTAAAAATCGAAAAATAGGCCTAAAAACACAAAAAATTTATGTAATTTTATATAATTTTTATATAATGTTCATTGTTCAATGACTGCTATTAATTTATTCAAGCCTATAATAGTGTTCTCAGGGTTGTTTGCACAGAAATATACCGGAATTAACATTTGTATAACATCTTGTTAAAACTTGCTTTAAATCAATATTTTGGATATTTTAACGGCTAAGACGCCACCGGAAGTTATTAACAGATTGTGCTGAAATTTTTATTGTTTATTTTGTAAGTCTTTAAAACCATTTTCCAATCTACCCCGTTAGGCCTATTTTTCGATTTTTAAGGACTCGCCGCCACCGGAAGGTATTGACGTAGATCAAAAAAATTTTACACACTTTATTTTCTCTCCAAATCGCAACTTTTCCGAACTACCCCCAATCAAATATCGAAAAAAGTGTAAAAACGAGCCGCCCTAATATATATATATATATATATATATTATATATTATATATATATATATTATTTATAATGTAAAGAACGACGCTTGTGTAGAAGAGCGTCCGCACAAGATGGGGAGAGAGAACAAGCAAATGAAAAATGAGGCACCTCCCAGGAATCGAACCCGGGATCATCCAATTGCCGGATATGCTAACCATTGCACCAAGGTCCCCAATCAGTCACAACTCGTAATTCTCCCACATACGAGCGGAATCGAATGCCCTGATGGGGCACCTTCTCATGCCGTACATATATACATTTTAACTGCAAACAACACACAGGGCATTCGATTCCGCTCGTATGTGGGAGAATTACGAGTTGTGACTGATTGGGGACCTGTTGTTTGCAGTTAAAATATATATATATATATATATATATATATATATATATATATATATATATATATATATATATATATATATATATATATATATATGGGGGGGAGTAATTTTTTTCTACTTATGAAAGGATTCTGGGAGAACGCTATATTTGCCTTATAACATCATCCAGAATGCTGTATAAATTACCGATTACTTCCTACTCAATGTCATTCCATTCTCATCCGGGGACGGCGAGTGGAAATGCTCGAAATAGGAATTTCAAATTTGAGAAAGAGTTTCTTGATTTGTGAAAAGGTAAAAAATGAGATTGTAACGTAATTGTGAGTGAAAGGGGTATTTTCTATGAAAAATCTAACTTGAAGGAAATCTTACAGTGGGAACACGAATGGATCAATTTGAGAATTGTCGCCTTCGAGGTTCTTACTCGCATATTTTTCACTCTTGGTCAAGGAATAAAATGGGAATGACATTTGAGTCGGAAGAGATTCCCAAATGTTTGCGAACCACAATGTCTCGAGCCTCGCAGAGGTAACTGGTGACTCAGACGTATTCATTATAGTCTAATGAAAATAATTCAGTTCAATCGAATTATCCAGACTATTCATCAGTCCTGCCAAACCTTAGCTTCATGATGCGAAAATGTTTATCTGTTAATTTTCATTTTTATTTTTAGTGCTCGTTTTAGCTTTTATTATTCATATCTGAAAATTACCTCTCTACCAATATAATGTTTCATTTATATAAGTAATCTTAAAATGTAAACACTGATCCAATTAATTTCTTGTACCACTCCTTAGCTACACATTTACATCGACCAACCAGATTTTCTGAAAGCAATTATACACCCTTTCGCAGTCCTGTCACTGAGATGTCATTCCGCTGAAATTCAAAAATCTTTTATTTACCATTCGTCTCAGAATGGACTCGCTACCTTCCACTCTCTACTCCATATTTAGTATTTGAATGCTTAAAACTAGATAATCTAATTCCCTCTGTGATAACAAAAGGCAGCTTTTGTCGTATGGTTCAGCTTATCCTCTAAACTGTTTAATTATTTTTTATTTAATGAAGGGAGTGTTCATGGGTAAACTAAATAATACTCATTGTTTTTGTTATAGATTTTGTTGCGTCATCTTCCAATGTTTAATGAGAGAAAAACTTTTTTATTTAGTTTAATAACTTCTAAGGGACCTTACGTTATTTTAAAGTTTTTACAAGATTTTGACATTTTACGACACTTTAATTTCATGGAATATACATACCTCCAAATTACCTTCATATATTTGCGCGCCTTTTTGCTGTGATTTATATATTAAAAAATTCAAAATTCAAAAATTCTTATCCTGCAGAAGTGTTCCAGTTCCCATAAAAAAAGAAGAAAGCCGAAATCAAGATCCAGAGCCTTCGAAATACCTTGACACTCTGCGTTTGAATGATTGAAGGTCTTAGAAAGATGGATTAGGTATAGATGGATTGAGGAATGCTGTTCCAGAGCTGACCGATTGAGTAGATGAAAGATTGAGAATACCGATTAACCCTTGCGTTAAAGAGATAGACAGAAAAGGGATGAGAATGTGCTGTAGGTCTGATATTGCAAGCTCTCCTTAAAGGAGGAGGCATGCAGTTAGAGTTCAGAAAACCAGTGTCGTTATAATAGTGATAGTGCAGTCAGTAAGAGGTAGGAAAATGATGAGACGAAAAGTCTTTCATTCTACCTGATCAAGTAGAGCTGTGTGGGTTGAGCCATCCAACCACATGAGAATTGTACTCCATACAGAGGCGGACAAGACCCTTGTATAGAGACAGCAACTGAGTGGGGGTGAAAAAACTTCGGAGCCAGTACAGGAAAGAAAATCAAAGATGAAGGCAAAGAATAAAGGATAGAAACCGAAGGAGGGCAGTTTCGAAATTAAGGATTTGTGCCAACTTTCGATATGTCTTGTGCAATAGCAAAGGTTTCACCGAAATCCCGAAGTGAGGATAACCAAGAGTCAGAGAGATATACAAGAAGATCTCCAATGGAGCGTCCCCATACTGACGATCAAAAAAGACATCTTTGGAAGAGATTCTAATTTCGGGCAATTAAGTCAAAGGGAGGAGGAGATGGAGAAACATCACTGGAATCGTTCATGGTTGAGTTGGAGGTGAAAGTCCAAGCGAAGTGTTTAACTTTATCAGGAGAAGAGACGGCAACTTAGCCGTTGGAATGGAAAAGAGTAGGGAAAGAAGAAAGTTGTTAGAAAGGTTTTTGGCTAGGTGCCAGAGAGAGCGAGAAAAATTAGAATTGGATAGGTTTTCACATTTTTGCTTGATGAAGAAATTTTTGGCGAGTCGAAGTACATATTTTGCATGATTTCGGGCAGAAATATAAGCATAGAGAATCAGGAGTTGGATGGCGACGGTATCTTCTGAAAGCCTCCTCCTCCCCGAAAGAATCATCTACATGATGCACTCAGCGCACTCGGAAGGGCCAGGGCCACGGAAGCAGTAATCATTCCATACGGACCTCCAAGTCGGCGGCGCCAAAGTACCAAAGGAAGGATCGGAAGAACGAACTGGAGCGATGGGACAAGAAACGGATATAAAATTATGGTCGGAGGAGCCCAACAGAAAGAAAAGTTTGAGAGAGTAAGAAGTAGTATGGTTGGTTAGAAATAAATCCAGAATGTTGAACCTATCTCCAAGGCCATTGGAGATACAAATAGGGTACTGTACAATCGGTTCTATGCTCTTCAAGATATACAAGTTGTAAAATAGCTCACCAGAGATGTCAGTGAAATGGGAGGAAAGCCATAGGTGGTGGTGAACATTGAAATCGCCTAAAATGGAGATTTCAGTGAAGGGAGAGTGGAATAGAATGTATTTCACTTTATAAGTGAGGTAATCAAAAAGTTTTTGAGTCACTAGAAAGGTAAGCAGCGCAGATGCATTCAGCAGATGCATTCTAGCCGTAGCTAGAGGGTGTAGAATTCGAAAGAATTCGCGATTCAAGTTAGTGAATACGACAGGAAATTAAGTTGTGTACACATACGCAACATCCACCTTTAACATGAAATTGAGTATAGAGAAAGTAGGAAGATACAGAAATGGAGTTGCTGTCAGTTGTCTCAGACAGCTGAATTTCAGTGAGGAAAAGAAGATGGGGTTTAGAGGAGTCCTTTTTGAGGAAAGGCCAGGAATGTTGCAGAAGTTTATGCAAAGTGAATCAGGCAGAGGTCGAGGAGATCTCGAATGGGAAGTAGCAGAACCAGCCCCACTCCCTGGGTCTGCGTTCCCGGTACCGGCAGCCGGGGAGCCAGATGTGGGAACATTTATGGTCTCCTCCCTAGAGGACTCCGAGGCTCTTAAAAATTATGTAATTTTTTTTTTTAATTTTTTTTTATTTTGAAAAGAACAACTAGTGTGTAAGATACATGCACTCTATGTGTAGTGAGGAATGGAGAAGGGGGGCATGCTGGCGTGCTCACACGGTAGATGAGACGCAGAAAAAAGATCAGCTAAGGAGGACAGTGACAGGAGAAATGGGATTTCCAGGACTCCCTGTCTCCTGCCTGACGTCTCCCCCGGAGTATTTCCCTGGTTGATTGGTATCTACAATCTCCTCCTATAAATGTTTTAAGGAAATCAATATGTCTTGCATAAAGATTTACAGTATTTTCAATATTTTTCTGTGCAGTTTTGATATCTGATATGACATTAATATATTTAAAGTATTCTAATCTGAATATGCCATTATGAGCGATGAATTGTTTTTAGGCACAATTGATGGGATTTAATTAATTTATCACAAGAAAAGAAATGGCAAGTAATAGTAACAATACACATTACAAAAAGATTTACAATATTTCAATATTTTTCGGTAGAATTTAGCTATCTGATATGACAATATATTTAAAGTATTCTAATCTGAACATACCATTATAAGGCATGGAAGTTTTTTTTTTAGGTAAAATTGATGGGATTTAGTTAATTTATAATAGAATGGAAATAAAATGGCAAATAATAGTAATAGATATGATAGTGGTCGAAACTACCGTGTCGGAAAGGTTTGTGAGTTTTGAAAGTCTGGACGCAGGATTTGAACTTCAATAGCAGGTGTATCCATGTACGTCCATAATTAGGGTTACCTAACTTAAATATAGAGCATCTGGCTTCATTTAGACCAATGGTGCACAAACTTTTTTGATGTGAGGGCCAAGCGAAGAAAATAACTAAATGTATTAGCCTACTTACTTTCCATCTAAGTCATAAATTGGGTCACTTTTATATTCTAACTTTTTCATTGAATTGAAAAGACCCGTGGGGCCACTGAAAAGACCCGTGGGGGACACATTTGGCCCGCGGGCCAGGGTTTGTGCATCACTGATTTTGACAGTCAGAGAATGTACCTAGAGTTACTGATTCATTCATTAGTTTTGCTTTTGGGGTTGCAATTTCCTCCGATACTAATTTGTATATTTTTCCTACATATTATGATCATTTTAACATTTTAGATCGACTGAATAACACTTTAACTTCCAGAAATTTGCTCTTGAAGTAGAGAATGAATCTGAAATCTCATTTTTGGATGGTTTCGTGAAAGATTGACCTCGGATAAACCCGCCTTTCCAGTATTTCGTAAAAGCACTCGCACGATTATTCTTACGTGCATTGGTTTACAGGTCACCCTACATGCTTTTAGAATCTGCAGTCCTCAATTTTTAGATTGTGAAATTAATTATATTAAAAAGTCCTTCAGTAAATTAGGTTATCCTCGTAATTTTATCAATAAATCAATTTATTCTATAAGGAGAAAATTTATAGAGGTTAGACAGGTTAAGAAGGAATTTATTACAAAAAATTTAGTTGTTCTCCTTCTGTATATCGTACACCGCGTGGAAAAAATATAAAAGTAATTTCTAAGATGCCGTGTAATACGCGAAATTTGTTGAGCAATACTAGTTGAAACATACAAAAGAACAATATTGGTACCTATAAAATTCCATGCGCTAATTGCACTAGCGTATATTATAAGTAAAACTAATGCTTACAAAAGAAAAATATACCAGCGTAAGTATGTCTTAGGGTGGGAGATAATACATCAGTCCTACATTTACACAGAAGTAATAACGAACATAAAATTGCCTTAAACGGTTCTATCATACATTAAATTATAGAACTGGACATGAAAAACAGAAAAATGATAGAATCTTTCCCCATAAAAAAAATGCAGATAACATTATTATACACAAAGTATTGTTAACCATTGATAATGTCACGAATGAAATTATTTTAAATGATCGAAAGTTAAAAAGTATCTTAAATGACTTTGGTCCTGCAAGATGTTCCTTGGCGCATGCAGATAATTAGTCGTAGCTTCGTTTCCTTCTTGAAAATTTTGTCTTTCTTCGTGCCTGATCGAAGAAGGGTGTCTCCTTTCGGAAAACTTTGCCCATGTTTTTAGTTTAAATTTAGAATTTAAGATTTAGTTTTATTCCTTTTGTACTTCATTTTATTTGGGAGATATTGCCTCATATATATATATATGTATATATATATATATATATATATATATATATATATATATATATATATATATATATACAGGGTGTCCCATAAGTCCGGCATCATAGGAAAAATAATAAAAAAAGGCAAAACAAAAGCTTTTATTTACAGAACGTGCTCAATATGTATTGTTCCGTAGCCCATTCACAAAATTCCATCCGCCGGTCGGGATCATCTTCGCTTAATTTCTGTAGGATCTGAAGTTTATATGGATGCCATTTGTGAGCCTGAAGAATGCGATGGATGCTACTTTTCGACACTCCTGTCTCGGCGGACAATCGCCGAAGAGACTTATTGGGACTTCTGTTAAAATGAGCCAGGATAGCAGTCGCTGTATCATCGTCAGTGGACCTCCTTGAAGGTCCACTGCGTGGTTTATCTTCTATGGATCCTGTTTCCTTAAACTTTGCAACAAGTCTGCTAACACAACTCTGTGTTATTGGCTCGCGGTCTGGATGCAGTCTGTTAAATTCAGCAGCGGCCTCTCTTTGACTCCGATTTCCTATGAGTAGAATTATCTGGATTCGTTCTTCCGTGCTCACAGACATTATGGCCTGTAGAAAGAGAAAAATATGAATTATGGTTTGTAGAAATAGAAAAATATGAATTTCTCCTATGATGCCGGACTTATGGGACACTCTGTATATATATATATATATATATTAATATATATATATATGTATATTATTATATATATATATGTGTGTGTGTGTGTGTATATATATATATATATATATACATATATATCACACACACATTATTTATATATATAATGTGTGTATATATATATATATATATATATATATATATATATATATATATATATATATACACACACACACCTCATTAACCTCGTTTGTTCGGTGTGTTGGTCTCTCTTCACACGAAGGTCAAGCTGGTGACCCCGCCTCTGGGCCTGGCTTGGTGGAGGAGCGAGTTGCTCTCTTGCACTTTCCACCGCACATAGCCAGGTACACCCAGATCATCCGATACCGTCCTAAGCCAGACATCTAGTCTTCTTTTGAAGACCTCAACTTTCACCCCTGTAACGTTTCTGAGGTCCTTTGGAAGCTGGTTAAAAAGTTTTGGTCCGCTGACAACCAAGCTATTTTCCTCCAGTACTGAAGAGGTCCTTTGTCGGGCCTTTAATTTGGGAACACTACACAGTCTGCCTTTCCTATTTTCCAGTGTTGTTTGGATGGTAATTGGGTTTAGTTTGAGGTTTGTTACCAGTTTTTCGATCATTTTCCTTCTGTAGATTATGGTGTACCTTTCTCTTCTTCTTTCCATGGAGTACAAATTTAGTTTACGTAGTCTTTCGCAGTAGTTGAGTTCTTTCCAGACATCAATCTTGGCTGAGAAATGTCTCTGAATTTCTTCTACTTTTTTAATTTCTTCCTTTTTATGTGGGGACGTCAAAACTAAGCAGTATTCAAGTTTTGGTATGATCAGCGTTCTCAGCAAGGGAATCATTACTGTCTGTCTTGTCCCTTCCATTGAACGTTCTTAGTACCTGTCCCGCGACTCTTTTTGCTTTGTTTATCGCTATCTGATTTTGTGTTTCGAATTTCGTTTCATCGGTCATTATTACTCCCAAGTCAACCGCTTCCATGCTTTATTGAATTTCCTCTCTATCTGGAGCATGACATGCAATCTGTTTAAGTTCCTTATTTCTACCACATTTCAAGAACTGAAATTTCTCGGTGTTGAATGTCATGTTGTTGTCTTCTGACCATTTGTATATTTTGTTCGTGTCCCTCTGCAAGGCCTACACCTCATTTGCATCGCTGATTTTTCTGCTGATTTTTGTATCGTCCGTAAAGGATGTTAATATGTTGCTGTTTACTCCACTGTCTGTCTGTTAGCATGATAATGAACAGGAGTTGGGCCAGTACTATACCTTGTGGTACTGAGCTGCGTACTTCTGATTCTCATGATGAAATACCTTGAATTTTGACGACCTGTAGACGTTCTCTGAGGAGGTTGTAGAGTCATTTTTCCACTTTGCCTGTTATTCCCAGATGTTTCATTTTATGTGCTATTATACCATGATCACATTTGTCGAAAGCTTTAAGAAAATCTGTGTATATGACATCGAAGTTTTCATTGCCTTCAACTGCATCTAGGATATTGTTATAGTGCTCTATAAGTTGTGATAGGCATGATCTTTCTGATCGGAATCCGTGCTGATTTTCGTTCACTCTTTCGAATGCCTCGAAGAAGACAGATTTTCTCTCCAACTATTCTTTCAAATACTTTGGTGATATGAACGTCAATGACACTGGTCTATATTTCTTTGCTTGAGATCTGTCCCCTCCTTTATATATAGGAACAATGTTTGCTCTTTTCAAGATGCTCGGTATTTCCCCAGTGTCTAGGGATCTTCTCCATATCCAGTATAAGGGTGTAGCTATTTCATTTTTACAATTTTTATTCAATAATGCGTTCCATTTGTCCGTACCTGCTACATCTTCTGGGGCAAAATCAAAGTCTGTTATACAATCTCCTTGTAATTTCTCTTCGAAGAATGCATCTATATTCAGTATCGCTTTGTCACTTTGGGGTACTGAAGACTGATTTATACTGGGCTCTCAATGTTTCAGCTATTTCTTTTAGATCGTCCGTTGGTTCATTATTTCCTTTCCTTAAGGGCCTGACAGAGGCGCGCGTTTTTGATTTCCTTTTCGCATAGCTATAGAAGTATTTTGGATTTTCCTTTATTGTTTCTACCGCCTTTTCCTCTTCCCCCTCTGTATGGCCTTTAATACAGGGTGTCCACAAAGTCCTGTTCCGGGTTTAAAATTTTATTACAACAAAACCAAAAGAGAGAATAACGCAGTTTTTTGCATTTTGTTGCTTAACTAATAAAGTTTTTTCTTGATTTACAGGTTGTAATCTGAGTGTCAAGTTGCTATTGATAGAAGCTTGAACGAAAATGGAGACTACACAGGAGAAAGCTCAATGTGTAATGTGGCTTGTAAAGCTTGGACTATTTGCACTTTATACACTTAAAGATGCAATTTCTTGTGTACATCATTGTGTACTGTTGATCTTGGTAGCTGCAGTTCACGTGAGGTACGACGAATAGATTTTCTAGGGCTGCGTTGGAACGTCTTTTGGACGAGACTTGGCGTGTCAAACACACTTCCTGTCTCCCGAAACTTGCAAAACAACCTCCTGGGTTGGAGGGAGAATCCTTGCCATATTTTCGGCGGTAATTCCGTTGGACAGTTTTCACTGATTTCGACTCCGCAAACCGCAAGCCGCCATTTTCGTTCAAGCTTCTATCAATAACAACTTCACACTAAAATTATAACCTGTAAATGAAGGAAAAAACTTCATTAATTAAGCAACAAAATGCAAAAAAACTGCATTATTCAATCTCTTTTGATTTTGTTGTAATAAAATTTTTAAACCGGAACAGGACTTTGTGGACACCCATGTATATACAGTATATCAGGCAAACCTTTGAATTGTACTAAATAAATGATATTACTTCAAAATAAATGTTGCTTAGATCTTGGAATTAACCATTTTCAAAATTCCTTCGAAAAGTAAAGTTTTTGGAGTGATATTAGAGGGTGGAGTGAAAATATTAAACCGTCTTGCCTCACTCATGATTTGGTGTATTGACCCTCTAGAAGTTCTAAAAAGATAATATTTTCTTTTTAGGACCCTCCACCCGCCGCATTTTTGCCGAAAACAAAATGGCAGAAAGTCATATTTTGAAAGACCCTTAGTATAATATTTATCGGTTTTTGAGAGAAGATATCACGTTATAGTGTGCGTTACTTGGTTATAACTATGATAACGAGTAAATATACTCACACAACACAAGCGATACTTACCAATCACCAACTACTTAAGAACACACAGACGCTTATCTAAACATCAGTTTCACTCGAGGTCAATGACATCTTGCATATGGCTGATAAGGGATGGGGGTAGGAGCCGCATGCTGCATATTGTAGCATAGGTGGCTACAAAGACTATTGAGTAAAATATGTTTACATTTTAGTTTTAGAGCTTATATATAATTTGTTTTAACTAATTCCGTGTTTTGTATTTTTTCAGATTTTCATAATGTGATATTTCTGTAGAAATTTAACCTCAGATCTAAATATGGAAAAATCCCTACACATAATGTCTTACCTTCTAATATGCAGGTTGGGAGATATTTTTTTCTACTGAAGGAAGGCTCATCTGCAAAATTGACAAATAATATTCTCGAAACGATAGCAGAAGTGGTCGAAGTGTGGAAACGTTCATCAATACCCTCAATGAGTAAAAAATCCATAATTACCAAGCTGAAACGCTTTACCGACAAGGTTACGCAACTCAATCGATCCAAAAGCAGTGCGAAGCTTATTGAATTATGCAACTTCGTTTCGCACCAAGATTTTGGCTGCCGAAAAAGCGGATGTAAAGAAAAACATTATTTGTGTTTGTTCAAAAGAATCAAGAATACCCAAAGAAGAACTGGAATGCCTTGAAGATCAGAGGACTATGCGAAATATGGTGATTGGAGGTGTGGATGTTACCCTTTCAAGTTTTATAGCAAAAAGAAATGCAAGAAAGTTGAAGGAGCAACAAGGAAATAAGCGAAGAAAAATAATCATGCATGAAGAATTCGAAAAGGTAGTCATTGATGATGCGCTTTCACCTGACACTAATACTGATCTCTCTAGTACCGAAGTTCAACAACTGAGTTTGAATATGAATGCTCCAACATTCAAATGAGAACCCCTTTACCCAATCTCGCATTGGAAGCCGACAGATTTGGTGTTTCAGATAGGGCTGCATCGGCCAGTGGCTTCAGCTACTTTGGTGGATTTGGGTATCATTACCGAAAAAGACAGTGACTTTTTTATTGATCGAAGTAAGGTGAGAAGAGAGAGACAGAAATTGAGAAAAACATTACAAGTTGAAGCTGCACAAAGTTATGGTGATGTTAAAACTTTATATTTTGATGGGAGAAAAGACAAGACGTTGGTAAAGACAAATAAAGATGGTAAATGATTACCAGGATATAATTTTGAAGAACATTATGTACTATTGATTGAGCCTGGTGGAGAATACCTTAACCATTTGAGCCTAATTCTGGAAAAGCAAGTGATCATTCAGTGGATCTATTGGTAATGCTCTTAAGACTTGCCATGAGATGCCTGTGGTAAAGTTCTCCCCAATTACGGATGGGGCCGATAGCATCCCAGTTCTCACAGATGAGCTCATAGACGATTTAAGTAATGATGAACAATACATGTTCAGAATAATTGGGGCCATAAGAGAAGGATATGTTGACGGAAGCCTAGGGAAACTCAAGCCTGGTCCCCTTAACAACTCTAGATGGTTAACTCTAGCTAACAGACTATGTCGTTATTATGTCTCCCAAAAGAATCCCTCCAGAGAGTTACGTAGCCTTGTTCTGTTCATAGTAACAAACTATGGTCCTAACTGGTTCAATATAAAATTTAAACCGTATCTGCCTGATGGACCCAAACATATCTTTCATGCGATAAAACGGTTCAACCTGTTACCCCAAGATATACAAAAAGTTGTCCAACCTTATATATCATGGCATGCTTATTTTGCTCACTCAGAAAATATTCTTCTATCACTGCTGTCAGATAGTGAGCAAAAGCTGCGCAAAGTTGCAATCGATCGAATAATACAGACAAAAACGTGTAAGGAAGCCAATACAAGGAAAATCAGAGAATTTAGAGTACCAGAATTGAACTTCAAAGCATCACATTGGACAGACATCATCTTCTGGGATAGGATTGATATCAGTGAACCACCTCTCACTTCTAAATTGTGTGATGAAGAATTGCTTGAGTACGAAACAAACTGTTTCAAAATTGAGCAATACCCCATTCACACACAGAACGTCGAAAGAGCCGTGAAGTTGGTTACAGATGCATCAGCATCAGTAATATCACAGGAATCAAGAGACGGATTTATTAGGTCAAGAACAAAAAATCGTTCTCTGCTTCCCTCAGTTGAAACCAAAAAGGATCTGATGCCTCTCCTCAAAAAATAATAATATTTGAGATGAGCGGTTTTATATCGCATTCAAATGTAATTAATTTACGGCATCCAACCAAGTGAGACCAGATACAATTTTATTTCAATACAATGTATGCACAATGGTGTTTTTTTAAGTATAGTTTTGCATTATAAAGCGTTTTTCTTCAATTATTTTTTTGATAGAACACTTAGTTTTTATGTTATGAGCATATTTTTATTTATGGACAACCGGCTGATGGCCATTTTGCTTTCATGTAAAAATGTGAGAGATGCTTTGAGTTACAAACATTAAATGACTGAATACATCATTTTTATGTTCTAATACACCAATAAACAAGTGAGGCAAATAAATTTGAAGTAAAAAGTTGGAATGCCTTGAAGAACTGGAATGCCTTGAAGATCAGAGGACTATGCGAAATATGGTGATTGGAGGTGTGGATGTTACCCTTTCAAGTTTTATAGCAAAAAGAAATGCAAGAAAGTTGAAGGAGCAACAAGGAAATAAGCGAAGAAAAATAATCATGCATGAAGAATTCGAAAAGGTAGTCATTGATGATGCGCTTTCACCTGACACTAATACTGATCTCTCTAGTACCGAAGTTCAACAACTGAGTTTGAATATGAATGCTCCAACATTCAAATGAGAACCCCTTTACCCAATCTCGCATTGGAAGCCGACAGATTTGGTGTTTCAGATAGGGCTGCATCGGCCAGTGGCTTCAGCTACTTTGGTGGATTTGGGTATCATTACCGAAAAAGACAGTGACTTTTTTATTGATCGAAGTAAGGTGAGAAGAGAGAGACAGAAATTGAGAAAAACATTACAAGTTGAAGCTGCACAAAGTTATGGTGATGTTAAAACTTTATATTTTGATGGGAGAAAAGACAAGACGTTGGTAAAGACAAATAAAGATGGTAAATGATTACCAGGATATAATTGTTGAAGAACATTATGTACTATTGATTGAGCCTGGTGGAGAATACCTTAACCATTTGAGCCCTAATTCTGGAAAAGCAAGTGATCATTCAGTGGATCTATTGGTAATGCTCTTAAGACTTGCCATGAGATGCCTGTGGTAAAGTTCTCCCCAATTACGGATGGGGCCGATAGCATCCCAGTTCTCACAGATGAGCTCATAGACGATTTAAGTAATGATGAACAATACATGTTCAGAATAATTGGGGCCATAAGAGAAGGATATGTTGACGGAAGCCTAGGGAAACTCAAGCCTGGTCCCCTTAACAACTCTAGATGGTTAACTCTAGCTAACAGACTATGTCGTTATTATGTCTCCCAAAAGAATCCCTCCAGAGAGTTACGTAGCCTTGTTCTGTTCATAGTAACAAACTATGGTCCTAACTGGTTCAATATAAAATTTAAACCGTATCTGCCTGATGGACCCAAACATATCTTTCATGCGATAAAACGGTTCAACCTGTTACCCCAAGATATACAAAAAGTTGTCCAACCTTATATATCATGGCATGCTTATTTTGCTCACTCAGAAAATATTCTTCTATCACTGCTGTCAGATAGTGAGCAAAAGCTGCGCAAAGTTGCAATCGATCGAATAATACAGACAAAAACGTGTAAGGAAGCCAATACAAGGAAAATCAGAGAATTTAGAGTACCAGAATTGAACTTCAAAGCATCACATTGGACAGACATCATCTTCTGGGATAGGATTGATATCAGTGAACCACCTCTCACTTCTAAATTGTGTGATGAAGAATTGCTTGAGTACGAAACAAACTGTTTCAAAATTGAGCAATACCCCATTCACACACAGAACGTCGAAAGAGCCGTGAAGTTGGTTACAGATGCATCAGCATCAGTAATATCACAGGAATCAAGAGACGGATTTATTAGGTCAAGAACAAAAAATCGTTCTCTGCTTCCCTCAGTTGAAACCAAAAAGGATCTGATGCCTCTCCTCAAAAAATAATAATATTTGAGATGAGCGGTTTTATATCGCATTCAAATGTAATTAATTTACGGCATCCAACCAAGTGAGACCAGATACAATTTTATTTCAATACAATGTATGCACAATGGTGTTTTTTTAAGTATAGTTTTGCATTATAAAGCGTTTTTCTTCAATTATTTTTTTGATAGAACACTTAGTTTTTATGTTATGAGCATATTTTTATTTATGGACAACCGGCTGATGGCCATTTTGCTTTCATGTAAAAATGTGAGAGATGCTTTGAGTTACAAACATTAAATGACTGAATACATCATTTTTATGTTCTAATACACCAATAAACAAGTGAGGCAAATAAATTTGAAGTAAAAAGTTGTGTTTCACTCCACCCTAATTTATACAAGGTGTAACAAAAGTTCGTTCTTATAGGGAAATAGGATATAACAGAAGTGAACGAGAAAATAGTTTTAAGTATACATTACAAACAATACAATCAACTTACCAATTAATCCAGTACATACTCAAATTGCATTCCATGGAGCCGTTGACACATTTCTACTCGTCTTTGTCGCTCCAGTAACGATAATTATATTTCTCTATGAGAACGGACTTTTGTTACACACTGCATAGTATATACGGTATATATATGTATATATATATATATATATATATATATATATATATATATGATACAACTCAGACTGGTCCCTTGAGATAACTTTTATGGAATACACAAACCAAATGTGCATGGAACAAGGAACCTTTCTGGGATAATTAAATTCACTATAGTGCGAATATGTAAAGGTAAATGGCAAATACTAAAGTTTTTATTTTTCATGAGAGCCCGCAAAATATAACTTCCCTCGCCAGCTATCTGCTAAACAGATAGAACCCAGCTTTGGAACAGGGTCTAGGATTTAAAGCTAACCTAGACAACTACATTCAACAACATACTCAAGGTATATTCCGTTAAATATTGTTGTAGCACTATAACCCGACTCGGTTATTTACATAATATTAGTTCTTGCTTTATTACATATTTCAGTGTTTATTAGTTTTCCTTTCCTTATCCTTATTTTGAATATTATTTCGCTGCTATTCTTTCTTCCTCTTAATTTTTAATTTCCTTTTTTTTCTCTTTTCTAGATTAACATAAGTATTATTACGGACTTTTTATTTTGGCTCTATTAGTTTTATAAGTTCTTCTATGATTAACACTGCGTACTCTTAGATTTGTGAATGAAATCAATGGGTCTCAAAAT
The DNA here is from genome assembly GCA_023014485.1 of Bathynomus jamesi. Lineage (NCBI taxonomy): Eukaryota > Metazoa > Arthropoda > Malacostraca > Isopoda > Cirolanidae > Bathynomus > Bathynomus jamesi. The sequence goes on along the minus strand of JAJOZX010000274.1, from coordinate 1,022,367 downwards.
ACAATAAATAGCAACTATGTGTCAGTGGATACCTTCTTAAACGAGCGAAACAGTAACGGAAACATATCTATTTTGAAGTTGAATATTAGAAGCCTTCCAAATCACTTTGATGAATTGACAGACAATCTAAAATTGTTACAATATATAGTAAATTTACATGTATTATATTGACCGAGACCTGGTTAAATGAAAATAATAAGTAATTTTTTAATATACCGGGCTACACGAGCCACCATATACGTATGTAGAAACAATAACAGAGGCGGCGGAGTAAGCATTTTTATAGACACAAATCATAAAAGTAAAAGTATTGAACAATGAGCAGGCATAAATGATCACTATGAAACCCTATCAGTTGAACTGTATATAAGTAATCTTTCCTATTCAATATTCGGCATCTACCGACCACCAAATGGTAACTTGCCAAAGTTTGTTACAAGTATAGATATAACTTTAACTTCTATTCATATCAACAATAACTGCATCATTACGGGAGATTTAAATATCGATCTTGCTAAAATAAACTCTAATAATAATGCTAACTACTAATACAATCTCATCACCGCAAATGGTTTTAATTTAACTATAACTAAGCCAACAAGACTACATCTTAACGTAGAAAACGCCACTCTATTAGACCAAATCTGGGTGTGATCTTCCCTTGACTTTACGTCAGGTATACTCCTATTCATATTACGGATCATCTGCCCACATATGTATACAATGCTAATTAGCCATTTACAAATACAGGAGAAAATAAAAATTTACTATAGACCCTACAACTATGATAATAAATTGAAATTTATCAGAGAAGTATCAAGTTTTGACTGGTCGAGAATAACTGAAAGTAACTGTGAAATAGAAACAAAATTTCAAACATTCTCGAACACACTAATTGATATATTTAATGCTAATTTTCCTATCAAGTCTAAACTCGTGTAAAAAAATAATTATAACAACCAGTGGATCACTTCAGCCCTCATTGTAAGCATAAACCGTAAACATTCTCTCTATAAATTATGAAAGAATGATATTATCAATGAACAAACATATAAAAATTTTTGTAACAGACTAAATTCCCTCACAAAAACCGCAAAAGCAGACCATAATTGTTCTAAAATTATCGAGCAAAAATTTAATTCTAAAGGATTGTGGGATACTTTAAAGGTTTTAGTTAATGCCAAAAATGAAAAGACAAATCCCATAACGTCGTTATCACAGGATGGAATTTCCTACAGTGATCCCAAAGATATGGCTAATTTATTGAACAATTTCTTTTAAAGAATAGGAAGCAATACGGCAGCAGCCATTCCAGAATCAGTCACTACCAACAATATCTGCCACAACCCACACCAAATACATTTGAACCAATTCTGTCAAACGAAACATCAGCTACATTGAAATTCTTGAAAAATTAAAGCGCTGCTATCAGTTCAATTCCAGTAAAAATATATAAACTAATATCAGATGATATAAACAACTCCACCTGCAAGACTAATGAATGAGTAGGTGTATCCCTGATTATCTGAAGATAGCCAGGGTTTGTCCAGTATGCAAATCAGGCAGCTCTGATTCTCCATCCAATTACCGGCCAATCTCCATCTTACCAACTTTAAAAGTAAAGTATTTGAAAGAATCGTGTACAGTAGACTAATCAAATGCTTAGTTAAATACGACATCCTAGCAAAAACACAATTTAGGTTTAGAGAAGGCCACACCACAGAAGACGCTCCCAACATGCTAGTAGAAAATAGCTATAAAAACCGAAACTATAAAAAAACCACAATCTTCCTTTTCCTTGACCTGTCGAAAGCCTTTGATAGGCTCTCACATGATATCTTACAATTTAAATTAAAAATATGGCACAAGGGGAAATATGTTAAATTGGCTCAAGTCATATCCTTCTAATTGTCATCAGCATGTTAAAGTAAATGACATTTCATTAGCATATGCTGTATTGGAAAGTGGGGTTCCACAACGATTTATCCTTGGACCCTTACTTTTCTTCATGCATGCAAATGACTTTTATTGATCAACAACATTGAACTGTATTCAGTATGCAGACGATATAACACTCACCTCTACACACCACGATATCAATTTCCTAATGAACGAGATGAACAGGCAATTACTCGTAGATCATGTCTATAAATGGATGTGTGTAAATAAACTTTTACTAAACTTGACAAAATCATCATAAATGATTATAACTAAATAAACTGTAATCATGCACACTCTATTAATAATTGGAAACACTCTTCTTGCAAAAGTAAATGAAGTTAAAGTTCTTGGCATCAAGGTTAGATGACAAATTAAGTTTCAAAAGCTACACACAACATATCAAATCCAAAATATCTAGATTTTGGTACATAATATTCAAATTCAAAAAAACAATTCCCCAAAATGCCCTCCTCACACTGTATTATTCATTTATTCATCCACATTTGCAATATAGAATCGCAGCATGAGGTAGTACAAAGAAGTACAGTATATACGATATCCGCTATAAGTAATCAATAAAAAATGCTTACGAACTCTCTCAAAGATAATAGGCAGTTTCATATCTTTCCATTGTTCAGAAATTTAAATATTCTAAAAATTAAATGACTTGTATAAGCTTACTGTCGCTATCAGTATGTACAAAGTTGCTTATCACAGAAACTATATTTCACTCGTTCACAGGGCGACTACTCCTATCAGACCAACAATAATCACAATACAAGGTTTCCCAATGATTTCATACATAAACCAAATTATTCAATTCAAATTGCAGGAAATGCTCTCTCCTGCAAATAGGCAGATATCTGGAACGCCATACTTATAAATATAAGACAAGCACCATCATTAATTTCGTTTCGCAAATCACTAAAGAAAGACTTTATTTACTCCTATTAATGTATATGCGTATATATAATTTATATATATATATATATATATATATATATATTACAACTTGTAAATATTACTAAACAAAGAAAATCACCTATTATACAGGGTGACTCAAAAGTCCCTATCTATTTTGCTGAACTAATGATATTTCTCTTTTATTTTCTACAGGCCATAGATGATGATGAGTGTACAAGAACGTGTGATGGGAGTAACACTATGTATCCAAGGAAAGAAGTGCAAAGAAATTCGAGAAAAATTCGAAAGAAGATTTCACAAACCAGTACCCTACAGACAAAGCAATTTCGCGAACTGGTCAATAAATTTAAAAAAAAAATAGAATCTGTTCATAATGAGGCAAGCTCTGGACGTCCAGGTACTTCTCAAGAAAATGTCGAATTAGTAAGAGATGCCTTTGAAACAAATCCTAGAATGTCAACTCGTACAGCATCACGTAGACTGAGCATACCAAAAACGACTGTTTTAAGGATTTTAAAATCAACACCAAAGGAGAAAAGTTACCATATTCAAGTGTTACACGAGTTACACGAAGAGGATTATCCAAGAAAAACGGCCATGTGTACTGCATTGATTGAAAAAATTCATACCGAAAACTTATTAAACCACATTCTCTTCAGCGATGAGTTGACATTCCACACTTGCAGAAAGGTTAATCCATATAATTGCCGTATCTAGGTTAGTAAAAAATCAACCGAGTTCTACGAATGGGAGAAAGATTCTCCTAAAGCTAATGTCTGATTGGGTATGAGAAGATCGAAGATTTACGGACCTTTTTTCTTTGCAGAAGCTACGGTAACAGGGCCAATTTATCTTCACATGCTTCAACAGTTTCTTGAACCCCAGCTTCGTTCAGATGGCATTCTCGACACTGTTGTCTTTCAACAAGATGGAGCTTCATGTCAGTATGCAAATGTTGTTCGGGTGTACCTTGGTAAGCTCTTACCTAACCGCTGGATTGGATGTGCTGGAAACAGGACGTGGGCATCACGATCTCCGGATTTAACACCATTAGACTTCTTTGCGTGGGGCTTTATAAAGTCTGAGGTTTGGAAAACAAGAGTACAGAGCTGCAGTATCTGCGAACCCGCATTGTCGCGGAAGTCACTAAAATAACCCCAGAGATGCTTGAGAATGTGTCCCACAATGCAGTGGACAGATTTGAGATTTGCAGAGACATTGATGGTGCTCACGTCGAATCTTAGCCCTAATCTTGATAAATAAATATACATCTAATTATGTTACTACAATTTTATCCTAAAATCCTATCCTATTTCCGCCAAATAGATAGAGACTTTTGGACCACCATGTATATGCAAAATTCTTTGTCATAAATTGAATGCAATCACAAGTTATATAAATTATATGTTAAAAGTTTCTATTATATTAGGTCATAGTTATAATGTGCTTCATTTACCTGTATTTTTATGACTTTAAGATTGTATCATCATTTCTAATTTATAATAATATTACTTACTTATTATTGGTATTTCAAAGTATTTGAACATGTTCTGTTTACCATTTTTAGTTTCTATTATTTCTATTACTATTTCTGTTATACCGTATTGGTTACCATTTCTTTTTCTATTATTTCTGTTATTTTTCTGTCATTGGTAATGACAGAATTAACTGAATGGAACTTTATTTTATTTTCTACTAATTTTATTTATATTTCTTATTTTCCTTTGTAAAAATAAAAATAAATCTCATGCTTCCCAACGCCATATTCAGATAAGAATACTGTAATTAAACTACTTGCCACTAAAAGTACAAAATTAAACGTTAATGCCGACATTGTGTAAACCTATATGGATATGATGTATATCTTATGTAATGTATTATTATTATTATTATTATTATTATTGTTATTATTACATTCAGAACCTCAATATACGCAAGAAACTCGTTGCATTTACGTCGGATTGAATACGTCAAAGAATTGTATTTTTATCCAAAATCCAAAACTTAAACCTCAACCGGCAAATTTGAGTGTACTGCTGAAAATGAAAATGAAAATGAAAACGTTTATTGGCAGACTATAGTCCATGTGACAAATATTATTAATACAATGACAGTTCATATACTAAGGATAGAAATATATACAATTGATTAGAAATAATATTGTAATGTCGAAGTTAAGTGGAGCTACAGACAGACGTTTTCGTACCAAGAAGTCCATAGCTTAGACCTTAGAGGATAAATGGCAGGACTCATGGATTCATGCTGAATACACGAAAGGCCTCGGAATAATTTTATTTTTTTCCTTGTGGGTTTGCATCATTCATTCATTTCACGTGTTTAAGTTTGAAAGTCATCCCATATATATATATATATATATATATATATATATATACGTACATGTATATGTATTATTCGTTCAGCAAGCGCTGAGATATTCCACCTTATGATGCAGAACCTAAATCTGTCGTTTACAGGCGTCCTCATATACACTTTGCAAAGAACTTTCCACTTTCAGATACACACGCATTTGTCACTGATACTTCAGCCACGCATCATATAAACACTTTGTTAATGAATACGATATACATATATATTGTGAACGAGTAGAACTTTTCGTATGATGACATAACTTACTGAAATTTGTTTAATTAATATAGTCCCTTTTGAACAATTCATGTTATGTACTGTAGAATAGAAAAAGCCTTGCAATATTCACCTTTTGTATATTCAGCAGTTATGTAGTTCGTGTGTAATGTATAACGTACGATTTGCACATTAAAAAGTCTTTTATTTAAAGGACAACTTTCTCTGGCGTTCAGACGAACAAAATCCTGTTTTCAAAATTATCCGGTCCTTTTGTTTTTTTTAGAACTTAACTAAATAAATAATGTTACTTCAAAATAAAATCCGTTTAAATTCAACACAAATATTATATCGGGTAATTTTCTTTAAACTTCTGACATTTTGAAAGGTTTGTATTTTTCCATTAACTGAAATAAAAGCATGGAATTTTTACTGTACCATCTCTACACATGGGGAATTAGTCTCCTAGGGCAAAACATCATCTATGTGATGTTCTTTCAGCTCACGATACTTACACAATACTTTCGACGGAAGAGTCCTGTGTACTGTGCAGCGGATTTCCTGTGGTTTATGATAAAGGAATATTATGGCCACCAACATCACCAGATCTAAACCCCTTTGACTTTTATTTGTGAGGTTATTTAAAAGAGAGCGTATTTAAACAGAATCCACACAGAACACAAGAACTGAAAACATCAAGTGAACAAGAAATTTTTCAGATTTTAACAGGTCCTCTGTCCAGAGTACTGCTAAATTTTGTTCTGCATGTACAAAAAGTTAATGAAGTGAAAGAACATCACATAGAGCATGTTTTGTACTTGGGGACTAATTCCCCTTGTGTAGTGAAGGTATGCTAAAACTTTCATGTATTTATTTCAGTTAAAAATCAAACCTTTTAAAGTGTCAGATGTTTAAACAACCGATATCTACTGTACTTGTCATTAATCATTTTCAAATTTCCCACGTGCATGAAGTCAAAGCCAATTCTAAGTAAAATTCTAAATAAATATACTTTATTTTTTAACTACATTATTCTTGCTAATTTTGAATTCGGTTCTTTGTTCCTCTAAGATCCAAAGAACTTTTTTGTTTAAATTAAATAAATATTTTTCGAGTGCAATATATAAAATACAATATTTTCTTCTCTTTCATTTTTCTTGAAATTTGCATTTTTTTCTAAGAGAAATTAGGTAATATTTCCAAGACGTATTTTTTCAACTGAAAAGAAATCTTATGTTAATAATATGTGTAGTTGTATGCATGAAATGTTTAACTCGCCTTCTGCTCTTGTTAATATTTTAATTTCTTATTGCCAAAATGAGTAAGGGAATATGCACTGAGTGCCAAATCGTAAATAAATTTTTTGTCTAATTGGAAAGCAAATCTCTTCAGCCAATCCAACCATGTACTCACTTGTAACAGTGGTTCCATTGAGCAAGGGACGGACTAAATTCTGAATGCGCTTCCTTTGCAGAGTTCAGCACATACAGTGACGCTCATAAGTATTCATACAGAGCAATATTTCAGTTATATTCATCCTTATCATTTGTACCATGCATAGGATGACTATGAAAAGTTTATCGTTTGTTTGAGAAACTGTAATAAATAAAGAAATAGTTCAACTCCAACATATATTGTAAAGCATCGAAAAATTTTAGGATAATAAAAAAAAAACGTTAAAGAGCAAAGGTTTTCGTACACTAACTTACAAAATTATTTAATACTTTGTGTGTCCACCTTTTGCTTGAATGATTTCAGTGATTCGTTTTGGTTATTTTTCTAAAGGGTTTCGACACCTCTCAATAGAAATTTGAGCCCATTCTTCCAGAGAAAATTGTCGCAATTCATTCAGATTCGATAGGTTTCTCTTGGGGACAGCTTTTTTCAACTCAAATTATAAATTCTCCTTTAAATTGAGTTCTAGGTTTAGACTGAACCACTCGAGAAGCTTGGAATTCTTTCGTTGAAGCCCTTCCCGAACTGAAGGCAATACATTTTCTTCTAAGACTTCCTGATATTTCTCGAATTCAAGATTCCATTGACGACAACACGCTTTCCTGGACCAGAAGCACTAAAGCATCCCCAAAGAAGCAAACTACCACTACCATGTTTAATCGTAGGAAGGATGTTTTTGAACTCAAATGCACTATTTGATTTTCGCTAAACATATCGTTGCTCGTTGTTCCCGAATAATTCAATTTTGGTTCGTTTTCCCAGAGAACTTTCTTCCAGAATGCAAATCCCTCATTTTGATGATCGTTGGCGTACTTTAAACGAACCTCTTTGTCCGCTTTTCGTAGCAGAGGCTTTCTTCGTGCACCTTTCGTTAGAACTTCGTTGCAAGTTCAACCTCTGCAACTTCGAGGCAGAGGCTTTCATCGTGAGCGCATCACGGAGGTGATTCTCTCTGGAAAGGAGGCGTACATTTCATATTCTATTCCTACTGCTAATAAAAAAAAACCTTGGTTTAACTTTACTTGTTCTAATGCTATCTAACTTCAACGAGAAAAGTCGCACAGGACTTGGGTATTTCCAAATTTTCAGTAGCAAAAATATTTAAATCAAAGGGGTACCACGATTACAAACCCATTTACTCTCATCTCATATAAGACGATGATTCTGACAACGGCTGCAGTTTGCTTAAACAGTGAGACAAAAGTTCAACACAGATCCAGATTTGCTTCGAAAGATCAAATTTTCAGATGAATGTGTCTTCGATTTAACGAGTAAAGGAAACAAACGCAACGTTCACTACTGGGCGAAAAAAAAATCCCAAATACGATTGGATAAACCGTCAAAACGGCTGCACTAACAGTTTTGGCGTGCATTGGTTATTCAGGACTCGTTTCTTTTAACATATCGAGAGACAGTGGATGAAAAACGCTATTGCCAGGTATTGAGAGACAAAGTTTTGCCACAGTTTACTAATGGCGTTGGCAGGAATTGGCTTTATCAACATGATGGAGCGCCACCAAATTACTATACAGCTGCCCCTTGACATTCTGGATACGAACCTTGAAGGAAAATGGCTTGGGTAGCGAGGTCCCATCGAGTGGCCAGCCAGATTACTTGATTTAACCCCATGTGATTTCTGGCTTTGGGCTTATTTGCGTGACAAACTCCACACTTCTGGTTTCATTTATTCAGATGTGAATGCCCTTGGCCGCAGAATAGATGAACAAGTGAAAAGAATCCCACTCAATATGTTCAGAAGAACAATGAAGAGCTTCACAGAGAGAATCCACAAATGTATGATACTGGATGGAGAACTCTTTGAAGATTAAATTATAATTTAACAAAATATTTGTATGAATAAAGTTATTTTGACATTTTGATTTGTTTCATCATTCGAAAATTTATCTGTATAAGGTTGATAGTTAAATAGTTGTATGTATAAAATCCTTAAAAACGTTTTTCCCAGTGAGTGACGGTTGAAGTAGCTGGGCACTTGCGTTTTTTTGCGCGTTTTTTTGCGGTACTGCGGTACTGCGGTACTACTACCGCACTACCAAACCGGTACCGCATAACGCAGTACCACAAAGGATCGCTGAAAGTACAGCAGTACCGCTACCGCATTCAAATTTCCCGCGGTACTTTCCGCGGTACCGACCAAGACGGTAGTACCGCAGTACCGCAGTACCGCAAAAAAAACCGCAAGTGCCCAGCTCTGTAAATAAAATTAAAATTCCCACCGTATATATACGGTGAAGCCCTGAAGGTGGAATTAGTTCATTCCGAAACGTTGGTACTGATTAAACCTTGAAAGATGTTTATTTTTTCTCAGGTGTTCCTGTTTATTATATATATATATATATATATATATATATATACTAACACGCTTCAGGAATTTCTTCAGCGACTCCGTCAGGAACTTCTTCAGCAAACACCTGCAAGCATTTACTCGTTTTCATGCCTTCAAAAGGAAGCCTTTTGTTTCCCTCGAAGTTCTCTCTCCTTCTCCATATAAGGCTTTCTCTGTGTATCGACACATTTCCGCGACTAAAGTGACGTCATATCGCACCTTCAGTTGAGATTCCCTCTCAAGCGACCCTCAGTGAAGCTGCGCATGCTCTTGCAAGATGTTCACTCAATCCACCAGGCCACCACGTTGGCTTGTATTCATTCCTTAACTTATAGAACTCGGTTATTTATTCGAGCGTAGTTATAATTCAGCCAATGATCTAATTCAAATCTCATTTATTCTCTGGATTTTCATTTACACACTTTACTGCACAACAATTCAAGCATACTTTATCATTCATTCAGTGCATACTAATTTTGACGTTTATTGTGACTTTTATCATTTATTGTTTGTTTATTAAAGAAAGAACACTCACTATTAATCTACTTAATTTAATAACATTTATCATTATCATCGAAAGATCTGGTGACCCCTCAAGCAAAACATTAATTACTTTAATAATTTAATTACATTATTATAGGGCCTGCCTTCAACAGACCCCTTTTTCTTTATATACATATATAATTAAAATATTTCTTCATTAAATCAACCAAGTAAAATTCACCATACTGCAGTTTTATTCAGTAAAAATTCTTGAAATTATGTTCATGAATCTTCATCAGTTTGTATAATATTTTGTATATATAAATTCAGGTTAATTTTCTTAAATGCCTTTCGATTAGGTTAATGAAGTTATAAAAGAAAGATCTGAGATTAAAATTAAAGTCAAAGTTCGTATCGTTCCTTCCTATTTATAAGGGATGATTAATTTCATTGTCGGGGAAACTCCTTCTGTTCTTACATACCGATATGTTCTTGCCACTTATGCATCCTACAGCTTTCCTTATATCCAAGAACTTTTGCTACACCCTGTATAGCAAATAATTGATGGTAATCAATTGAAGTTTTATATATTTTCGGATGTTTGATGTACAGTATGTACAGTCGATTCAAGAAATCCTGGATAAAATGCTGAAATTTTCAGAATTTGGCATAAATTCATAATTGGTTGGAAAAATAATCTGACCAAACCAAATGAATTATTTTAATTGGTCAGATTATTTATCATACCAGTTATGATTTCTTTCTGAAATTTTAAATTTTAGTACTTTTTCAATAGGTTTTGCTTCTTTGAGGAACTTTTCCGTAACTGTATATTTTCATAATATACTTATGTACGAAATACATTTTGATGTTATGGATTAGTAAAGGAAAATGTATATACTCTTGCTTTTCATTCTATGGAAGATAATTACTTGGATTAGTTTTTATTCAAATATTCACTATACAGACCATACGATTAATTAAAAATGAAATTTCAGGTGATAATTATGAGTCGGGAAGACCAAATCTGGATAAGACTGAGCTCAGTCCAGACGAACGTGACGCATTGCTTTAACTGCTGGACTATTATTAACCAGCAGTATCGAAAGTCGAACCCCGGCCATCAGTGTTTTCACTACGCTTATAGGAAAACAGTGCTACCAATTGAGCTACGGACGCTGGCAATTTCAGGTGGCGTTTATCTAATATGAACTGAAGCATATGCCATCTTAACATTATGTATCGAATGCTCAAGTAAATTACCATAATTCATCCCGTTAAGGAAAGCTCGAGTATACTCTGCAGTTTATGCTCTGGACACATCATCATTCTTTAATAATTCAATATGCAAGAGCTGAGTGGTTTAAATTGGTAGAGTGAGATCATTCTCCTTATACAGGGTGGGCCGAAAGTCTGGATCCATAGGAAAATATTTATTTTAATACATAAATTACAACAAATGGTAAATACTTAAAATGAATATCAACTTTAACTCGTAAATGCGTATCCGTGATACTGTACAGTGGTTCGTACTCCAGTATAAACAACAAATTATAACAAATGCTCAAATTGGCGGCCTCTGACATCGAGACACTTAGGGATGGAATTTATGATTTTTAATAATTCTTCGAATTGACGTTCTCGAGATGCGTGTTTCATTTGATAATCTCTTGTTGACTTTACTGGACTATTCGTTAAAGTTTCACATACCATTGCAGAGGTATTTTCATCAGTTGCAGTTTTTGGACGACCAGAACGCCGTCGATCATGTACACTTCCTGTTTCTTTGAAACGTTTAAACAACTTGCCAACAGTCGCATGTGTAACTGGATGCTTATCAGGATGATTTCTATTGAATTCGGTAGCAACTTCTCTGTGTGTAGCGCCCTGTCTTGCGTACATGAGCACAAGTTCTACCCGGTCTTCTGTTGTTAGATTCGAAGCCATTTCTGGGCTGAAATAAAAAAAGTATTTGAGTATTTATACTGGAGTACGAACTACTGTACAGTATCACGGATACGCATTTACGAGTTAAAGTTGATATTCATTTTAAGTATTTACCATTTGTTGTAATTTATGTATTAAAATAAATATTTTCCTATGGATCCAGACTTTCGGCCCACCCTGTATATGTATATATCGCTTGCTAAAAGTCTTACAGTATATATGCGCACAGAAGCGTTTTTGTGGGAGAGGGATTTCCTGTATATATATATATATATATATATATATATATATACAGTTATTTGAAAGGAAATATGGTCAGTTCTTTCATGATGCGTTCCACATCAAAATAAGATATAGTGCATCTAAAAATTAACTATTATACTAGAGGCACTCAGTATATTTTGCCCCACCCTTTTTCTTAGTTAAATAATAGGCCATGGGGCTGAAATGTCTTTTGGGCCGTAAGTTTGAACTTTCTGCGCTTCACATAACTGGATTTTTCCAGTTTGAACCTCCCCTCCTTGTATAAAGCCGCTTTTAAACGCCCTTCTATAAAACCGATGGTTAACGCAGTTTCGAAAATGGCGTCTGACAGTGATGTGCGTCCTAAACAGAGAGCTGTTATCGAGTTCTTAACCACAGAGAGGGAAACAATTGGAAATATTCACAAACGTCTACAAAACGTTT